>CM051241.1:98905525-99255525 GCA_027917425.1 Gastrophryne carolinensis
CCAGCCAGTATTCGCTGTGCTTGGCCGGCATTAGCTTGATGACAGCGACTCAGTCGGTGTGCGGTAATGTTGAATACGGGCTGGGGGGTCGCTGTTTCACAGGTTCAGCGTTGTATGTGAGCGCCTGACAACGAATGGCCAGAGCGAACGGCTAGCTTCATATTCATCAACAAATCACGCTCCAAATGTGCTGTCGCTGTCCATTCCTTGTTTAAACCCCAGAGCGCTGGCGGCGATGGGTATTAACTAGTTTTTAACCCCTAAACAACCATATTTTTGGAATGTAACATTATACATGTTTTTTGAATCATTTTGTAATATGAATACATTAATCTCAGACCTGTTAGATCAATTCTGCACAAATTTTTTTTTTAATTTTTTTTTACTTAAAAATAAATCCTAACATTGCAGAAGTGGTCTCCGAATTTTTGACATTAAAAAAAAAAAAAAAAAAAAATTAATACCAATTAATTATGAATAATTATAGATTGCTCCATTGAAATGCATTGGACATCGCCAGGGAGCGACAGCTCATACCTGGCGCTGTGAGGGAATTTGCAGCGGCGCTGTTCGGTCCAGGCGGCTTCATGATGAATGCCGCGCTAGCCGCCGCTCTCGCCGCCGCTAGCCTCATTTTGCTTGATAAATGCGTCATTGTGAGCGCCGCCGGGCGTACTTGAGTCGGTAGTCGCCGTTAGCTGCCGCTACCTGGCGCTCGTCAGACACTACCTGGCGCTAGCCCGTGATAAATAAGGGCCTTACAGCGACACATGTAGCGACTGATTCGTCATCACAGACGGCTCACCATATACCGTCGGCGCTGTGGCTTCCAGAGCGCCTGGTATTACCTGTCGCTCTCCCATACATTTCAATAGACGATCCTTTTATTCTCTTTAAACAGGTTTTTTTTTTTTTTTTTTTATAATTATCAAATAATTATGTGACCTCTCCTGGCCTATTTAAAGTCATTTTTGAAAACCTTTTTGATTTTTAATATTTTTATGCAGAATTGTACTTACATGTCTGGTGTTCATGTTACAATATAATAACATATGTTTTCGCTTTGTTACTAGTGGATACATACAAAAACAGACACACAGCGTCTGGCGCTCCGGGCTACAACTACCCGATTTTGAGCTCTGGCGCTGTGTGGGGCTATTTTTTTGATAAATATGGTGTGAGTCGGTCGCACTGAGCTGCAGCTACCATTCGCTCCCATACAGCGATGTACAGGTGTTAGAGCCACTCGCACAATATATTCATCAATGCTGGGCAGCAACTGAGACGCTCTGAAATAGCGAACCATGGCTGAGCACAGCAACTACTAGCGGTCGCTCTCAAAGCCTCGCTACAGACGCTCATCTGTCGGTACCTGGCGCTAGTAATGAAGTCTTGCGAGGTTGTAGCAGGGGAGAAGCCAATGATGTCACAGTAACAAAAGTTGGGCGCTATTAGCACAATCTGTTGTTTTGTATACCCCGTGGGGTATGCGAGTATTAAACCCCAGTATCCACCTGACTTCATGACGGGGCAACTTGGACATAATCTATAAGATTCCTGGGCCGATCGATTTCCTTCCCCCGGGGCATACAAAATTGGGATGGCTCGCTATGTGTAAAACCCCCCAGGACGCCCCATTCACTTACCTTGCTTCCTGGTCCAATAGTGCATGCGCGAGCCGTGGCCGTATCCCCGCTATCCCCCTAGCAGGGCATGTGAACACACCAGTCATGAAAAGCCGGCGCAGGCACACTCCATGTTTGAGGGAAGCGGGGGATGCGGCATCCAGCGCACGCGGAGCCGCTGGCCTTAGACGACATGACGTCAGCGGCTCCGATCGCACTGATTGGAGGAGCGGCCACAAATGCGTTGTAGGACTGGGAAGAGGTGAGTTTGTTCGGGTGACCTGGGGGGTTTCACACAGCAGTAGAGCACCCCCAATAGTCAAAATCCTGGGTTTTGGTCCACTTTAAAGTGGAACAAAACACACCTCTAAGAGATTCCAGGACCAGCTGCTAGCTTTCCCCAATAGGAATGGCCTGCATATTTATTTTCTAAAAATATAATCTCGGAAAGGTGAGCGCTTGGGGGCGTTTGGCAGGGTCACACAAAGCAGGGCATCCCAAATCTGGATGTTAGTAGGAGTTAATCGGCCAGTCCTGGAGTCATTTAGACAACATGGTGATAGGTCCGCTTTAAAGCCTCTGGATGTTTCTGATTTGTCTATTTATTGCCTCCTGTGTATTATTTATAACATACAGAAGACAAGCTTGGGCCCTGAACGCTTTTCCTTTAAATCCCCCCCAGGGCACAGGGTGACCAGTCATATCCAATGTGATTATGCACTGGATACCCTGAATAAGAGTCGATCTTATATGTTTCCCCCACCCTGTACATACAGATTGCCCACATTAATCCAGACCTTCACCCTGAATAAGAGCCTATCTTATATGTTTCCCCCACCCTGTACATACAGATTGCCCACATTAATCCAGACCTTCACCCTGAATAAGAGCCTATCTTATATGTTTCCCACAGCCTGTACATACAGATTTCTCACATTAATCCAGACCTTCACCCTGAATAAGAGCCTATCTTATATGTTTCCCCCACCCTGTACATACAGATTGCTCACATTAATCCAGACCTTCACCCTGAATAAGAGCCTATCTTATATGTTTCCCACAGCCTGTACATACAGATTTCTCACATTAATCCAGACCTTCACCCTGAATAAGAGCCTATCTTATATGTTTCCCACACCCTGTACATACAGATTGCTCACATTAATCCAGACCTTCACCCTGAATAAGAGCCTATCTTATATGTTTCCCACACCCTGTACATACAGACTGCTCACATTAATCCAGACCTTCACCCTGAATAAGAGCCTATCTTATATGTTTCCCCCACCCTGTACATACAGATTGCTCACATTAATCCAGACCTTCACCCTGAATAAGAGCCTATCTTATATGTTTCCCCCACCCTGTACATACAGATTGCCCACATTAATCCAGACCTTCACCCTGAATAAGAGCCTATCTTATATGTTTCCCCCACCCTGTACATACAGATTGCCCACATTAATCCAGACCTTCACCCTGAATAAGAGCCTATCTTATATGTTTCCCCCACCCTGTACATACAGATTGCCCACATTAATCCAGACCTTCCCCTGAATAAGAGCCTATCTTATATGTTTCCCCCACCCTGTACATACAGATTGCCCACATTAATCCAGACCTTCACCCTGAATAAGAGCCTATCTTATATGTTTCCCCCACCCTGTACATACAGATTGCTCACATTAATCCAGACCTTCACCCTGAATAAGAGCCTATCTTATATGTTTCCCCCACCCTGTACATACAGATTGCTCACATTAATCCAGACCTTCACCCTGAATAAGAGCCTATCTTATATGTTTCCCCCACCCTGTACATACAGATTGCCCACATTAATCCAGACCTTCACCCTGAATAAGAGCCTATCTTATATGTTTCCCCCACCCTGTACATACAGATTGCCCACATTAATCCAGACCTTTACCCTGAATAAGAGCCTATCTTATATGTTTCCCCCACCCTGTACATACAGATTGCCCACATTAATCCAGACCTTCACCCTGAATAAGAGCCTTTCTTATATGTTTACCCCACCCTGTACATACAGATTGCTCACATTAGTCCGGAACTTCACCATGAATAATAGTCTATCTTATATGTTTCCCCCCACCCTGTACATACAGATTGCCCACATTAATCCGGACCTTCACCCTGAATAAGAGCCTATCTTATATGTTTCCCACACCCTGTACATACAGATTGCTCACATTAATCCAGACCCTCACCCTGAATAAGAGCCTATCTTATATGTTTCCCCCCACCCTGTACATACAGATTGCCCACATTAATCCGGACCTTCACCCTGAATAAGAGCCTATCTTATATGTTTCCCACACCCTGTACATACAGATTGCTCACATTAATCCGGACCATCACCCTGAATAAGAGCCTATATTATATATTTCCCTCACCCTGTACATACAGATTGCTCACATTAAAAATCATCCTACCTGCATCTACTGCATGTTATGAGCCTTTAAACACCCAAGATGGAGGTTCATGGAGCATCAGGCAGCCTGCAAACAGGAAGTGCCTTCTGACTGTGCTGCTCTGCATTCTGGGATTGCTGACCACTTCCTGACCCCAGCTTTGCTCTGTCTGAGCAAAGCACAGCTATAACCCAGCCCCTGCACTTTATCCCTCTCTCCTCTCCTCGGTAAGTGCGATGCTTCTGAGTCCAAATGGCGGCGCCCGTATCCTAAAGTCCTGAACAGAGTTGCAACCCAGTGGGGGAAAGAATAATAAGTGACTAAAAACTTAAAATATATTAATTTTAGATGCTGGGGAATAGTTTTTTAATGGTTTGGGCTTTTCAATAAATTATGGTGAAGGTTTACATACCTCCTCCAGCTATTTTTTCCTGTTACTTGTACTCTGCTGTATGCATTTATGAAGGCCGGAGCTCTTCTTTAACTTTCTGCAGAACAATCTAAAAAATCCCAGTCTGCCTTTGTGCAGAACACGGACCCTAACCTGTCCTAGCATGCATCTGTGACTCATGGTGCAATACTGACCTCCAGTGGCCACATGGTATAACTGTACATAGAATAAGCCCTTGTTATGCAGAATTTATAGTTTTATATTTGCCTGCATTTTTTCTTTAACCTTCCCTCATTAAGGCAGATTTATGTAATGAATGTTTTTGTTTATACTTTTTTGTTTATTTACTCAGAAAAAAAAAATATATATATAAATAAATATATATATATATATATATATATATATATATATATATATATATTCTTTTCTGAAATACACTGTGTATATATATGTAAAAATAAGATATAAAATGAAAAAAAATGTTTTATTTATCTAACTAGTTCCTACTCCGGCATGACGCAGTAGTTTCTATTTTTCACCTTTCGTTCTCTCTATTTTCCACCTTCACTTCTTTGCTTTCTGGTTTTCACCTTCCGTGATTCTCTTTCGACTTTTCACCTTCCCTTTTTCACTTACCCTTTCCACCTTCACTTCTCTATTTCCCACATTCCCTTCTCCCCTTTTTATTTACTACATTCCCAACCTCTTGTTCAATTTTTCACATTTGCTATTTGATTGGGACAGGGACAGGGGGTACGGGCCGGGTCGGATAAGCCGGTGCACAGAGCGTCGGACGGATAACTTCGTGTTCTATAGGTAAGTGTGCAACGAGGGCGAGTGCTTTGCCGCACTGCTTGTTATGGAGGGATTCTCTGTCGCACTGCTTGTTATGGGGGATTCTCTCTGTTGCGCTGCTTGTTATAGAGGGGATTCTCTGCCGCACTGCTTGTTATGGAGGGATTCTCTGTTGCACTGCTTGTTATGGGGGGATTCTCTCTGTTGCGCTGCTTGTTATAGAGGGGATTCTCTGCCGCACTGCTTGTTATGGAGGGATTCTCTGTTGCACTGCTTGTTATGGGGGGATTCTCTGTCGCACTGCTTGTTATGGGGGATTCTCTCTGTTGCACTGCTTGTTATAGAGGGGATTCTCTGTCGCACTGCTTGTTATGGGGGATTCTCTCTGTTGCGCTGCTTGTTATAGAGGGGATTCTCTGTTGCACTGCTTGTTATGGGGGGATTCTCTGCCGCACTGCTTGTTATGGGGGATTCTCTCTGTTGCGCTGCTTGTTATAGAGGGGATTCTCTGTCGCACTGCTTGTTATGGGGGGATTCTCTGTTGCACTGCTTGTTATGGGGGGATTCTCTGCCGCACTGCTTGTTATAGAGGGAATTCTCTGTTGCACTGCTTGTTATGGGGGGATTCTCTGCCGCACTGCTTGTTATGGGGGGATTCTCTCTGTTGCACTGCTTGTTATGGGGGGATTCTCTGCCGCACTGCTTGTTATAGAGGGAATTCTCTGTTGCACTGCTTGTTATGGGGGATTCTCTGCCGCACTGCTTGTTATAGAGGGAATTCTCTGTTGCGCTGCTTGTTATAGAGGGGATTCTCTGTTGCACTGCTTGTTATGGGGGGATTCTCTGCCGCACTGCTTGTTATGGGGGATTCTCTCTGTTGCGCTGCTTGTTATAGAGGGGATTCTCTGTTGCACTGCTTGTTATGGGGGATTCTCTCTGTTGCACTGCTTGTTATGGGGGGATTCTCTGCCGCACTGCTTGTTATAGAGGGGATTCTCTGTTGCACTGCTTGTTATAGAGGGGATTCTCTGCCGCACTGCTTGTTATGGGGGGATTCTCTGTTGCGCTGCTTGTTATAGAGGGAATTCTCTGTTGCACTGCTTGTTATGGGGGGATTCTCTGCCGCACTGCTTGTTATGGGGGATTCTCTCTGTTGCGCTGCTTGTTATAGAGGGGATTCTCTGTTGCACTGCTTGTTATGGGGGGATTCTCTGCCGCACTGCTTGTTATAGAGGGGATTCTCTGTCGCACTGCATGTTATAGGGGGATTCTCTGCCGCACTGCTTGTTATAGAGGGGATTCTCTGCCGCACTGCTTGTTATGGGGGATTCTCTCTGTTGCGCTGCTTGTTATAGAGGGGATTCTCTGTTGCACTGCTTGTTATGGGGGGATTCTCTGCCGCACTGCTTGTTATAGAGGGGATTCTCTGCCGCACTGCTTGTTATGGGGGGATTCTCTGTGTTGCACTGCTTGTTATGGAGGGGATTCTCTGCCGCACTGCTTGTTAGATAGGGGATTTTCTGTCGCACTGCTTGTTATGGGAGGATTCTCTGTTGAACTGCTTGTTATGGGGGATTCTCTGTTGCACTGCTTGTTATGGGGGGATTCTCTGTCGCACTGCTTGTTATGGGGGGATTTTCTGTCGCACTGCTTGTTATGGGAGGATTCTCTGTTGAACTGCTTGTTATGGGGGATTCTCTGTTGCACTGCTTGTTATGGGGGATTCTCTGCCGCACAGCTTGTTATGGGGGGATTCTCTGCCACGCTGCTTGTTATGGAGGGGATTCTCTGTTGCACTGCTTGTTATAGAGGGGATTCTCTGTTGCACTGCTTGTTATGGGGGGATTCTCTGCCGCACTGCTTGTTATGGGGGGATTCTCTGTGTTGCACTGCTTGTT
Organism: Gastrophryne carolinensis; assembly: GCA_027917425.1. Taxonomy (NCBI): domain Eukaryota; kingdom Metazoa; phylum Chordata; class Amphibia; order Anura; family Microhylidae; genus Gastrophryne; species Gastrophryne carolinensis. Next base: position 98,912,667 of record CM051241.1, read on the forward strand.
ATGGAGGGGATTCTCTGCCGCACTGCTTGTTATGGGGGGATTCTCTGTTGCACTGCTTGTTATGGAGGGGATTCTCTGTTGCACTGCTTGTTATAGAGGGGATTCTCTGCCGCACTGCTTGTTATGGGGGGATTCTCTGTGTTGCACTGCTTGTTATGGAGGGGATTCTCTGCCGCACTGCTTGTTATGGAGGGGATTCTCTGTGTTGCACTGCTTGTTATGGGGGATTCTCTGCCGCACTGCTTGTTATGGAGGGGATTCTCTGTTGCACTGCTTGTTATGGGGGGATTCTCTGTGTTGCACTGCTTGTTATGGGGGGATTCTCTGTTGCACTGCTTGTTATGGAGGGGATTCTCTGTTGCACTGCTTGTTATGGGGGATTCTCTCTGTTGCGCTGCTTGTTATAGAGGGGATTCTCTGTTGCACTGCTTGTTATGGGGGGATTCTCTGCCGCACTGCTTGTTATAGAGGGGATTCTCTGTTGCACTGCTTGTTATGGGGGATTCTCTGCCGCACTGCTTGTTATAGAGGGGATTCTCTGCCGCACTGCTTGTTATAGAGGGGATTCTCTGTCGCACTGCATGTTATAGGGGGATTCTCTGCCGCACTGCTTGTTATAGAGGGGATTCTCTGTCGCACTGCATGTTATAGGGGGATTCTCTGCCGCACTGCTTGTTATGGGGGGATTCTCTGCCGCACTGCTTGTTATGGGGGATTCTCTCTGTTGCACTGCTTGTTATGGGGGATTCTCTGCCGCACTGCTTGTTATGGGGGATTCTCTGTCGCACTGCTTGTTATGGGGGATTCTCTCTGTTGCGCTGCTTGTTATAGAGGGGATTCTCTGTTGCACTGCTTGTTATGGGGGTATTCTCTGCCGCACTGCTTGTTATGGGGGATTCTCTCTGTTGCACTGCTTGTTATGGGGGATTCTCTGTCGCACTGCTTGTTATGGGGGATTCTCTCTGTTGCGCTGCTTGTTATAGAGGGGATTCTCTGTTGCACTGCTTGTTATGGGGGATTCTCTGCCGCACTGCTTGTTATGGGGGATTCTCTCTGTTGCACTGCTTGTTATGGGGGATTCTCTGCCGCACTGCTTGTTATGGGGGATTCTCTGTCGCACTGCTTGTTATGGGGGATTCTCTCTGTTGCACTGCTTGTTATAGAGGGGATTCTCTGTTGCACTGCTTGTTATGGGGGGATTCTCTGCCGCACTGCTTGTTATGGGGGATTCTCTCTGTTGCGCTGCTTGTTATAGAGGGGATTCTCTGCCGCACTGCTTGTTATGGAGGGGATTCTCTGTTGCACTGCCTGTTATGGAGGGGATTCTCTGCCGCACTGCTTGTTATGGGGGGATTCTCTGTCGCAGTGCTTGTTATGGGGGGATTTTCTGTCGCACTGCTTGTTATGGGAGGATTCTCTGTTGAACTGCTTGTTATGGGGGATTCTCTGTTGCACTGCTTGTTATGGGGGATTCTCTGCCGCACTGCTTGTTATAGAGGGAATTCTCTGTTGCGCTGCTTGTTATAGAGGGGATTCTCTGCCGCACTGCTTGTTATGGGGGATTCTCTCTGTTGCGCTGCTTGTTATAGAGGGGATTCTCTGTTGCACTGCTTGTTATGGGGGGATTCTCTGTTGCACTGCTTGTTATGGAGGGGATTCTCTGTTGCACTGCTTGTTATGGAGGGATTCTCTGTTGCACTGCTTGTTATGGAGGGGATTCTCTGTTGCACTGCTTGTTATAGAGGGGATTCTCTGTTGCACTGCTTGTTATGGGGGGATTCTCTGCCGCACTGCTTGTTATGGGGGGATTCTCTCTGTTGCACTGCTTGTTATGGGGGGATTCTCTGCCGCACTGCTTGTTATAGAGGGAATTCTCTGTTGCACTGCTTGTTATGGGGGATTCTCTGCCGCACTGCTTGTTATAGAGGGAATTCTCTGTTGCGCTGCTTGTTATAGAGGGGATTCTCTGTTGCACTGCTTGTTATGGGGGGATTCTCTGCCGCACTGCTTGTTATGGGGGATTCTCTCTGTTGCGCTGCTTGTTATAGAGGGGATTCTCTGTTGCACTGCTTGTTATGGGGGATTCTCTCTGTTGCACTGCTTGTTATGGGGGGATTCTCTGCCGCACTGCTTGTTATAGAGGGGATTCTCTGTTGCACTGCTTGTTATAGAGGGGATTCTCTGCCGCACTGCTTGTTATGGGGGGATTCTCTGTTGCGCTGCTTGTTATAGAGGGAATTCTCTGTTGCACTGCTTGTTATGGGGGGATTCTCTGCCGCACTGCTTGTTATGGGGGATTCTCTCTGTTGCGCTGCTTGTTATAGAGGGGATTCTCTGTTGCACTGCTTGTTATGGGGGGATTCTCTGCCGCACTGCTTGTTATAGAGGGGATTCTCTGTCGCACTGCATGTTATAGGGGGATTCTCTGCCGCACTGCTTGTTATAGAGGGGATTCTCTGCCGCACTGCTTGTTATGGGGGATTCTCTCTGTTGCGCTGCTTGTTATAGAGGGGATTCTCTGTTGCACTGCTTGTTATGGGGGGATTCTCTGCCGCACTGCTTGTTATAGAGGGGATTCTCTGCCGCACTGCTTGTTATGGGGGGATTCTCTGTGTTGCACTGCTTGTTATGGAGGGGATTCTCTGCCGCACTGCTTGTTAGATAGGGGATTTTCTGTCGCACTGCTTGTTATGGGAGGATTCTCTGTTGAACTGCTTGTTATGGGGGATTCTCTGTTGCACTGCTTGTTATGGGGGGATTCTCTGTCGCACTGCTTGTTATGGGGGGATTTTCTGTCGCACTGCTTGTTATGGGAGGATTCTCTGTTGAACTGCTTGTTATGGGGGATTCTCTGTTGCACTGCTTGTTATGGGGGATTCTCTGCCGCACAGCTTGTTATGGGGGGATTCTCTGCCACGCTGCTTGTTATGGAGGGGATTCTCTGTTGCACTGCTTGTTATAGAGGGGATTCTCTGTTGCACTGCTTGTTATGGGGGGATTCTCTGCCGCACTGCTTGTTATGGGGGGATTCTCTGTGTTGCACTGCTTGTTATGGAGGGGATTCTCTGCCGCACTGCTTGTTATGGGGGGATTCTCTGTTGCACTGCTTGTTATGGAGGGGATTCTCTGTTGCACTGCTTGTTATAGAGGGGATTCTCTGCCGCACTGCTTGTTATGGGGGGATTCTCTGTGTTGCACTGCTTGTTATGGAGGGGATTCTCTGCCGCACTGCTTGTTATGGAGGGGATTCTCTGTGTTGCACTGCTTGTTATGGGGGATTCTCTGCCGCACTGCTTGTTATGGAGGGGATTCTCTGTTGCACTGCTTGTTATGGGGGGATTCTCTGTGTTGCACTGCTTGTTATGGGGGGATTCTCTGTTGCACTGCTTGTTATGGAGGGGATTCTCTGTTGCACTGCTTGTTATGGGGGATTCTCTCTGTTGCGCTGCTTGTTATAGAGGGGATTCTCTGTTGCACTGCTTGTTATGGGGGGATTCTCTGCCGCACTGCTTGTTATAGAGGGGATTCTCTGTTGCACTGCTTGTTATGGGGGATTCTCTGCCGCACTGCTTGTTATAGAGGGGATTCTCTGCCGCACTGCTTGTTATAGAGGGGATTCTCTGTCGCACTGCATGTTATAGGGGGATTCTCTGCCGCACTGCTTGTTATAGAGGGGATTCTCTGTCGCACTGCATGTTATAGGGGGATTCTCTGCCGCACTGCTTGTTATGGGGGGATTCTCTGCCGCACTGCTTGTTATGGGGGATTCTCTCTGTTGCACTGCTTGTTATGGGGGATTCTCTGCCGCACTGCTTGTTATGGGGGATTCTCTGTCGCACTGCTTGTTATGGGGGATTCTCTCTGTTGCGCTGCTTGTTATAGAGGGGATTCTCTGTTGCACTGCTTGTTATGGGGGTATTCTCTGCCGCACTGCTTGTTATGGGGGATTCTCTCTGTTGCACTGCTTGTTATGGGGGATTCTCTGTCGCACTGCTTGTTATGGGGGATTCTCTCTGTTGCGCTGCTTGTTATAGAGGGGATTCTCTGTTGCACTGCTTGTTATGGGGGATTCTCTGCCGCACTGCTTGTTATGGGGGATTCTCTCTGTTGCACTGCTTGTTATGGGGGATTCTCTGCCGCACTGCTTGTTATGGGGGATTCTCTGTCGCACTGCTTGTTATGGGGGATTCTCTCTGTTGCACTGCTTGTTATAGAGGGGATTCTCTGTTGCACTGCTTGTTATGGGGGGATTCTCTGCCGCACTGCTTGTTATGGGGGATTCTCTCTGTTGCGCTGCTTGTTATAGAGGGGATTCTCTGCCGCACTGCTTGTTATGGAGGGGATTCTCTGTTGCACTGCCTGTTATGGAGGGGATTCTCTGCCGCACTGCTTGTTATGGGGGGATTCTCTGTCGCAGTGCTTGTTATGGGGGGATTTTCTGTCGCACTGCTTGTTATGGGAGGATTCTCTGTTGAACTGCTTGTTATGGGGGATTCTCTGTTGCACTGCTTGTTATGGGGGATTCTCTGCCGCACTGCTTGTTATAGAGGGAATTCTCTGTTGCGCTGCTTGTTATAGAGGGGATTCTCTGCCGCACTGCTTGTTATGGGGGATTCTCTCTGTTGCGCTGCTTGTTATAGAGGGGATTCTCTGTTGCACTGCTTGTTATGGGGGGATTCTCTGTTGCACTGCTTGTTATGGAGGGGATTCTCTGTTGCACTGCTTGTTATGGAGGGGATTCTCTGTTGCACTGCTTGTTATGGGGGTATTCTCTGCCGCACTGCTTGTTATGGGGGATTCTCTCTGTTGCACTGCTTGTTATGGGGGATTCTCTGTCGCACTGCTTGTTATGGGGGATTCTCTCTGTTGCGCTGCTTGTTATAGAGGGGATTCTCTGTTGCACTGCTTGTTATGGGGGATTCTCTGCCGCACTGCTTGTTATGGGGGATTCTCTCTGTTGCACTGCTTGTTATGGGGGATTCTCTGCCGCACTGCTTGTTATGGGGGATTCTCTGTCGCACTGCTTGTTATGGGGGATTCTCTCTGTTGCACTGCTTGTTATAGAGGGGATTCTCTGTTGCACTGCTTGTTATGGGGGGATTCTCTGCCGCACTGCTTGTTATGGGGGATTCTCTCTGTTGCGCTGCTTGTTATAGAGGGGATTCTCTGCCGCACTGCTTGTTATGGAGGGGATTCTCTGTTGCACTGCCTGTTATGGAGGGGATTCTCTGCCGCACTGCTTGTTATGGGGGGATTCTCTGTCGCAGTGCTTGTTATGGGGGGATTTTCTGTCGCACTGCTTGTTATGGGAGGATTCTCTGTTGAACTGCTTGTTATGGGGGATTCTCTGTTGCACTGCTTGTTATGGGGGATTCTCTGCCGCACTGCTTGTTATAGAGGGAATTCTCTGTTGCGCTGCTTGTTATAGAGGGGATTCTCTGCCGCACTGCTTGTTATGGGGGATTCTCTCTGTTGCGCTGCTTGTTATAGAGGGGATTCTCTGTTGCACTGCTTGTTATGGGGGGATTCTCTGTTGCACTGCTTGTTATGGAGGGGATTCTCTGTTGCACTGCTTGTTATGGAGGGGATTCTCTGTTGCACTGCTTGTTATAGAGGGGATTCTCTGTTGCACTGCTTGTTATGGGGGGATTCTCTGCCGCACTGCTTGTTATGGGGGGATTCTCTGTGTTGCACTGCTTGTTATGGAGGGGATTCTCTGCCGCACTGCTTGTTATGGGGGGATTCTCTGTCGCAGTGCTTGTTATGGGGGGATTTTCTGTCGCACTGCTTGTTATGGGGGATTCTCTGCCGCACTGCTTGTTATGGGGGGATTCTCTGTGTTGCACTGCTTGTTATGGAGGGGATTCTCTGCCGCACTGCTTGTTATGGGGGGATTCTCTGTCGCAGTGCTTGTTATGGGGGGATTTTCTGTCGCACTGCTTGTTATGGGAGGATTCTCTGTTGAACTGCTTGTTATGGGGGATTCTCTGTTGCACTGCTTGTTATGGGGGATTCTCTGCCGCACAGCTTGTTATGGGGGGATTCTCTGCCACGCTGCTTGTTATGGAGGGGATTCTCTGTTGCACTGCTTGTTATAGAGGGGATTCTCTGTTGCACTGCTTGTTAAGGGGGGATTCTCTGCCGCACTGCTTGTTATGGGGGGATTCTCTGTGTTGCACTGCTTGTTATGGAGGGGATTCTCTGCCGCACTGCTTGTTATGGGGGGATTCTCTGTTGCACTGCTTGTTATGGAGGGGATTCTCTGTTGCACTGCTTGTTATAGAGGGGATTCTCTGTTGCACTGCTTGTTATGGAGGGGATTCTCTGTTGCACAGCTTGTTATGGAGGGGATTCTCTGCCGCACTGCTTGTTATGGGGGGATTCTCTGTTGCACTGCTTGTTATGGGGGGATTCTCTGTCGCACTGCTTGTTATGGGGGATTCTCTCTGTTGCGCTGCTTGTTATAGAGGGGATTCTCTGTTGCACTGCTTGTTATGGAGGGGATTCTCTGTTGCACTGCTTGTTATGGAGGGGATTCTCTGCCGCACTGCTTGTTATGGGGGGATTCTCTGTTGCACTGCTTGTTATGGGGGGATTCTCTGCCGCACTGCTTGTTATGGGAAGATTCTCTGTGTTGCACTGCTTGTTATGGAGGGGATTCTCTGCCGCACTGCTTGTTATGGAGGGGATTCTCTGCCGCACTGCTAGTTGTGGAGGGGATTCTCTGTTGCACTGCTTGTTATGGGGGGATTCTCTGTTGCACTGCTTGTTATGGGGGGATTCTCTGTTGCACTGCTTGTTATGGGGGGATTCTCTGTTGCACTGCTTGTTATGGGGGATTCTCTCTGTTGCGCTGCTTTTTATAGAGGGGATTCTCTGCCGCACTGCTTGTTATGGGGGGATTCTCTGTGTTGCACTGCTTGTTATGGAGGGGATTCTCTGCCGCACTGCTTGTTATGGAGGGGATTCTCTGCCGCACTGCTTGTTATAGAGGGGATTCTCTGGTGCACTGCTTGTTATGGGGGATTCTCTGTGTTGCGCTGCTTGTTATAGGGGGATTCTCTGTCGCACTGCTTGTTATGGGGGGATTCTCTGCCGCACTGCTTGTTATAGAGGGGATTCTCTGGTGCACTGCTTGTTATGGGGGATTCTCTGTGTTGCGCTGCTTGTTATAGGGGGATTCTCTGTCGCACTGCTTGTTATGGGGGGATTCTCTGCCGCACTGCTTGTTATAGAGGGGATTCTCTGTTGCACTGCTTGTTATGGGGGGATTCTCTGTTGCACTGCTTGTTATGGGGGGATTCTCTGCCGCACTGCTTGTTATGGGGGATTCTCTGTTGCACTGCTTGTTATGGGGGGATTCTCTGTTGCACTGCTTGTTATGGGGGGATTCTCTGCCGCACTGCTTGTTATGGGGGATTCTCTGTGTTGCGCTGCTTGTTATAGGGGGATTCTCTGTCGCACTGCTTGTTATGGGGGGATTCTCTGCCGCACTGCTTGTTATAGAGGGGATTCTCTGTTGCACTGCTTGTTATGGGGGGATTCTCTGTTGCACTGCTTGTTATGGGGGGATTCTCTGCCGCACTGCTTGTTATGGGGGATTCTCTGTTGCACTGCTTGTTATGGGGGGATTCTCTGTTGCACTGCTTGTTATGGGGGGATTCTCTGCCGCACTGCTTGTTATGGGGGATTCTCTGTGTTGCGCTGCTTGTTATAGGGGGATTCTCTGTCGCACTGCTTGTTATGGGGGGATTCTCTGCCGCACTGCTTGTTATAGAGGGGATTCTCTGTTGCACTGCTTGTTATGGGGGGATTCTCTGTTGCACTGCTTGTTATGGGGGGATTCTCTGCCGCACTGCTTGTTATAGAGGGGATTCTCTGTTGCACTGCTTGTTATGGGGGGATTCTCTGTTGCACTGCTTGTTATGGGGGGATTCTCTGCCGCACTGCTTGTTATGGAGGGGATTCTCTGTTGCACTGCTTGTTATGGGGGGATTCTCTGCCGCACTGCTTGTTATGGAGGGGATTCTCTGTTGCACTGCTTGTTATAGAGGGGATTCTCTGCCGCACTGCTTGTTATGGGGGGATTCTCTGTGTTGCACTGCTTGTTATGGAGGGGATCCTCTGCCGCACTGCTTGTTAGATAGGGGATTCTCTGCCGCACTGCTTGTTATGGAGGGGATTCTCTGCCGCACTGCTTGTTATGGAGGGGATTCTCTGCCGCACTGCTTGTTATGGAGGGGATTCTCTGCCGTACTGCTTGTTATGGAGGGGATTCTCTGCCGTACTGCTTGTTATGGAGGGGATTCTCTGCTGCACTGCTGGTTATAGAGGGGATTCTCTGCTGCACTGCTTGTTATAGAGGGGAACAAGCAGGGATTCTCTGCTGCACTGCTTGTTATGGGGGGATTCTCTGTTGCACTGCTTGTTATGGGGGATTCTCTGTCGCACTTCTTGTCATGGGGGATTCTATGTTGCACTGCTAGTTATGGGGGGATTCTCTGCCGTACTGCTTGTTATGGAGGGGATTCTCTGCCGTACTACTTGTTATGGAGGGGATTCTCTGCCGTACTGCTTGTTATGGAGGGGATTCTCTGCTGCACAGCTGGTTATAGAGGGGATTCTATGTTGCACTGCTAGTTATGTGGGGATTCTCTGTTGCACTGCTTGTTATGGGGGGATTCTCTGTTGCACTGCTTGTTATGGGGGGATTCTCTGTTGCACTGCTTGTTATGGGAGGATTCTCTGTTGCACTGCTTGTTATGGGGGGATTCTTTGCCATGCTGCTTGTTATGGAGGGATTCTCTGTCGCACTGCTTGTTATGGAGGGATTCTCTGTCGCACTGCTTGTTATGGGGGGATTCTCTGTCGCACTGCTTGTTATGGAGGGATTCTCTGTCGCACTGCTTGTTATGGGGGGATTCTCTGCTACACAGCTTGTTATGGTGGGATTCTCTGCCGCACTGCTTGTTATAGAGGGGATTCTCTGCCGCACTGCTTGTTATGGAGGGGATTCTCTGCCGCACTGCTTGTTATGGAGGGATTCTCTGTTGCACTGCTTGTTATGGAGGGGATTCTCTGCTACACAGCTTGTTATGGTTGGATTCTCTGCCGCACTGCTTGTTATGGAGGGGATTCTCTGCCGCACTGCTTGTTATGGAGGGATTCTCTGTTGCACTGCTTGTTATGGAGGGGATTCTCTGCTACACAGCTTGTTATGGTGGGGATTCTCTGCCGTACTGCTTGTTATGGAGGGGATTCTCTGCCGTACTGCTTGTTATGGAGGGGATTCTCTGCCGCACTGTTTGTTATAGAGGGGATTCTCTGGTGCACTGTTTGTTATGGGGGGATTCTCTGGTGCACTGCTTGTTATGGGGGATTCTCTGCCGCACTGCTTGTTATGGAGGGGATTCTCTGCCGCACTGCTTGTTATGGAGGGGATTCTCTGCCGCACTGCTTGTTATGGGGGGATTCTCTGCCGCACTGCTTGTTATGGGGGGATTCTCTGCCGCACTGCTTGTTATGGGGGGATTCTCTGCTGCACTGCTTGTTATGGGGGGATTCTCTGCCACACAGCTTGTTATGGGGGGATTCTCTGCCACACAGCTTGTTATGGGGGGATTCTCTGCCACACAGCTTGTTATGGGGGGATTCTCTGCCACACAGCTTGTTATGGGGGGATTCTGTGCCACGCTGCTTGTTATGGAGGGATTCTCTGTCGCAGTGCTTGCTATGGGGGGATTTTCTGTCGCACTGCTTGTTATGGGAGGATTCTCTGTTGAACTGCTTGTTATGGGGGATTCTCTGCCACGCTGCTTGTTATGGAGGGATTCTCTGTCGCACTGCTTGTTATGGGGGGATTCTCTGCCACGCTGCTTGTTATGGAGGGATTCTCTGTCGCACTGCTTGTTATGGGGGGATTCTCTGCCACGCTGCTTGTTATGGAGGGATTCTCTGTCGCACTGCTTGTTATGGAGGGATTCTCTGCCGCACTGCTTGTTATGGGGGGATTCTCTGTCGCACTGCTTGTTATGGAGGGATTCTCTGTCGCACTACTTGTTATGGACGGATTCTCTGTCGCAGTGCTTGTTATGGGGGGATTCTCTGTCGCACTGCTTGTTATGGAGGGATTCTCTGTCGCAGTGCTTGTTATGGGGGGATTTTCTGTTGCACTGCTTGTTATGGGGGGATTCTCTGCTGCACTGCTTGTTATGGAGGGATTCTCTGTCGCAGTGCTTGTTATGGAGGGATTCTCTGTTGCACTGCTTGTTATGGAGGGATTCTCTGTCGCACTGCTTGTTATGGAGGGATTCTCTGTCGCAGTGCTTGTTATGGGGGGATTTTCTGTTGCACTGCTTGTTATGGGGGGATTCTCTGCTGCACTGCTTGTTATGGAGGGATTCTCTGTCGCAGTGCTTGTTATGGAGGGATTCTCTGTTGCACTGCTTGTTATGGAGGGATTCTCTGTCGCACTGCTTGTTATGGAGGGATTCTCTGTCGCAGTGCTTGTTATGGGGGGATTTTCTGTTGCACTGCTTGTTATGGGGGGATTCTCTGCTGCACTGCTTGTTATGGAGGGATTCTCTGTCGCAGTGCTTGTTATGGGGGGATTCTCTGTTGCACTGCTTGTTATGGGGGATTCTCTGCCACACAGCTTGTTATGGGGGGGATTCTCTGCCACACAGCTTGTTATGGGGGGATTCTCTGCCACGCTGCTTGTTATGGAGGGGATTCTCTGCCGCACTGCTTGTTATGGAGGGATTCTCTGTCGCACTGCCTGTTATAGGGGGATTTTCTGTTGCACTGCTTGTTATGGGAGGATTCTCTGTTGAACTGCTTGTTATGGGGGGATTCTCTGCCACACAGCTTGTTATGGGGGGGGGGGGAGATTCTCTGCCACACAGCTTGTTATGGGGGATTCTCTGCCACGCTGCTTGTTATGGAGGGATTCTCTGTCGCACTGCCTGTTATAGGGGGATTTTCTGTTGCACTGCTTGTTATGGGGGGATTCTCTGCTGCACTGCTTGTCATGGAGGGATTCTCTGTCGCAGTGCTTGTTATGGGGGGATTTTCTGTTGCACTGCTTGTTATGGGAGGATTCTCTGTTGAACTGCTTGTTATGGGGGGATTCTCTGCCACACAGCTTGTTATGGGGGGGGGATTCTCTGCCACACAGCTTGTTATGCGGGGGTTCTCTGCCATGCTGCTTGTTATGGAGGGATTCTCTGTCGCACTGCATGTTATGGGGGGATTTTCTGTTGCACTGCTTGTTATGGGGGGATTCTCTGTCGCACTGCTTCTTATGGGGGGATTCTCTGTCGCACTGCTTGTTATGGGGGGATTCTCTGCTGCACTGCTTGTTATGGGGGGATTCTCTGCTGCACTGCTTGTTATGGGGGGATTCTCTGTCGCACTGCATGTTATGGGGGGATTTTCTGTTGCACTGCTTGTTATGGGGGGATTCTCTGTCGCACTGCTTGTTATGGGGGGATTCTCTGTCGCACTGCTTGTTATGGGGGGATTCTCTGCTGCACTGCTTGTTATGGGGGGATTATCTGTCGCACTTCTTGTTATGGAGGGGATTTTCTGTTGCACTGCTTGTTATGGGGGGATTCTCTGCCGTACTGCTTGTTATGGGGGGATTCTCTGCTGCACTGCTTGTTATGGAGGGGATTCTCTGCCGCACTGCTTGTTATGGGGGGATTCTCTGCCACACTTCTTGGGTATTAAATGTGGCCGGACACACCACAGAAGGGCTGATGTGACCAGAAAAATCCTGGGCCATTTTTTAACCCCAGCCCGCCCCTGTCTTCATGCATTTCCCTGTTGCTGCTTCCAAATCAGTGGCCAGCTGCACTGAAATGCTTGTGTGTATGCAGGTGAGGGTATTCAAAACAAGGATGGCCCCCTCCCCAGCAATCTAAGCTGACCAGCAATAGTTTTAAAATGAAACAAAATACACGTTTTTCACGTTCTATCCCCAGCCCAGGGCCCCAAAACAGCCTGTTTTTATTATTTTACTAAAGCTTTTGCCCGTTATTTATAAAAACACTATCAGGAAGCAGTATGATGTTGAATGGTGGCCATATGCTAACTCATTCAGTTCCAAGGTAAACTGTTGCATAATGGAAGTTTAGCTGGTAGTGTTTTCAGATTTATTGCAGTTATTATAAATGATAAGGCTGAGCCCCAATGCTGAGCTGTTTGTAACTGAATGTATCATCGCTGGAAAGCACTTAGGAGCCATACGGCCGCCAATTGAGCAGCAGACTGCATCAAGTTCCTGTTATTAGCAATATTGGGCAAAGGCTTTAGTAAAAAAGAAAAGACCCAGGCTGTTTTGGGGCTCTGGGCTGGGAATAGAAGGAGAATCCATAAACATTCTTTTGGGGTATAAGATCACTTAAAGTGGACCAACACCCAGGATTTTGACTATCCTGGGTTTTGGTCCACTTCGGCGGGGCACCCCGATCGGGGGTGCCCCGCTGTGTGAAACCCCCCAGAAACCCCAAAAAACTCACCTCTCAACGCTCCCACGTGAGCGCCGCAGCCAATCCCCGCCAACGTCCAGGCGGGGATCAGGAACGTCCAGGCCGCTTCCGCCGCCGCCGCCTCCCGCGCGTCACTCTCGGCGCGCGCGCCCCCGCCGGCCATTCACAGAGGGCCGGCGCGGGCGCGCGCACGTCTGGAGGGGTGCGCGGGAGGCGGCGGCGGCGGAAGCGGCGGCGGATCAGGTAAGGTGTTTTTGGGGTTTCTGGGGGGTTTCACCCCGCGGGACATCCCGATCTCGGATGTCCCGCGGGGTGGGAGGTGATCGGCCCGGGAATCTTATAGATTTCCGGGCCGATCACCCCTGGGTGTTGGTCCTCTTTAAAGAGGCACTGAATGGGACCACTTTTACTTTACAATACTTAAATCACTTTACTGCCCATTTACTTGGCCTGAGCAGAGGCACACAGATTTAACACTGTCACGTCTTTCTGTCTTCCTAGCCAGCTGAGAACAGGTGTTTTGCCCCTTCAGCCTAGGACATCGCAATTTGGGATGCCCTACTTTGTGTATCCCCGAGGATCACCCGAAAACGCACCATTTAAGCCTCTCAAAGGCCAGTGGCCGACTTTGGAAACTTTTAGATTTCAGGTGCCAGTATGCTGTTTTGTTCCTGTTGGAATAGCTTTAATACAACTACGTCCTGACTGTGACTGTCTGCTTGTTATGCGATTGATAAAGTTATTTTAAAAGAAAAAAACAGTAAGTCTTAGGCAGAACATGTGACTGTATACATAGTGTGTTTAATCGGCTAACAGAAATCAGCTGTGTTTGCTTTGCTCTACGATGAGATATCTTGCTGATGTATCCTGTTTATGTTTATGATCCTGATTGTCGCTGAATAAACTGCATTGTCCCTGCATGCTGGAAGAGTGTTGTGTATAATCCACTGTCAACAGTTCTGCTTGAAGTACAAAAGAAAAACCCGGGTCAGCTACACCCCCTTTATAACAAAAGAAGCTGATTGGCTCCACAATGGAGCAATGCCTGTACAGCCCTGATGATGACCCCGTCTGGCTCAATTGCCAATTTTATGCTCCTGTTACCAATTAACCCCCTGTTTTCCCTTTGAATATAAGGAGAGTTGTTTGGGGGGTGTGGGGGTTGAGCAAACAACTGCCCCCCTCACCTTGTGTGCCAGGACCCCACACTTTTGGAGCTGCCCCTGCTAATGGAGGAACATTCTGTAATAATTTTTCTCCTCTTAACAATGGCACTTATGTGAGCAGTGGCCATCTTTCTGAAGCCCCGGAGCCCCCAGGGGCAGATTTGCCCCCCCCCCCTCAAAGTACAGGTCCCTATTTATTTTAATGGAGACTGGGTTCAGGTTTGACCGAACTTGCTGAAACTGAACCTCTAGAGCAGGAGTACTCAACAACTTCTTGCAAAGGTCAATTTTAAGGCACCATGTGAAAGGTGAAGGTCCAGACGGAGGGCGGATAGTTAGAAATCTGTACACTGGGCAAGGGCCAATAGATACCCCAGGCAAAACTAAAAAAGGCTGCTTGCCCCCCCCAAAAAAAAATATATTGGGCACTTAGAAAAAACTTTTTTTTGGGCCCCACAGGGCCTGCGGCACACTGCTTAACAGGGAAGAGGGATGGAGAAAAAGCTGGTAGAAGGGATGGATGGGCCGAACTAGATGGCCAGAGCTGGAAGAAAGAGTAATGGATTGGAAGCTGGGAGGCCGGAGATTGGATGGGCAAAATTTGGAGGACAGGAATGGATGGGGTAGAGAGACTGGGCTAGATGGGGCAGAGCTGAGGGGACAGCAATGGATGAGGATGGGACAGGGATTGGATTAGCAAAGCTGGAGGGACAGGAATGGATGAGGATGGGATGGATGGGGCAGCACTGAGGGGACAGGGAGCTGCAGCAGGGGGAAAGGATTGGATGGGGCAGAGACAGAGAAACAAAGGTTAAGTGCACCTTGCAATGCCACTTCCTGCCCCGTGCAGTACTTCATATTGCAATGCTAGGTGCCATGACACTGGCAGGGAGACTACATCGCCAACCAAGGGGGCAGCTCTGAGCACAGCAACACAGAAGCAACTGAGTTCAGGGCTGGCAGGGCAGGGGCTCGGATTCCGCATTCGGACCCCGGTCCGTCAGTTGAATATCGCTGCTCTAGGGGTTCACCCAACGCTACACTGAATCTAAAGCAGAGGTTTAGTCATCAATGGACTCCACTGCCCTGTCTAGAACTAAATAAAAAATGAGTCTCATCTTTCTGGCTGGTTGGCTCCCCACTGATTGTGGCATCTGCTGGTAGACTGGGCAAGGGGGACATGGAAGGCCAGCACCAGAAAGGTAAGATGCTATTTTTATTTAAATTTTTAATGTCCAAATCTATTTTAGCCCAGACTGGGCTGAAGTCCAGTGGTGACTGAACCTCAGCTTTAAGAATTATTATAAAAAAAACAAGACAACACATTTTTTTCATGATTTGATTGCATTTTTGCCTATAACGTAATCTTGTAATTCACTCCTCGGATCTTCATCGCACAGCTGCTCTCTGGCAGAGAAACACTTTGCTAACTGTCAGAAAAAACGTGGTTTACCGAACAGCGTCTTTCTCCTATTGGCTGACGAATGGAAAGCAAAGGAGCGAATGTGTCACTCAGCCCTGCAGGAAGCCGACACCTGTCATGACACGACGGGCCTGACCCGGTAAGAAGGAGAGAAGCTGCGGAGAGAACCCTGGGAGATGGTGTTGAGATAACGCCCACCTGCGTCAACCGTCGCGTCACCTCACCAAAGAGCTCTGTGGTAAGAACATCCCCAGTTATCTCAAGCTCTCATCTGTGTGGTGTGCGGATCTGATCACCACAACAGCCTGAGAAATGTCACATGAATTTCCCCTTGAGGAGGACCCCGAAAAAGATTCAGCAATCAATACATCATGCTAAAAGGCTTCTTCCTCTAAAAGCCTGCTTATGTAAAAAAAAAAAAAAAAACATATAAACATTTATAACATATAAAGTAATTACATGACATCATGATGGAGCCGAACATTCCAAGAGCATGCCCTTTCGAAATTCATGTGATCAGCCCTCACAACATTATAGTGAATTACCCCCTGAGGGTTGTCTTAACACATGTGCTTCTGTTACATAAAAGAAAAAAAGAAAACAAAAAACCTATAAAAGTAATTGAATGACCTTCCAAACTCAAAGGTGATGAGTAGCGTTGATCGGCCAAACTTCGGTACTGGTGCCCAAACTCAGTGGCGTGCTTTGCCACCACGCAACCAATGCAATTGCATGGGACCATCACCTCGCAGGGGCCCCCCAGAACTCTGCTGAGTGAACACTGGAAGCGGCTGGTGGGGAATATTGGTGTAATACTGGAGATGCTGTTAGTCTTGAGGCTACATGAGAAAGAAAGCGGCTTCTCTCTATTCTATTTTCTTATATAAAATGCCTTTGATTAGGGACCCCAGACATTTTGCATGGGAAAGAAAGCCCGCCCCTGACTGAACTTGACCTGGACCCAAACCCCATTGAAATCATTGGGGACCCCAACTTGGTTAGCCCAGAATGGCTGTAATAGGCCAATTGCCCTGCAAAACATAGGGTAGGGAAAGTACCACACATAAAGTAATAACATAAAATAATAAAATAAATAAATAGGTCACTGCAGTAGTAGACGGTATGAGTATACACTTAGTTACTGACACTGCCCTGAAAAGGACAATTATTACAACTTCCCTGTCCCTAATTGTCCCTTCACTGCTAGCAGGGTCGGCTCCAGGTTTGTGGAGGCCTGTGGGCATTAGAGTCTTAGTCACATGATGTCACCTTTTAGCTCCGCTGCCACAAATGGGTCATCTGCTGCTGATCGCCCTCCAGTCCTTATTGCCTTCCCTATAGCCACCAATCATCCTCTAGTCCTTGTTGCATTCTCTACTGCCACCAAGCACCCTTCAGCCCTTACTGCTTGCTCCGCTGCCACTAAAGACTCCATCATTGCTGTCAGCTATCACCTGGTTCTCACCACCTTCTGAGCTTCCATCAATTGCCCTCCATTCCAGGCCACCTTCTCCATTGTTGCTGATCATCCTCTGTTGCTGAGGCCAGCCATGAGCAGGTCTGCTCACAGCACCCGTCATTTGGTGGTTCAGGTCCACTGTAAAATAATGCCATGGCCAAGTGTGAGCTTGAGTGGGCCCCTGAAGATGCCAGGGGCCCTGGCAACTGCCCAGGTCTGCCCTGTGCTGGCGCCGGCTTAAGGGTAAGTGAAGACCTGTGCAGGATTTCAGGGTGCGCCCCCCCCCGACACACACACACACAAACACACACACACACACACACACACACACACACACACACACACACACTAGAAGACGAGCAACATAGGAAACATGGAAAAGAGCGAGACAGAGAGGTGGGGCAAAAAAAGAAGGAATGCAGAAAAAGAAAGACAGAAATACATAAAATAGAAATAAGAGGAGATGTGGAAAAGAGATTGAGAAAAGAAGAAAGCGAGAGAGAAAATGAATGAGGAAACAAGACTGAGATAGTAAGAATGTAGAAAAACAAGAGCGTGGAGGGGAGAAAGTGAGAGAGTTGAATGGGGCTAGAAAACTAAAGGGAATAATTTAGAAATGCACAAAAAAGAAAGAAAGATATGTACAGAAAGAGAAAGAGAGAGAAAGAATAAAAGAAAAAGAAAGAGCAAAGGAAAAAAAGAATGAAGAAGGAGAAATAGGAGAAACAAACAAATAGAAAGTAAGAAGTAAATAAAGAGAGAGAGAGAGAACGAAAGAAAGATAAGAGGGAGAGAGAAAGCAAGGAAAGAAGGCGCACGAGAAAGATAATGGGTAATAAAGGAGGAAGCGAAGAAGCTGAAAAAAGAGGGAGATGGGAGGAAGGTGACAAGAGAGTGGATGGAGGGAATGTAGAAATGACAAGAAAAAGGGAGAAGATACAGAAACAGAGGGAGATGGAAGGATCATAAAATAAAAGAGAGAAGAAGAAAGAAAATTATACATGAATGTGGAAGAAAGGGTGGGATGGGGGTATTTTGAAAAGATAGAGGCCCGTTGGTCCAGTTGAGAGCTCCAGGTTTCAATGGCGCCCTGTGCGACACACTCCCCAAAGCTTGCCCATGATCACTGCAGCTACAGCCTCTCGAGCTGTAACAGTGCTGGGGCATGGGACCCAGCCTCTTATACAGCAAGGTCACATGGCCAATAAGCATAGTGGGCATGGCTGTGGTTGCAATGGACTAAAAGCTGGTTGATGGGCTGCTTTACTGCTCTGGCTGAAGTGTGTATTCGGGTCCAGGGACCTGAACCTGCGATGTTCGATGTGGGCCCAAACAGTGTGGTTCGGGTCCGCTCATTTCTAGTGATGAGCCTTTATCACATTTTAGTGAATCATCCTTTAAGGGTGAGGGTTGTCCTACCACATCTGTGTCTGGGGAAAAAAATATAGAAAGTAACTGCATGATAATAAAGCGGAACATGCCAAGAGCCAAGAAGGAGCACTTCCAACTTTAAAGGGTAAGTTCACTTCCTATGGAACTTTTGAAAGTGTATATATCCAAAAGGATGTGCTCAAGCTGCTGAGCTTACCCAGTATTTTTTATTCCTATGTTAGAAAATGTGTATTTTATGGAATATGTTTTTGCTACCTGTAATCTCCTGCTTTTGGCAACGTACACCAAGTCTGTTCACCAAGAAGAGAAAGTGATCCCTGTACACACAGAACACTGCTGCTATGGCCGCTGCTGAGGCGAGGGAGCTCACTCACCCTTATGCATGCCCAGCAGCAGTGATCTGTATGTTCAGGGCTCACATGTCGCATCTTGGTGTACAGACGTGATATACATTTCCAATGGCAACAGATGGCAGGTAGAGAAAATTGCTTCCATAAAACACACATTTTCTAACATAAAATACTAGATCAGCTCAGCACTTTGAGGACATCCTTTTGGCACCCAAAAATATACACTTGTAAAAAATTCCATTGATAGTGAACTTGCCCTTTAAACTGGGCCAACAGCCTAGCACAGTTGAAAACAAAAACACCCCAAACCCCCTTTGGGGCATGTGGTGGGGCATTATTACAGGTGAGGGGCATCATTTTTCCACAAAGGAAAGAATTATTGTTTAAAAGTTTGGAAACAACAGCACCCTATGGAAAAATACAATTCTGTGAAATACTCACCTGTAGAATTGGTATTATAAGTATACAGTACGTCCTGTTCCAGATAGATTACTTACACTTGGGTTATCCTCCGCCAGATGGCGCTGCACTGCAGAGACATGCAACACAGGATCCTCCCGGCCCTTCAAATACCCAGGGACCTCCCACAAATCCCCAGCATTGAAAAGCAGTGAACAAGAAGCCGGGAGAATTTAACCACCAACTGGTAACTATAAAAATGATAACAATCACCATACAGGGGATCCAGAATAATGCAAAAAACCAGGGTGGGGTGTAGCAGGACGTACTGTATACGTATAATACCAATTCTACAGGTGAGTATTTCACAGAATTGTATTATTCTTAGTATACAGTACGTACTGCTCCAGATAGATTACTTACACTTGGGACATCCAATAGCAGTGTCCATAAACTAGGGTGTGATCCCCAACAAAAAGGTAACAGCAGACAGTTTAAACCACTGCCGCCTGCAAAACCTTGCGGCCAAAAACAGCATCAGCTGAGGCCCTAACATCAACCTTGTAAAACTTTGAAAAGACCAAGTAGTGGCCTTGCAAACTTGTTCAACAGAAGCCTGGTGCTGGAAGGCCCAAGAGGCACCAATAGCACGAGTAGAATGAGCAGTAAGGCGGAAGGGAGGACTCTTCCCCTTAGCAGAATAGGCCTGAATCACAGCCTGACGAATCCATTTGCTAATAGTAGACTTGGCAGGAGCCAAACCCTTCCTAGGACCAGAAGGGACCACAAAAAGAGCATCAGTCTTCCTGAAGGCCGCAGTGACTACCAGGTAATACTTCAGACACCTGACCACATCCAAGGAATGCAGAACCCTTTCCTTAGCGTTGCTAGGATTAGGACACAAAGAAGGAAGAACAATATCTTGATTCAAATTCAAAAAAGCAGACACCACCTTAGGCAGAAAGTCTGGCTTAAAGCAGAACACCACCTTGTCCTGGTGTCTCTCATAGTATGGGGGCTGAATAGACAGAGCCACCAACTCAGACACACGCCTGACCGAAGTAATGGCCACCAGAAAGACAACCTTGAGGGTAAGTACAGCCAGAGCAGCATCCTGCATAGGTTCAAAGGGAGCACCCTGCAAGGCAGACAAAACCAAGTTCAAATCCCAAACAGGGACCACAGGTTTACGTGGGGGACGCACATGAGCGACCCCCTGGAAAAAAGGTCTTAATCAGAGAATGCTGAGCAAAAGACTTCTGAAAGAAAACAGACAGGGTATAAACCTGACCCTTCAGAGCACTGAGGCAGAGTCCCGACTCCAACCCATGCTGTAAGAACTCCAGAACCCTGGGGACTAAAAACACCCGACAGGGAAGAGACCTTGACTCACACCAGTCAAGGTAGGTACGCCATACCCTGTAATAGATGGAAGAAGAAGTTTTCTTCCTAGCCTTCACCATGGTATCAACCACCGAGGCGGACAAGCCTTTCTCCATCAAGATGGAGGTTTCAGCAGCCAGGCCGTCAGAGCCAGAGTTTGTAAATTGGGATGGCGTAAGGGGCCCTGAGTGAGCAAATCTGGCACTCCTGGCAGGACGTACTGGTCTACTACCATCTGCACCACGTCTGCGAACCACACTCTTCTTGGCCACCTGGGGGCCACCAGAATTGCTGGCACCCCCTCCAGAACAATCTTGCGCAGGGGGAATGGAGGAAAGACATACAGGAACTGAATGTCCTGCCATGACATTGCTAAAGCATCCGTGGTCAAGGCCAGAGGATCCTGGGACAGGGAGACAAAGGCCGGGAGCTCGTGATTGTGACGGGACGCAAACAGATCCACATCTGGTTGGCCCCAACGGTGACAAAGAGATTGGAAACCCCTGTTGCAGAGGGACCATTCTCCCTGGCGAGAGGTCCCCCTGCCCAGAGGGTCTGCCAGCAGATTTTCCACCCCCGGAATGTACACCACTGATATGCAGGGGACATTGACCTCCACCCAGGTCAGGATCAGAGACACTTCCTGGAGGGCCCTCTTGCTCCGGCCACCCCCCCTTGATGATTGATGTAGGCAACTGCCGTCTGGTTGTCCAAGCGCCAATGAACAGGCAGGCCCTGAAGATGAGTAGTCAAGCGAGCCAGAACTAACCTGATCGCTCGCAGCTCCAAGACATTGATAGATGTGTGGGCCTCCTGGGCCTCCCCTGGAACCGCCGGGACTTCCAGAAACCCCCCCCCCTCAACCTGATAGACTGGCATCCGTGGTGACCGTCTCCCAGGAAGGGGCAAGAAAAGATCTGCCCCCCAACAGGTTCCTTGAGTCCATCCACCACAAGAGGGACCTCCTGACCAGGGGGGAGAGCACACAGACCCTGTCCAGGGACGCTGGGTCCTTGTCCCATACGGACAATAGGTGAAGTTGCAGAGGCCTCAAGTGGAACTGAGTATAAGGGACCGCTTCGAAGCACGCCACCATCAGGCCCACCAGCTGCACCCCCTGCCTGATGGAGGGATGGGGACAAGCTAGGAGGGACTGAGCCTGTGCAATCAGATTGTCCACCTTCTGCTGAGGAAGGAAGATCCTTGCCTGAACTG
The DNA here is from genome assembly GCA_027917425.1 of Gastrophryne carolinensis. Taxonomy (NCBI): domain Eukaryota; kingdom Metazoa; phylum Chordata; class Amphibia; order Anura; family Microhylidae; genus Gastrophryne; species Gastrophryne carolinensis. The sequence continues at coordinate 98,933,945 of CM051241.1, forward strand.
TATCCAGATTCATTTCTAGGAATGGAGTTACCAAGGAAGGAGACAGTGAGGAATTGGGGTGGTTGATCACCCATCCAAATGACTCCAGAATGGGCCCCACCAGCTGAGTATCCAACTCTGCCTGATGTAGAGACTGGGAAGTGAATAGGATGTCGTCCAGATAGGGAAGCACACTGACATCCTGACATCTGAGTAGAGACATCACGCCAGCCAGCACCTTGGTGACCACCCTGGGAGCTGAAGTGAGGCCGAAGGGCAAGGCCACAAATTGGTAACGTTGATCCATCAGAGTGAACCTGAGGGACTTTTGATTACCTGGGAACACAGGAATATGAAGGTAAGCATCTTTGATGTCCACAGAAGTCATGAAATCCCCTTGGAGCAGGGAACTGATGGCAGAGCGCAGTGTCTCCATGCGAAAGCGCCTGCCCCTGACAAAACTTGTTGAGAATCTTTAAGTCCAGGACAGGTCTGACAAAACCATCCTTTTTTGGTACTGTGAATAGGTTGGAATAAAAGCCCTTGTCCTTTTCTCTTAAAGGCACCTGGCAGAAGACCCCCAGCTCTAGGAGGCCTTGCGCTGCTTGCACTAGCTCCTGAGCTGACACAGGATCCTGAGGAATCCGGGACCTGATGAATCTTGGAGGGGGATCGGCAGCAAACTCCAACGTGTAACCGGAGGGCACTACCTCCTGAATTCACCGGTCTGAGACATGAAGCCTGCAGACCTGAGGGAAGTGCTGCCGCCGTCCCCCCACCCGGATGGGTGAGGGCGCCCCATCATGCCTGAGGGGGCTTGGGAGAGGATTTAGCTTTGGGACCCCAAGAGGAGCCAGGACGTCCACGTTCTCTGCCTCTACCCCAGAAATCTCCCCGGGCCCCAGGGAAAGATACCCCCCTTCCCTGTCTTGCATCACGGTAAGGGAAGGAGAAGGAACCCTGACCCCGAAAGGGCCGAGGTTGCCGCCTGCGCTGGGGTAACCTGCCTCCCTTAGCAAAAAGGTCCAGGCGGTCTCCAAACAGACGCAGTCCTTTAAAGGGAAAACCAGTGAGGGCCTTCTTGGCAGCATTGTCAGCGGCCCACTGGCGCAGCCAAACCGAGCGGCACATAGCCACCACGAGGGCAGAAGTTCTGGCACACATTCTGATGTTGTCATCCAATGCTGACAGGACAAAATTTACAAAAACATCACAACTAGAGAGTGCATTAAACACCTCACAAGGCAAATCATCAGGGGCACTATCAAGCATATTTCTGATAAGGGTTCTAGTGGCCACAGCAGTAATAGCAGAGGCACAGACCGGGCGCAGCGCCGTCCCCGCACATGTAAAGGCGTGGGAAGCCAGCTGGTCAATGCGCCGGTCCTCAGCATCCCGCAGGGTAGTAGAATCAGGGGAATGCATGACATGAGGTGTTAGATATCCCTAGGATCGGGGCATCCACCTCGAGGGGGGGGGGATGACCAACATTTAACCACCTCAGCAGGAAAGGGATACCTCCTATCCCAACTCTTTGGAGCCCCGGGCAGTTTACTGGGGCGCTCCCATTCCTTGAGCACAAGGTTATGGAAATGTGCCTGCTCTGGAAATTCCAAACGTGATTTTGCTGTATGGAAAAGCTCCCCTCTTTGCCTGGGAGCCTCAACAGGGAGAGAGATAGACAGAAACTCAAGGTCTGGGTCAATAATCTGTCAGTGTCATCCGGGGCCCAGGGGTCAGAGCCAGAATCGTCATGACCCCTTGGTCTCTCATCAGATGAGCCTGAATCAGAAAAGAGCTCCCCTTCATCAGACGGGGTATAGCCACACAGATTCATAAACTCCTCAGTTCCCATAGAGAAAACAGTAACATTAGGCGTCAAGTGCCGCTTCTTACCAGGGCCCTTACGCGCTAAAGACCTCACAATAATCTGTTCAACAGTAGCCAGTCTAAAAGACACATCAGGCTGAGAATCCCCACTAGTATGCAACTCAACAGGAGTGAGATATAAGCTTGGGGGAGTAGGTGAAGTGAAATGAGGTGCAGCCACTGGCAGGCCAGATTGCAATGCAAGCACCTGCTCAGCACAGGGTACACAGACCCGTGCCTTGTCAGCGTCAGCATGAGGCTGCCCACACGCTACACACAGCCGGTCTTGTCCCAAAGGGACCCCGGTAACCTATCCTGGGATGCCTCCATATGGTGATTATTAGGCACAATATGCCAGTAGGGATTTACGCTATAAGCAACCCTGGATGCCCCAATGACCCGCTAGGGAAGTGGGAGTAATTATACAAGGCCCAACTATCAATTACACCGGGCCGGGAGAAGTCAATGGCTTCACCCGTCTGAAAGACACAGTGGGAAGAAGGGGTGTCAGAACCAAACACACTACAATGAGTATAAAACCACTTAAGGACCGCGGTAAGTATAACCGCCACACACGCGTGCGACCTGACAAAATGGCGCCAAGAGTACCTCGAAGGGTGGGCCAGAGCGGGGCGTGACACAGGGCGCGCCAAGCCAGGCCCCGCCTCCCCCCCCCCCGGAGAGCGTGAAGCCCACAGACAAGCAGCCAATGATAACGCAGAAGGGTCTGAGGTAACGCCGCCGCCCGGCGCGGAACATCCAAATGAAGGAAAAGACGCGCGCGGCGGCATTTGCAATAGTAAAAAAGACAAGTCAGCGCGGCGGCAGAAACCACATATACAAGTCAAAAGACATGACAAAACGCTGTATGCACAAATCACGCTAAACGCTCACCCACACCCCCCCCTTCTTTCCCTCCTGAAGGCAACAGGGAGAATGAGGGAGGATGGCGGCCCTCTGTACAGGACCCACCGCTACACGGGGCAATAATGCGGGAGGGGCATCCCATAAAGGCTCACCATCAGCCTATACCGCCTACCCTTTGGTGGGGGATTGCGGTGGAGCAGCGCTCCTTAAACACACATGGTGCTGCCTACCTTCACCTGACCAGCGCAGCCCAGGCTGGGAGGCACATCACACGAGGAACGGGTGGGAATAGTCCAACAGGCTAATAGCCCCGCTCACCTGCGAGAGAGTGATCATTTCATGTCTTCGCAGTAAGCACTGCAGAGAAATCTGGGGATTTGTGGGAGGTCCCCGGGTATTTGAGGGGCCGGGAGGAGCCTGTTTTACATGTCTCTGCAGGGCAGCGCCATCTGGCGGAGGATAACCCAAGTGTAAGTAATCTATCTGGAGCAGGACGTACTGTATACTAAGAATAAAGAGCCAGCCATATGTTTATTTTTTGTTCTTCCCATTAAGCTGTAATGTGGTGTGGAGAGCTCGCCATCACCGCTGATTCCTATTTATTTGTTAGGTAAGCTCCCCAGAGGGGTTGGGGGGCTGTGTCCAGGAACATGCTGCAGCTCCAGCCTTGAGTGTTAAAAAGGAACGCCACAGGCCCAGGAGTCGAAAAGACCCCAGAGGCGTTTGAGGTCCACTCCTTTGGGCAACCCAAATTGGGATGCCCCGCTGTTTTAAACCCCACCTCGAAACCCCAATACACTCACCCTCTCCAGGAGCCCTCGCCAAGTCTCTGCATCGCTTACCTTTAGTCGTGCGTGCACCCGGCCTCTCCTGAATGTGCGGCACGGGCACGGCATGATTAGAAGGTGAGCGGGTGATGCGGCTGGCTCCCTCCAGCTCCACTCAGCTGCTTGGCCGCCAGCCAAAAGGGAGGTGAGTGAAAGCGAGTGCTCATTCTTGCTCCAGTCTGCAACGTGGAAACGTCAGGAAGGTGAGTGTATGGAGTGACCTGGGGGGAGGATACACACAGTGGGGCATCCCAATTCGCGTTGTCACCGCATAGAGGAGCACCACCCCAAATATTCCAAATTTAAATGTATGCAGGTCAGGTGTGCACCTCTTCTGCCTTCTGATTCGTTCGGTCATTTAGGAAGTCCAGTTCCAATGAGGAGAGCTTGGGGGTCAGCGCTACGCTGCCGTAATCAAAGTCTGGGTCCAGGGAGAAGGGCTGGATGTCATCACCGTGATGCTGTGGAAGGAGAAGCAAGAGTAAGATGGGAGAAAACCTCACAGAACTAACAGACAAGTCGGGAAGCAACGGCAATCCTGTTACCATGGTAACTAGGCAGCTGGCATTCAAAATTTTACCTTAGACACCATTGGAAATGAGTTAAAGCAGAACAAAACCCGGGAGTTTTGACTTTCATAGGTTTTGTTCCCTTCCCGAATTGGGGTGCCCCACTGTGAGACCTCCCAGAATGCCACTTTTCACTCACCTCCTCCTGGTTCCAACAGTTCACACACGGGCTCTCGAGGACCCGACGAGAGCCGTCTGCCTTGTTTACCTGCTTTGCCAAACAGCTCTCACTGACTACAATGGGGAGCACACACTGCCACACCCTCGTTGGGCACGCGCAGTCTGGCCAAAGCGGCTAAGGTGGGAGCATGCGCATGCTGCCGGGGATGCGGCAACGCAATCCCTATTGAAAAGGGGCGTTTGCCGAATGACATAGTCCAGAAAGACGGCTATCCTTGGACGAGAACCCACATAAACGCTGTTGGATTGAGGAAGAGGCGAGTCAGATAGCGGCGTTCTGTGGAAACAGTGGAGCATCCTGATTCAGTAGCCAGTGGCCGGCCCTGGAATCTTTTAGACTCCAGGACTGGATTGCATGGGTTTTGTTTTACTTTAAAGAGGACTTACTCTGGGCTTTACACTTTCCTCCCATACTGGTAGGCATAAGGTGATGAGCTCTCCATCAGCAGGTGGTGCTCTCACCACATTTTAGTGAATTGCCTCTTATGGGTGAGGGCTGTTTTACCATGGGGGGTGGCATCCCAAATGAGGAGGGAGGGGGTTAAACTGCCCTAAAAGCAGCACTATACTCAAGTCGCCACCAAATGGCGGTTTATCAGCTCACCAACCGAAACCATTCAGGCTTGAGTTGCAAGCCCACTGGAAAATCCAGATTGGTCACTGGCAGTCATGTGATTGCCAGCCACTGGTGAATGAGGAACTAGTTAACATATGGGTATAGGCTCGCTTAAAGCGGAAACAAAACCCAGGAACTTCACTTTCACAGGTTTTGTCCTGTTCCCCCATATTGGGATGCCCCGCAGTGTAAAACCCCCCAGAAAGCCTCTAATCATTTCCCCGGTCCAATGGCACATACACAGACTCCCGTCCAATAAGAGCTGTCTGCCACAGAGGAGTAGCTACCTGTGCTCAGGTCTCACTTTGGCGCCCCCCTGACCTGCTGCACCCAGGGCGAGTGCCCCCCTGCTCCCGTATATCATTCAGCAAATGGCTCTCACTGACTTCACATCCCTGGCAGCACGCAAGCTTCCACCCCAGCCTATCTGAATGGCTGGGGAGGAAGCTCATGCACAACCACGAGGATGCACTCAATAAGAGACTTTTGCCGAATGACATGGTCAAGGCAGGCATCTCTGATTGGACGAGAGCCGTCGGACTGGGGAAAGGTAAAGGATTATCAGCACCCGGGGGGGTTTCTCTGGAGGAAAGCCAGTGGCTGATCTAAGTACCAAAAATGAAACCGCACGTGGGTTTTGTTCTGCTTTAAAGTCCTTTTTTGACCGTAGATCGGCTTTAACCAGTGCACTGCCACACACAAACACTACACATACCCAGCAGTAGAGTATTACCCAGAAGAGTTCAGTTGTGCCTGGAGTTGGGCTTTAAAGTGGACCAAAATCCACAGAGATCGTGCAGGAAGGCAATGGGGTGGCAGATGCAGGAAATCCCATCATGGCTGCTCCCATGAACCACAAGTGTTTAGACTGGACTTTAAGGAATGGTCATAATGCGCCCAAAAATGCTTAAAATGGACCAAAACCCATGGAATCTACAAGATTCCTGGGTCGATTGATTCCTCCCCCCCCCCTCCCGGGGCATTCAGAATCAGGATGCCCCTCTGTGTGAAACCCCCCAGGTCGCCCATAAACTCACCTTCTTTCCTGGTCCAACGGCACATGCATGGGCAGCGGCCACATCCCCGCTATCCCTCTAGCAGGGTGCATGCCTGCAGCAGGCTTTTGTGAATGGCGGGTGCGAACACACTACCTGTTAGAGGGAAGCGGGGGGGATGTGGCCGCAGCATGCTCAGATCCACTTGCCTTGGATGAGCTCCTGGACGCAGGGGCTTGAGTGCATCCGAGCACGCTGATTGGACAAGCAGCCACGCATGCGTCGTAGGACTGGGAAGAGGCGAGTTTATTTGTGCGATCTGGGGGGTTTCACACAGCGGGACATTCCCGATCAGGATCAAGGACCAAAACCCAGGATAATCACTGTGCATAAATCCATTTGTATCTCAGGCTGCGTATTATTATTACACACTGTGAATGACAATAAATGTTCTCCTAATTTATGAAGCTCCCGGCTTCACTTGTTAAGACGTTCCATCTAGTCTGTGTAATGAAAAGGGAGAGGAAATATAAACAGGCATTCAAGCTGGAATAATAAATAATCTGCAAAACCCCCCAGATATAAAGCAAAATAATAAATAAAAAAAGGATAGTCAAAGTGGACCAAAAATGTCAATTTTTAAGTCAAAAATGACTTAAACTGGACCAACACAACAAACAGTGCTCATATGCCCCCCTCCCCCGGGCAATTTAGATTGATGCACATAAAAAATCATTTACCTTTTTCTAACTCTTGCTGTAGTAAATTTTAGAAACAAAATGGTGGCTAGTGGATCTGCAGGCCACCTGCAAACAGGAAGTGCTGTCGGGTTTCCTGTTAATGTGCATTGTCAGTTGAATCCAGGCAACAGCATGGCTGAAGTGCTGAGAGAGGAAGCTCCAAAATGGCCACTACCTTTCTTTTTCAACTGTGCCAGGCTGTTGATCCAACTACAAGTGGCTAAATATATGGAACATTGAAGGAGGGTCAGTCCAGACCTCACAGCTTGTTTATGTGCGGATACCAACTTGAGGGTTTAGTTGCTATACTGTTTCATATATCTGGATATATTATAGGTAGAGATGAGCTGACCAGTAAATAGGGCAGTATTCAGCACTTGGCTAACTCGGGGCCCCTGCACCTTGGAATGGTCCCACTCATCCCCTCTACCCTGGGCAGCCCCTATGCAGAAAGCAGGGCAGTGCAGTAACCAGGACTATAGACTGTCAGCCAGGGGAAAGAGTGGCCATTGGCAGAGCCTCTCTCTTACTTTCTGTCAGTCCTTCTTTTATTTTTCCTACTTTCTTTCCATCTACTCTTTGTTTCTTTCATCTATTCATTCTGCCATTCCCTTTTTCTTTATGATTTCTATTGTCTGTCATTACTTCCAATCAGTCATACCTTTCCTTTTTTTCTCCTATCTCTCTTTCCAACTTTCTTTCTGTCATTTCTTATATTCTTTCTTTGTTTCTGTCATTCATTCTGTGCGTTTCTTCCTAGTTTCCTTTTATATAGTTTTTTTTTTCAGTCTAGTCTTTTTTTTTTACATTTCTTTCTTTCCTTCCTGTTTTCTTTTTTTATCATTCCTTCGGTGAAACTGTGAAAAAGCCATAGAATAGCAGACTGTGACAGAGTCCCCCATCCTCTCCCATAGCAGACTGTGACAGAGCCCCCCCATCTGCCATAGCAGACTGTGATAGAGCCCCTCCATCTTCCATAGCAGACTGTGAGAGAGCCCCCCATCCTCTCCCATAGCAGACTGTGACAGAGCCCCCCATCCTCTCCCATAGCAGACTGTGACAAAGCCTCCATCTTCCATAGCAGACTGTGACAGAGCCTCCTTCCTGATTGGTTGGGGGTGCAGCGAGATGGTCGGCCTACTGGCCGACCTAATCGGCTGCGGGGAGTGTAGAAGCTTAGCAGCCCATCAGCCAGCTTTTCCGGGCTCGAGGAGAATGCCGAACCCCAGCACTGCCTTCTGGCTGAAGTCCGTGCTCGGGTTTGGAGACCCGAGCTCACAAAGTTTAGTACGAACCCGAACTTTGCAGCTCGGGCTCGCTCAAACCTAATTAAAGGTCCTCTCCCATAGCTTCCTTTGATTTGGGATGCCCCTTAGTGCAGAAGATGGAAGCCCAGAAATGGGCTGAGATACTTACTGATGCTGCATTGAGAGCTGTGCTGCCCGCATGGCACCTTATATGCATAGGACTAGCGGCAACCTATCAGGTTTTCCAATTGGTCACATTCACAGGAAAAGGCACACAGGCTGCTTTGATCTGCATTTGAAGTATTTAGTATTTTAGTTTTATGTATTTCTATTTACTATTAAACTGAGGGGTAAACTGTGTAAAACCCCCCCGATCTTCCCAAAAAACTCTTGTCCAATCAGAGCAATTTGCTGTGCATATTAAATGTTCAGCAAAATGGCTCTGTGTATGGCAATCGGTAGCTAGAGCATCTGTCCATAGTGGTGTTTCTTCCATAACTAGACATGGGTGCACTCTAGCCCCTAGTCTATCTGAATGGCTGGGGGCAGGAGCACGCCACACCCAGAGATGCTGGGGATGCAGCTGCCAATATTTACACCAGGAAGGTGAGTTTTGCGGAGAACAGGAGGTTACACAACGGGGTATCCCAATTTCGGGATGCCCCAGGGGAAGGGCAACAGCCGGCCCTGTTGGGTTTTGTTCCACTTGAAGGGTGGACCCCAGGTTCTCCAGCCCAACCCTGTGCATCATTGTCATAATGTATTTATTTTGAGCATTCATTACATACCTCATGTGCTGTGGGCTGAAGGTCAGGGGTACAGTGCATCTCTAAGCATGTATTCCTTATGATCAGACCGTCTTCACAAGGCAACTCAGTGTCAGTTTCTCCAGGATACAACACTAGGAAAGAGGAATCAGCAATAAAAATCTAAAAAAACTCCAGGGTCAGTCAAGTTCTGCATCTTGGGGTATCCCAAAGTTGGTAAGATACAGGTGAGCTTTTGTATCTTCCAAAAAAAAAAAAGTTATAAAAACTCACTGGCCTGCCATTCTGTTCAGCACTCTAGGATACGGGCGCCGCCATCTTGGCTCAGTAGCATCACATACTGAGGATTTGAGAAGGGTCAAAAGTGCAGGAGAGCGGGGTTATAGCTGTGCTTTGCACAAACAGAGCAGAGTTGGGGTCAGGAACAAGTCAGCAATCCCAGAATGCAGAGCGAGACAGTGAGAGGACACTTCATGTTTGCAGGCAGCCTGCACATCCATGAGCCGCCATCTTGGTTGTTTAAAGTCTCAGAAAATGCAATAGATGCAGGTAGGATGATTTTTAATGTGAGCAATCTGTATGTAGAGGTTGAAGGAAACATATAAGATAGGCTCTTATTTAGGGTGAAGGTCCACTTTAAGCGTAAGCATTGGAGAGAGACCCCGGGTCACAAGAAAAAGGCACCTGGGAGAAACAACAAACTGTAGGTAAAAAAGTTCACCTGTATCTTACCCATGTATTATTAGATCGTGAAACTGCTTAGATAATCACCCCATAAACTATGTTACCATTAACAGGACACCTGGTACACTGAGGAAGCTAAAAAGGTGAAACGGGTCAGTAGAGGAATACTTGCTACAAACGGGGCACCAAGCTTGCTACAAACTAAGGACTGAATGCCCCAAAAACTTGCTACAATGTCACCAGTATAAAACGTCGCTACAGAGGAATGATACAAGATCTCTGATATATCTTTTGCTCAATTCTAACACAACTCTGTAAAATTTGTACTGTATAAATGTTTGCTATTTTGATGAAATAAGACATATAGATTTAATCCAAGGTGAATTTTAGAACCAGTCAGAGGGAGAAATGAGGCACAGTGTAAACAATTTAATCTTCTAAACAATGTAATAACTAAAATATTAAAAATATATATATATATATATATATATATATATATATATATATATATCCCCCGCCCGGCTCCACTAAAATAGGCAAACAAATATATAAATACCGGTAAATCGATGTACACCGAGACAAATGGTAAATAAAGAGATATATTGTTGGTAAAATACCACAAGATGCAATCCTCTATGATCCGGCATACTCATATAAAGTGATTAAGGCAGACTTAAAGCGGACCTTCACTCTGAATAAGAGTCTTATCTTATATGTTTCCCACACCCTGCACATACAGATTGTCCACATTAAAAATCATCCTACCTGCATCTACTGCATGTTATGAGCCTTTAAACATCCAAGATGGCGGCTTATGGAAGCCGCCATCTTATCAGGCAGCCTGCAAACAGGAAGTGCCTCCTGACTGTGCTGCTCTGCATTCTGGGACTGCTGACCTTTACCTGACCCCAGCTCTGCTCTGTCTGAGCAAAGCACAGCTATAATCCGCCCCCCCTGTACCTTATCCCACTCTCCTCTCCTCAGTAAAAGTGATGCTTCTGAGTCAAGATGGCGGCGCCCGTATCCTAAATTCCTGAACAGAGTTGCAGCCCAGTGGGGGAAAGAATAATAAGTGACTAAAAACATAAAATATATTAATTTTAGATGCTGGGGAACCGTTTTTTAAGAGTTTGGGCTTTTCATTAAATCACGCTGAAGGTCCGGTTTAAGAGTATTACCTGACCCGCAACTGATACAATTACCCTCCTGATAGGGGAACCCACAAACAGACCATCAAGCTGGCGGCCTTCTTTCCCTTAGGACTCCTTTCCTCCGCTCTCTCGGGCCCTCTCTTCCTAAGGACCCTCTCCTCAGGCCACCTGCCTTTCAGTTATACCCCAATATCCCTTTGATCTCCAGACTTGTCTTGCCAGTTTTGCTAGCCTGAAACTTGTGGAAACCCGCTTTGAAGAGAAACCTTGGGCTTTTCCCCAGACCCTAAACCTGGTTTTGCTAATTATGGTTTTGGTTTTAGGAATTTATATAACTTTATAGACATAGACTGGTTGTTTGTTTATGGTTTTGAGTGGAATACCTTCTGTTGATAAAAACCTGTTTTAATTAGGGAACGGAATGTCGGCTGACCAGCCTCTGGGCATGAGAGGGACATTGGCCTGCCTGAATGACCCGACCTATATATGACTGGTCAAATGCAACTGATTATACATACAGAAATAGATTAAAACATTACACAATATTTTAACAATATTAATTTTCAATAAAGGCCCATTGTTTACAACAGGAACTACTTCCCTGAACCTGGTAAGGGGACCACATATCCACCCAGGATACAAGGAAGAGCCCCCCAAAAAAACCACAATTTCCGGTTAGTAAATTAGGCCATTGCTGTAATTTGTCCATGCTGCTATTGTTCATGTTTTTTGTTACTTTTTCACTTTGTTTCTTATTTCACTGCATCTGGCCTGTGCTTTAATTTTGTGTTCTTCCCGAGCAGACAAGGCGCAGGAAATAACGCACGGCATATTTCAACCCAGCAAACAACTTTCAGGATTTTTTTTCAAAGTCAATTTAAGATACATAAACATGTTTGCCGTTATTCCAAGTCACAGGCACAAAAGTGGAGCAATCAACCGCCATTTATGGGGAAGACGTGTCAGGCGAGGAGCATTTCAGCTCTAAATATAGCCGGAATGACAGTAAATAAAAGCATCTAATCTGCAGCCTTCACTCTGACTGGTAATGTTTAATCAAGCGGCGTTTTCACATGCAAAATATCCCTGACAGCTAAAGTCTGGCAAAGGAAAAGCCCCAAAGAGGTATAATGGCCAATAAGAGGGACTGTGTTAAGTATGGCATCATAAAAGTCAACCAAAGTCAGCTGCTGGGGCTCCCCCAACAATGCCTCCCCTTCTAAGATTTACACACATATAATAGAATGTAAACTCTCATATAACGATTGTTTTACTTTGTTTTCACTACTCTCTGTGCCCCAATTAGATTTCCTTGGCTACACTTTAGTTCCCTGTGCAACTTTTCCTGGTCCCTTGGGGCCACCGTTCATGCAGAACCACTTTACTCTCAACTGCACTTATTTGCAATGCGGTAGAAATGCACAGAGAGCGGCAGAAGGGAGAATGTCCAGCAGCATGTTACATTAATGGACAGAATCTACTGACGCGCAAGAAAGAGACAGATTTGTGCAGCCAGAAACCAGACACATAATGAAGCTTAAGAACTGCTGCTTTACATAAATCACCAGGTAACATACAGACTGGGACATCTGGGTGATCACTTAATGTATTGTAATGAAACATATCATTGTTTTAATTTATTGAATTGACTGAATGTAAAGGAGACGTTGGTACATTATTTCGGAATTTGGGGCCCCACTTTCAATTTTGCCCAAGGCCACACTTTTTCTTAAATTGACCCCAATGTTAGGGTCTCTTTATCTTCTCTGTTCCTGGCTTTTACCTGCTCACTTTTTTTCTGCTTCCCCTCTGAAACTCCATCCCCCTATTTGTCCATAGTCCTTCCTGCACTCCAACATTACGAACCGCACTTCTCCTTCCTGGGGCATCAAAGGCTGGTGCTTACACTGACACAGCAGGCATCTTGGAGGCTTGATTACATCATTTTTAATCAGGATGTGACTCCACTTTAACTAATTTTATTATTTAATATATATATATATTATATTTGCCAATATATATGCAGGACAGCCAAGCCTACATTATGGGGCTTGGTTCACGCAGATCCTGTCCGGGCAGTCCTGCCCTGATTACTCGTTGCCACACTATTGGTGGCTAATGATGAATATGAAGCTGTGGCACCTGTTGCAATGCTCACCTTAGTAGCCTCTGAGGCTCATTCATAGCACACTGAAGTTCAGCTAAAGGCCCACATAACCTGTGTAATCTGTAATGGATGGGCCCCTAGTTTGAATTAGGCGCAAGGCAACCAGGCTTGCCCAAGCTCAAACTAGCAGCCCAGTCATTCTAATATTAGGTTATGGGGGTGGGTCTGGGCCTCAACATAGCCTATATGTGATGGACCCCTAGTTTAAATTGGGCTCAAGACAACCAGCCTTGCCTCAGAATTCAGACTATAAATGAAACTGAAGTTTACACTAGGGCCCCAGCCATCACATATAGGTTACTGGGGAGGTCAGGCATTGTGATTGTATGGGGTCCAAAAATTCATGATGGCAGCACTGTCTGTGCATTCATCAAAGGGTTTAAACAGAGATTGTGCTTCTTTGTTTTTGTAATAAATGGAAATTGCTTAGCAGAAATATATATATTCCTGTAAATACCAGAGTTTAAAACGTAAAAAACACTATTTAAATCTTCTGTAATTCATGTTTAGGTTTTTTAGCCAGTGCACCACTCATGGTTCCAAAAATCAGGTGGTACGCCGAGAGGCTATAGACTGATCTGTACCCCAGCCTGATCTGCTGCCATCTATACTTAACCAAACTTTGATTTCGTTCTTCTTCCTCTTCTCCTTTACAGATTGGGTACCACAGTGTCCATGCACTCACCTGTTGTATTTTTTAAGAGAGTGCAAGCAACCCATGTGTACCACCCAGGTACTACCTCAGATAATGGCAAGTGGAAAATAAGAATAAATATAATAACCCCCTCACTCACTTGATCTTGACAAACCAGTTATGAGGAGTCAATTAATATTTCTATTGTAGGTTTGTTAGAGGCTTGGCAATTCATAGAGCATGGGGATAGAAGTAAATATTAAATAAAATATTTATATTGAACACTCCAGGAATCTGACTTTCCAGGGTTTTGATCCGTGCCCCCGGGGCATCCCAAAGCAGAATGCCCCTCTGTGTGAAATCCCCCAGGAAGCCCAAAAAGCACAGGATTAGGTCCACAGAGTAAGTTGGCCCCTCTGTGTGAAATCCCCCAGGAAGCCCAAAAAGCACAGGATTAGGTCCACAGAGTACACACACTAAGTTAAACCCAGAGAATGATCAAATCAAGCAATGGGAAGAAACATACAGGTAGATTGGTTACAGGTTGGTTACCATGCGGAGTAATTCAGCATATAAATACAAAGCACCCGACAATCCTATGTGATAGAAACAGTTAGTAATATTATGCAGGGCATCAGTCAGTCATGAATGGGAAGAAGAAATGGTTAGAAAATACAGCATAACCCCCAGAAATGTGAGTACATCATTTACAAACCGGAGGAGTAGCTAGGCTTTCTGGCACCTGGGGCAAAGATTTGAAATGGTGCCCCCCACCTGTGCTCAGGCCCCCTTTTGGCGTCCCCTGACCTGCTGCACCCGGGGCACCTGCCCACATGCCCTCCCCCAGCTATGCCCTCCCCCAGCTATGCCCTTGTACACACCAAAGGTACTGTATAGATACCCAAGAGGCCGTTTTCTGACTGACAGACAATCCTCATGGATCTCTCTCCTCATACCCCTTTTAGCGATCTGCAAACCATGCCTCATTGATGGCACCAAATTTGATAACCCATTTGATCAACTTCCTAGTCTAATTGTGGACCTTCTCTACCTCTTGTTTGCTAAGCCAAACGAAGCCATTGCTTATTTATTTAGTTAAAGGAAGCCCTTGATTCGTTATGCTAAATAAGATTATTGCATGTAGGCTAAATTGAAATGTATGTCCTTAAAGTTAACTTTTAATTGTTTACTTCTAAAAAACTTCCTTTGGTGTTAGCATATACACTTTGGCACAAATTTTGTTATGTTAAACCCATTTACCACCCGTCAGTATTGATCAATAACTTTATTATGGGCCCTATTCATGATGTGCAGCCGTTTAGCATAATTTTTGTGGCTATAGCGCCAGTTCCGGAGTGCCGGCATTCCCGTCTTATCTGGCGCTGTGATGTGTACTACATTAGCGCTAGAAGTTGCTGTGCAGAACGCTAACTAATCAGCTTGGATTGTTGCACTAAGTATTGGCGGCCTATGTCAGTGCCTGTTGGACCTAGCTGCAGACTATAAACAGTGCCAGCGAGTGCCACTTTGGTCCGTTGTTTTTCCTGCGTTCCCCAGCATATTTATGATTTTTTTTTCTTTGGCGCTATATTTTTCTGCCACTGGCCGTCCGTGTTTCATCATTACAGTTAAAAGTAATCACTGCTGGACACAAACTTTACAGTGCGTTTAGACTGCGTTTTAGTTGCTGGTGTCCAAATTGCCCATTGTTAAGCAAAAGCTATTAAAATAAATTGTAATAACCCCAAATAAAATACATTTTGGTCCATCTAGGTCCTGTTTTTCCATTATTGACAAGTCCCAATGCAAGTTCTGTACAAATAAATGTGTGTAATAATACAATTCTGTAATTACTCATCTGTAGAAATGGTATTATGAGTATACAGTACATCCTGCTCCAAAAAGATTACTTACACGTGGGTATTACTCCGCCAGATGGCGCTGGACTGCAGAGACATCGAAAACAGGCTCCTCCCGGCCCCTCAAATACCCAGGGACCTCCCACAAATCCCCAGCATTGAAAAGCAGTTAACAAGAATCCGGGAGAATTAAACAACCCAAACTATCAACTATAACAATGATAACAATCACCATACAGGGGATCCAAGAAAATGCAAAACCAAGGGTGGGGTGGAGCAGGATGTACTGTATACTCATAATACCAATTCTACAGGTGAGTAATCACAGAATTGTTTTATTCTCAGTATACAGTAGATCCTGCTCCAGAAACATTACTTACACATGGGACATCCAATAGCAGTGTCCATAAAGTAGGGTGGGATCCCCAAGAAAAAGTAGCAGCAGACAGTTTAAACCACTGCCGCCTGCAGAACCTTTCGGCCAAAAGCAGCGTCAGCTGAGGCCCTAACATCAACCTTGTAAAACTTTGAAAAGGTATGAATGGAAGACCAAGTAGCGGCCTTGCAAACTTGTTCAACAGAAGCCTGGTGCTGAAAAGCCCAAGAGGCACCAATAGCACGAGTGGAATGAGCAGTAAGGCGGAAGGGAGGATTGTTCCCCTTAGCAGAGTAGGCCTGAATCACAGCCTGACGGATCCATTTTCTGATAGTGGACTTGGCAGGAGCCAAACCCTTCCTAGGCCCAGAAGGGACCACAAAAAGAGCATCAGTTTTCCTGAAGGGTGCAGTAGCCACCAGATAGTACTTCAGACACCTAACCACATCCAAAGAATGCAAGACCCTTTCCTTAGCATTACTAGGATTAGGGCACAATGAAGGAAGAACAATTTCCTGATTCAAATGAAAGGCAGATACTACCTTAGGCAGAAAGTCTGGCTTGAAACGAAACACCACCTTGTCCTGGTGTCTCTCATAGTAGGGGGCTTGAATAGAAAGCGCCGCCAACTCAGACACACGCCTAACAGAAGTGATAGCCACCAGAAAGACCATCTTGAGTGCAAGAATGGCAAGGGCAGCATCCTGCACAGGTTCAAAGTGAGCACCTTGCAAGGCTGACAAAACCAAGTTCAAATCCCAAACAGGCACCATAGGCTTACGTGGGGGGCGCACATGAGTGACCCCCTGGAAAAAAGTCCTGATCAGAGGGTGCTGAGCAAAGGACTTCTGGAAGAAAATAGCCAGGGCAGAAACCTGCCCTTTCAGAGTACTGAGTTGGAGCCCCATCTCCAACCCATGCTGCAGGAACTCCATCAAGATGGAGGTTTCAGCAGCCAGGCCGTCAAAGCCAGAGTTTGTAAATTGGGATGGCGTAGAGAGCCCTGAGTGAGCAGATCTGGCACCAAGGGCAGAGTGTACTGATCTACTGCCAGCTGCACCATGTCTGCGAACCACACTCTTCTTGGCCACCTGGGGGCCACCAGAATCGCTGGCACCCCTTCCAGAGCAATCTTGTGCAGAACCCTGCCCAGCAGGGGGAATGGAGGGAAGACATACAGAAACTGAAAGTCCTGCCATGACATTGCTAGAGCATCCGTGGTCAAGGCCAGATGATCCTGGGACAGGGAGACAAAGGCTGGAAGCTTGTGATTGTGACGGGACGCAAAGAGATCCACATCTGGTTGGCCCCAACGGTGACACAGGGATTGGAACACCCTGCTGCATAGGGACCATTCTCCCTGACGAGAGGTCCCCCCGCTCAGAGAGTCCGCCAGGCAATTTTCCACCCCCGGGATGTACACAGCTGATATGCAGGGGACATTGGCCTCCGCCCAAGTCAGGATCAGAGACGCTTCCTGGAGGGCCCTCCCTGATGATTGATGTAGGTAACTGCTGTCTGGTTGTCAGAGCGCACCTGAACAGGCAGGCCCCGAAGGTGAGTAGTCAAGTGAGCCAACACTAACCTGATCGCCCGCAGTTCCAAGACATTGATAGGTGTGTGGGCCTCCTGAGGACCCCACCTCCCCTGGAACCGCAGGGACTTCCAGAAACCCCCCCAACCTGACAGACTGGCATCCGTGGTGACCGTCTCCCAGGGAGGGGTAAGAAAGGATCTGCCCCCCAACAGGTTCCTTGAGTCCATCCACCACAAGAGGGACCTCCTGATCAGGGGGGAGAGCACACACACCCCGTCCAGGGACGCTGGGCCCTTGTCTCATACTGACAATAGGTGAAGTTGCAGAGGCCTCAAGTGGAACTGAGCATAAGGGACCGCTTCGAAGCATGCCACCATCAGGCCCACCAGCTGCATACCCTGCTGATGGAGGGATGGGGACAAGATAGGAGGAACTGAGCCTATGCAATCACACTGTCCACCTTCTGTTGAGGAAGGAAAATCCTTGCCTGAACTGTATCCAGATTAATTCCTAGGAACGGCGTTACCAAGGAAGGGGACAGTGAGGACTTGGGGTGGTTGATCACCCATCCAAATGACTCCAGAGTGGACACCACCAGTTGAGTATCCAACTCTGCCTGATGTAGAGATTGGGAACTGATGAGAATGTCGTCCAGATAGGGAAGCACGCGGACGCCCTGATACCTGAGCAGAGACATCACGCCCGCCAGCACCTTGGTGAACACCCTGGGAGCTGACGTGAGACCAAAGGGCAACGCCACAAACTGGTAGTGTTGATCCATCAGAGCGAACCTGAGGAACCTTTGATGACCTGGGAATACAGGAATATGAAGGTAAGCATCTTTGATGTCCACAGAAGTCATGAAGTCCCCTTGGCGCAGGGAACTGATGGCAGAGTGCCTGCCACTGACAAATTTGTTGAGGATCTTTAAGTCCAGGATGGGCCTGACTAAACCATCTTTTTTTGGTACTGTGAATAGGTTGAAATAAAAACCCTTGCCTTTTTCTCTTAAGGGGACCTGGCAGATGACCCCCAGCTCCAGGAGGCCTTGCACTGCTTGCACTAGCTCCTGAGCTGACACAGGGTCCTGAGGAATCCGGGATCTGATGAATCTTGGAGGGGGGACCAGGCAGCAAACTCTATCTTGTAACCGGAGGACACTCCCTCCTGAATCCACCGGTCTGAGACGTGAAGCCTCCAGATGTGAGCAAAGTGCTGCAGCCGTCCCCCCACCCGGATGGGTGAGGGCGCCCTATCATGCCTGAGGGGGCTTGGGGAATGATTTTGCTTTGGGACCCCAGGAGGGGCCAGGACATCCACGGCCTCTGCCCCTACCCCAGAAATCTCCCCGGGACCCAGGAAAGGAAACCCCCTTCCCCTGTCTGGCACGACAGTAAGGGGAGGAGAAGGAACCCTGACCCCGAAAGGGCCGAGATTGCCGCCTGCGCTGGGGTAACCTGCCTCCCTTAGCAAAAAGGTCCAGGCGATCCCCAAACAGGCGCAGTCCTTTGAAGGGAAAACCAGTGAGGGCCTTCTTGGCAGCGTTGTCAACAGCCCACTGGCGCAGCCAAACCGAGCAGCGTATAGCCACCACAAGGGCAGATGTTCTGGCACACATTCTGATGGTATCATCCATGGCAGAGAGGACAAAATGTACAAAAACATCACAACTGGAGAGTGCATTAAAGTGGACCAACACCCAGGATTTTGACTATCCTGGGTCTTGGTCCACTTCGGTGGGGCACCCCCGATCGGGGTGCCCCGCTGTGTGAAACCCCCCCGAACCCCAAGAAAAACTCACCTCTCCCCGCTCCCAGCGCCGACGGACAAGCCGCGGACAAGCGGCTCCTCCGCCGCCGCCTCCCGCGCGTCACTCTTGACTCGCGCGTGCCCGCGCCGGCCATTCACAGACGGTCGGCGTGGGCGCGCGCACGTCTAGAGGGGCGCGAGGGAGGCGGCGGCGGCCGGCCGCCGCCGAAGATAAGGTAAGGAGTTTGGGGTGTTTGGGGGGGTTTCACCCCGCGGGACATCCCGATCTCGGATGTCCCGCGGGGAGGGAGGTGATCGGCCCGGGAATCTTATAGATTCCTGGGCCGATCACCTGTGGGTGTTGGTCCACTTTAAACACCTCACAAGGCAAATCATCAGAGGCACTATCAAGTATATTTCTGATAAGGGTTCTAGTGGCCACAGCAGTAATAGCAGAGGCACAGATCGGGTGCAGCGCCGTCCCCGCAAAGGCATGGGATGCCAGCTGGTAAATGCGCCGGTCCTCAGCATCCCGCAGGGTAGCAGAGTCAGGGGAATGCATGACAGAGGTGTTAGATAACCCTAGGATTGGGGCATCCACCTCGGGAGGGGATGACCAACACTTTACCACATCAGCAGGAAAGGGATACTTCCTATCCCAACTTTTAGGAACCCCGGGAAGTTTACTGGGGTGCTCCCATTCCTTGAGCACAAGGATATGGAAATGAGCCTGCTCGATAAATACCAAACGTGATTTTGCTGTATGGAAAAGCTCCCCCCCTTTGCCTGGGAGCCGCAACAGGGAGAGATATGGACAGGACCTCAAAAATCTGGGTCAGAAATCTGTCAGTGTCATCCGGGGCCCAGGGGTCAGAGCCAGAATCGTCATGACCCCTTGGCCTCTCATCAGATGAGCCTGAGTCAGAAAAAAGCTCCCCTTCATCAGAAGGGGTATAGCCACAAAGATTCCAAAACTCCTCAGTTTCCATAGGGAAAATAGTGACATTAGGCGTTAAGTGCCACTTTTTAGCAGGGGCCTTACGTGCCAAGGACTTAGCAATAATCTGTTCAACAGTAGCCAGTCTAGAAGACACATCAGGCGGAGAATCCCCACTAGTATGCAACTCAGTATGAGTGAGGCTGAAGCTTGGGGGAGTAGGTGAAGTGAAACGAGGTGCAGCCACTGGCAGGCCAGATTGCAATGCAAGCACCTGCTCAGCACAGGGTACACAGACCCGCGCCTTGTCAGCGTCAGCATGAGGCTGCCCACACGCAACCCCGGTCGCATTATCCTGGGATGCCTCCATATGGTGATTATAGCAGCACTATAGGCTGATAGGGATTAACGCTATACAGCAACCCCAGATGCCCCAATAACCCACTAGGGAAGTGGGAGTATTACACAAGGCCTAACAAGTTAATAACTAATAGAGGGCCGGGAGAAGCCAAAGGGTTCGCCCAGCCTAAAAGTCATAAGAGGAGGAGACCGTAAGCACACAGTAATAAAAAGTAGCAAAATACAGCCGCCCGCGAGGGCACTTACGGACCGCGGTAGGTAGAGGTCCGTCGCGCATGGGCCAACCAAGCAGGTTAGAAATGCCGTTGGTACACCTCGAGGGGCGGGCCAGTATCAGCGATGATGCGGAGCACGCCATAGACTGGCCCCGCCCCCCGCCCCCCGAAGAGCACAAAGCCAGGACGTGACAAGTAGCCAATGACGGCGCACCAGCGCCTGAGGTGACGCCGCCACCAAGCGCGGAACATAGTGACATAAAAGGCACGCGGCGGAAATTTTGAAAAACAGTAAGGGAAAGCAAGCAAGCCAGCGCGGCGGCTGACACAAGGCAGAAGGAATAAAATATAAGGTGTAAAAAATACAATTCTGTGAAATACTCACCTGTAGAATTGGTATTATATGCATACAGCACGCCCTGCTCCAGATGTAGTAATTACATGTGGGTAATCCTCCGCCTGAGGCGCTGTTCACTGCAGACATGTAGAAAACAGGCTCCTCCCGGCCCTACATATACCGAGGGACCTCCCACAAATCCCCAGCATTGAAAAGCAGTGAAAGGAGAAGCCAGGAGAAACCCACCACCCAAAAACTGGCAATAATAACAATGATAACCAAACAGGGGATCCAGAACAACGTGAAACCAGGGTGGGTTAGAGCAGGACGTGCTGTATGCATATAATACCAATTCTACAGGTGAGTATTTCACAGAATTGTATTATTCTAAGCATACAGCACGTCCTGCTCCAGATGCAGTAATTACATGTGGGACATCCAATAGCAGTGTCCGTACAGTAGGGTGGGATCCCCAACAGAAAAGGCAACAGCAAGCAGTTTAAACTACTGCCGCCTGCAAAACCTTGCGGCCAAACACAGCGTCAGCTGAGGCCCTAACATCAACCTTGTAAAACTTAGTAAAGGTATGAACAGAAGACCAAGTAGCGGCCTTGCAAACTTGTTCCACAGAGGCCTGGTGCTGAAAAGCCCAAGAAGCCCCAACAGCTCGAGTAGAATGAGCAGTAAGACGGAAGGGGGGAGACTTCTCCTTAGTAGAATAGGCTTGAACCACAGCCTGACAAATCCATTTACTGATGGTAGACTTGGCGGGAGCCAAACCCTTCCTAGGCCCATGAGGCACAACGAAGAGAGCATCAGTCTTCCTGAAAGCCTTAGTGATAACTAGGTAATACTTGACGCACCTAACCACATCCAAGGAATGCAAAACCCTCTCCTTAGGGTTACTAGGATTAGGGCACAGAGAAGGAAGTACAATATCCTGATTCAAATGAAATGCAGACACCACCTTAGGCAGAAAGTCTGGCTTGAAGCGGAACACCACCTTATCCTGGTGTCTCTCATAGTAAGGAGGCTGAATAGACAAGGCAGACAACTCAGACACACGCCTAACAGAAGTGATAGCTACTAAGAAGACAACCTTGAGCGTGAGCACGGCGAGAGCAGCCTCCTGAATAGGCTCAAAAAGAGCACCCTGCAGGGCTGATAAAACCAAGTTTAAATCCCAAACAGGTACCATAGGCTTTCGAAGGAGACGCACATGAGTGACCCCCTGAAAGAAGGTCTTGATAAGAGGATGCTGGGCAAAGGTCTTCAGGAAGAAGATAGACAGGGCCGAAACCTGGCCCTTCAGAGTACTAAGCTTAAGACCTAAGTCTAGACCATGTTGTAAAAACTCCAGCACCCTAGAGACTAAAAATTCCCGGCAGGGAAGAGACCTGGACTCACACCAGTCAATGTAAGAACGCCAGACTCTATAATAGATAGCAGAAGAAGTCTTTTTTCTGGCTTGCACCATAGTAGCCACTACAGATGCAGACAAGCCCTTTTCCATCAGGATGGAGGTTTCAACAGCCAAGCCGTCAAAGCCAGTGTTAGTAAATTGGGATGGCGTAGAGACCCCTGAGTTAGAAGATCTGGCAACCTTGGCAGATCGTACTGATCTACTGCCATTTAAACCACGTCTGCGAACCACAATCTTCTTGGCCACCTTGGGGCCACCAGAATCGCGGGTAACCCTTCCAGAGCAATCTTGCGCAGAACTCTGCCCAGAAGGGGAATTGGTGGAAACACATACAGGAGCCGAAACTCCCTCCAAGACATGGACAGGGCATCCGTGGCCAGAGCCAGAGGATCCTGAGACAGGGATACAAAGCTCGGGAGCTTGTGATTGTGACGGGACGCAAACAGATCCACATCTGGTACACCCCAACGGTGACACAGGGACTGAAATACCCTGTTGCAGAGGGACCATTCCCCCTGACGGGACGACCCCCTGCTCAGAGCATCTGCCAGCAGGTTCTCTGCCCCCGGAATGTAGACAGCCGAGATGCATTGGACATTGGCCTCCGCCCATGTTAGAATCAGAGAAACTTCCTGGAGAGCCCCTTTGCTCCGGGTCCCTCCCTGATGGTTGATGTAGGCAACCGCCGTTCTGTTGTCTGAGCGTACCTGAACCGCCAGACCCC
Source organism: Gastrophryne carolinensis (assembly GCA_027917425.1). NCBI lineage: Eukaryota > Metazoa > Chordata > Amphibia > Anura > Microhylidae > Gastrophryne > Gastrophryne carolinensis. The sequence goes on from CM051241.1 coordinate 98,956,754, forward strand.
TCAGGTGATGGGTCAATAGTTCCAGCACCAATCTGACCGCCCTGAGTTCCAAGACATTGATAGGTAGATGGGCCTCCTGAGGGCCCCACCTCCCCTGGAAGCGCAGGGACTTCCAGAATCCCCCCCAACTCGACAGTTTGGCATCCGTTGTGACCGTCTCCGAGGAGGGAGCCAGGAAGGATCTGCCCCTTGTCAATTTCCTGTGGTCCAGCCACCACGCAAGGGATTGTCTGACCGAGGGGGGAACCACCCATATCCCGTCCAAGGACGCTGGGTTCTTGTTCCAAACTGACAGAAAGTGAAGCTGCAGGATTCTCAAATGAAACTGGGCAAAGGGCACCGCCTCGAAGCTTGCCACCATCGAGCCCACCAACTGCATTCCCTACCGGATGGAGGGATGAGGGCTCGAAAGCAGGGACATCGCCTGCGTTGTCAGAGCTTCCACCTTCTGCTGAGGAAGGAATATCCTTGACTGAACTGTATCCAGAATCATCCCCAGGAACGGGGTCACTGAGGAGGGGGACAGAGAGGACTTGTGGTAATTGATCACCCAGCCGAAGGACTCCAGGGTGGACACTACTAACTGAGTGTCCAGCTCTGCCTGCCGCAGAGACCGAGAGGTGATGAGTATATCGTCCAGGTAGGGCAACACGCGTATGCCCTTTAGTCTTAACAGGGACATCACCCCTGCCAGCACTTGGTGAACACCCTGGGAGCCAACGTGAGGCCGAATGGCAGGGCCACGAACTGGTAATGCTGATCCAGCAGCGCAAATCTGAGAAACCTTTGGTGTCCTGGAAACACCGGAACGTGCAGGTAAGCATCCTTGATGTCCACAGATGTCATTAAGGCCCCTGGGCGCAGCGAGGCGATAGCCGAGCGCAAAGTTTCCATACGAAAGTGCTTGTTTCTGACAAATCTGTTGAGGATTTTTAAATCCAGAATGGGGCTGACTGACCCGTCCTTTTTGGGTACCGTGAAAAGGTTGGAATAAAATCCCCTGCCCCTGTCTCTTAAGGGGACCTTGCAAATGACCCCTAGATCCAGAAGGTCCTGCACAGCCAGCATCAAGACCCGAGCTGAGGCAGGGTCCTGAGGGATCCGGGACCCAACGAACCTGGTAGGGGGCCGTACAGCAAATTCTATCTCGTAACCGGAGGACACTACCTCCTGAATCCACCGGTCTGAGACGTGGCGACTCCAGACATGCTTGAAGTGCTGTAGACGTCCCCCCACCCTGACGGGCGAGGGCGCCCCTTTCATGCTTGAGGGGTCTTGGGAGGGGCATTGGGCTTGGGCCCCCAGGAGGAACCGGGACGGAGTCTTTTATTCTTGTTCCAGGGATCTGCACGAGACCCAGCGAAGGACACTCCTCTGCCTTGCTTAGCCCCACGGTAGGGGGTCAATTGGGAGCTTGGGCCACGAAAGGGCCAAATCTGACGCTTGCGCTGGGGTAACTTGCCACCCTTGGCAAAGATATCTAACCTTTCTCCAAACAGGCGCAATCCCTTAAATGGAAGCCCCGTAAGGGCCTTCTTGGCGGCGTTATCAGCGGCCCACTGGCGCAACCAGACCGCTCGGCGTATGGCTACCACCAGAGCAGAAGATCTAGTGCTCAACTTAATAGCATCGTCCGATGCAGATAGGATATAGTTCACAAAAGTTTCACAGGTGGCCAGAGCATTGGCAGCATCAGAGGGCAAGTCATCCGCCCCTTCAAGAGCAGTCTTAACCACAGTCCTGAGCGCCACCGCCGTGATGGCTAAGGCGCACACTGGGCGGACCGACGCTCCCCCAAATGCAAAGGCATGACATGCCAGTTGGTCAACATGTCGATCCTCCGAATCCCGCAGCGTAGTAGTGTCGGGGGAGTGCATAATAGAGGTGGCGATGTCCAACACTTGACCAGGATAGCATGAAAGGGATATTTCTTATCCACACTTTTAGGAACCCCATGAAGTTTGCTGGGGTGTTCCCATTCTTTCAGCACGAGGCTATTAAAATGGGTTTGTTCGGGAAATTCCAACCGCGCCCTAGCGGTGTGAAACAGATCACCCCTTTGCCGGGGAGCCGCGGCAGGGGGAGAGAGGGACAATACGTCAAAGATCTGGGTCAACAGTCTATCAATGTCGTCCGAGGATCAATGATCAGAACCAGACTCTTCCTGTCCCCTGGACTCGTCGTCGTATGACCCTGAGTCAGAGAACAGTTCCCCTTCGTCTGAAGGGGGATGTGCGTAAGAAAGAAGTAAATCATCAGATTCTATAGGAAATATAGTAGATTCAGGATTCAAATGTCGCCTCTTGGCAGTGGCCTTGCGCACCAAGGAGCCAGCAATTAAGTTTTCCACACTAGCCAGTCTAGTGGCCAAATCAGAATGAGAATCCCCACTGGTATTGGGGGTTAGGCTCAGACTTGGGGGAGTAGGTGAAGCGAGGCGAGGTGCGGGCCCAGCCTCGGAAGAGACGCAGACCCGTGCATTGTCACCGCTGCTAGGTAAGACCCCACAAGCTACACACAGACGGGCTTGTCCCGAGGGAACCCCGTTCACAATATCCTGAGATGCCTCCATATGGTGATTATTATGTACAATATGCCAGTAGGGATTGACGCTATAAAGCAACCCTGGATGCCCCAATGACCCGCTGGGAAGTGGGAGTGATTTTTTAATGGTCTGGACCGGGCGCTACACCGGGCCGGGAGAAGCCACCGAAGTTCACGGTCTGAAAGACACAAGGGGAACAGGGATGTCAGAGCCAAGCGAGGAGAAGCAAAAGCTAAAGAAAGGTCGCCCATGAGGGCACTTACAGAACAGCGAGGGGAGGACAGTCTTCACCACACACACGTGAGAAGGAAATGGCGCCAGCGAACCTCGAAGGGCGGGCCAGAGCTGAAGATGACGCGGAACGCGCCACACCAGACCACGCCCCCCCCCCCCCCCCCCCCCCCCCGGAGAGCGCGAAGCTCGGAGCGCGTAGCCAATCAGAAAACAGTAGTTAGTAACTGAACCCAGTGACCCCCTGAAAGAAGGTCTTGATAAGAGGATGCTGGGCAAAGGTCTTCAGGAAGAAGATAGACAGGGCCGAAACCTGGCCCTTCAGAGTACTAAGCTTAAGACCTAAGTCTAGACCATGTTGTAAAAACTCCAGCACCCTAGAGACTAAAAATTCCCGGCAGGGAAGAGACCTGGACTCACACCAGACAATGTAAGAATGCCAGAATCTATAATAGATAGCAGAAGTTTTTTTTCTGGCTTGCACCATAGTAGCCACTACAGATGCAGACAAGCCCTTTTCCATCAGGATGGAGGTTTCAACAGCCAAGCCGTCAAAGCCAGAGTTAGTAAATTGGGATGGCGTAGAGACCCCTGACTTAGAAGATCTGGCAACCTTGGCAGATCGTACTGATCTACAGCCATTTGAACCACGTCTGCGAACCACACTCTTCTTGGCCACCTTGGGGCCACTAGGATCGCGGGTACCCCTTACAGAGCAATCTTGCGCAGAACTCTGCCCAGAAGGGGAATTGGTGGAAACACGTACAGGAGCCGAAACTCCCTCCAAGACATGGACAGGGCATCCGTGGCCAGAGCCAGAGGATCCTGAGACAGGGATACAAAGCTCGGGAGCTTGTGATTGTGACGGGACGCAAACAGATCCACATCTGGCACACCCCAACGGTGACACAGGGACTGAAATACCCTGTTGCAGAGGGACCATTCCCCCTGACGGGACGACCCCCTGCTCAGAGCATCTGCGAGCAGGTTCTCCGCCCCCGGAATGTATACCGCCGAGATGCATTGGACATTGGCCACCGCCCATGTTAGAATTAGAGAAACTTCCTGGAGAGCCCCCTTGCCCCGGGTCCCTCCCTGATGGTTGATGTAGGCAACCGCCTTTCTGTTGTCTGAGCGTACCTGAACCGCCCGTCCCCTCAGGTGATGGGTCAATAGTTCCAGTACCAATCTGACCGCCCTGAGTTCCAAGACATTGATAAGTAGATGGGCCTCCTGAGGGCCCCACCTCCCCTGGAAGCGCAGGGACTTCCAGAATCCCCCCCAACCCGACAGACTGGCATCCGTCGTGACCGTCTCCCAGGAGGGAGCCAGGAAGGATCTGCCCCTTGTCAAGTTCCTGTGGTCCAGCCACCACGCAAGGGATTGTCTGACCGAGAGGGGAACCACCCATAACCCATCCAAGGATGCTGGGTTCTTGTTCCAAACTGACAGAAGGTGAAGCTGCAGGATTCTCAAATGAAACTGGGCGAAGGGCACCGCCTCAAAGCTTGCCACCATCGAGCCCACCAACTGCATTCCCTGCCTGATGGAGGGATGAGGGCTCGAAAGCAGGGACATCGCCTGCGTTGTCAGAGCTTCCACCTTCTGCTGAGGAAGGAATATCCTTGACTGAACTGTATCCAGAATCATCCCCAGGAACGGGGTCACTGAGGAGGGGGACAGAGAGGACTTGGGGTAATTGATCACCCAGCCGAAGGACTCCAGGGTGGACACTACCAACTGAGTGTCCAGCTCTGCCTGCCGCAGAGACCGAGAGGTGATGAGTATATCGTCCAGGTAGGGCAACACGTATATGCCCCTTAGTCTTAACAGGGACATCACCCCTGCCAGCACCTTGGTGAACACCCTGGGAGCCGACGTGAGGCCAAATGGCAGGGCCACGAACTGGTAATGCTGATCCAGCAGCGCAAATCTGAGAAACCTTTGGTGTCCTGGAAACACCGGTACGTGCAGGTAAGCATCCTTGATGTCCACAGATGTCATGAAGTCCCCTGGGCGCAGCGAGGCGATAGCTGAGCGCAAAGTTTCCATACGGAAGTGCTTGTTTCTGACAAATCTGTTGACGATTTTTAAATCCAGGATGGGTCTGACTGACTGACCGTCCTTTTTGGGTACCGTGAAAAGGTTGGAATAAAACCCCTTGCCCCTGTCCCTTAAGGGGACCTTGCAAATGACCCCTAGATCCAGAAGGTCCTGTACAGCCAGCATCAAGACCCGAGCTGAGGCAGGGTCCTGAGGGATCCGGGACCCAGCGAACCTGGTAGGCCGTACAGCAAATTCTTGCAACCGGAGCGACGCTCCCCCAAACGCAAAAGCATGACATGCCAGTTGGTCAACACGCCGATCCTCCGAATCCCGCAGCGTAGTAGTGTCGGGGGGGTGCATAATAGAGGTGTTGGACAGACTTAGAATTGGGGCATTGACCTCGGGTGGCGATGTCCAACACTTGACCAGGTCAGCAGGAAAGGGATATTTCTTATCCACACTTTTAGGAACCCCATGAAGTTTGCTGGGGTGTTCCCATTCTTTCAGCACGAGGCTATTAAAATGGGTTTGTTCGGGAAATTCCAACCGCGCCCTAGCGGTGTGGAACAGATCACCCCTTTGCCGGGGAGCTGCGGCAGGGGGAGAGAGGGACAATACGTCAAAGATCTGGGTCAACAGTCTATCAATGTCGTGCGAGGACCAATGATCAGAACCAGACTCTTCCTGTCCCCTAGGATCTCCGTCGTATGACCCTGAGTCAGAGAACAGCTCCCCTTCGTCTGAGGGGTGGTGTGTGTAAGAAAGAAGTAAATCATCAGATTCTATAGGAAGTATAGTAGATTCAGGATTCAAATGTCGCCTCTTGACAGTGGCCTTGCGCGCCAAGGAGCCAGCAATTAAGTTTTCCACACTAGCCAGTCTAGTGGCCAAATCAGAATAAGAATCCCCACTGGTATTGGGGGTTAGGCTCAGACTTGGGGGAGTAGGTGAAGCGAGGCGAGGTGCGGGCCCAGCCTCAGAAGAGGTGGGAAGACCGGCTAGCGCCTGCTGTGCACAAGGGACACAGACCCGTGCATTGTCACCGCTGCTAGGTAAGACCCCACAAGCTACACACAGACGGGCTTGTCCCGAGGGAACCCCGTTCGCAATATCCTGAGATGCCTCCATATGGTGATTATTATGTGCAATGTGCCAGTAGGGATTGACGCTATAAAGCAACCCTGGATGCCCCAATGACCCGCTGGGAAGTGGGAGTGATTTATTAAAAGTCTGGCCCGGGCGCTACGCCGGGCCGGGAGAAGCCACCGAAGTTCACGGTCTGAAAGACACAAGGGGAACAGGGATGTCAGAGCCAAGCGAGTAGAAGCAAAAGCTAAAGAAAGGTCGCCCGTGAGGGCACTTACAGCACAGCGAGGGGAGGACAGTCTTCACCACGCGCACGTGAGAAGGAAATGGCGGCAGCGAACCTCGAAGGGCGGGCCAGAGCTGAAGATGACACACCAGACCACGCACCCCCCCCCCCCCCCCCCCCGGAGAGCGCATAGCCAATCAAAAAAACAGTAGTTAGAAACTGAACCCCAACCGAGAGAATCACCTCAGAATACAGAAATAAACTCGTAGCGTAGACCACCAGGGACACATCGCAATCAGAACCGCCGTACGCGCCAAGTAAAATACATTAAGGGCGCTGCGGCTAAGTTAAAATCAATGTGAAAAGCGGCTCATGACACCCGGTAACCGTCAGGGGCTAAGAGCTTAAGAGCTTACAAGTGTAATGGGGCAAGGTTAACCGTCGTACACACAACCCCCCCCCCTCTTTCCCCCCCCCCAATAGTGGGGGGAACTAGGAAGGAAGGTGACCCAATACTTGGGGTTCACCGCTACACGGGGTGTGGGGCCTGATGCGGGAGGGGCACCTCTGAAGGCTCACCATTAGACTTAACCGCCTACCCTATGTTGGGGGATTGCGGTGGAGCCTAGCTCCGTAAGCACACAAGGTGCTGCCTACCTTCACCCAACCAACGCAGCCCAGGCTGGGAGGCAATTACTTCAAAATGAGGACGGGTGGAAATAGTCCCGCAGGGCCTCGGGCTGTAAAGCCCCCGCTCGCCTGCGAGAGCGTGATACTTCATGTCTTCGCAGTGAGCACTGCAGAGAAATCTGGGGATTTGTGGGAGGTCCCTCGGTATATGTAGGGCCGGGAGGAGCCCGTTTTCTACATGTCTGCAGTGAACAGCGCCTCAGGCGGAGGATTACCCACATGTTATTACTACATGCGGAGCGGGACGTGCTGTATGCTTAGAATATACATTAAAGGCGCTGAGGCTAAAGTTACGATCAATGTGAAATGCGGCTCTGACACCAGGTAACCGTCAAGGGCTATAAGCTTACTAGTGTAATAGGGCAAGGTTAGGCCGTCGTACACACAACCCCCCCCCCTTTTCCCCCCAATAACGGGGGGAACTAGGGAGGAAGGTGACCCCATACTCGGGGTTCACCGCTACACGGGGTGTGGGGCGCTGATGTGGGAGGGGCATCCTCTGATGGCTCACCATTAGCCTTAACCGCCTACCCTATGGTGGGGGATTGCGGTGGAGCCTAGCTCCGTAAGCACACAAGGTGCTGCCTACCTTCACCCGACCAACGCAGCCCAGGCTGGGAGGCATTACTTCACAATGAGGATGGGTGGAAATAGTCCCGCAGGGCCTCGGGCTGTAAAGCCCCCGCTCGCCTGCGAGAGCGTGATACTTCATGTCTTCGCAGTGAGCACTGCAGAGAAATCTGGGGATTTGTGGGAGGTCCCTCGGTATATGTAGGGCCGGGAGGAGCCTGTTTACTACATGTCTGCAGTGAACAGCGCCTCAGGCGGAGGATTACCCACATGTAATTACTACATCTGGAGCAGGACGTGCTGTATGCTTAGAATAACAGAATGCATAGCATACACATTTACACCCCCCCCCTCCTCTTTTCCCCCGAAGGCTACAAGGAGAATGAGGGAGGACAGCGGCCACTTAAATAGGGCCCACCGATAGGCAGGGGCAAGGGGCAATAGTGCGGGAGGGGAATCCCATAGAGGCTCACCATAAGCCTGAACCGCCTACCCTTTGGTGGGGGATTGCGGTGGAGCAGCGCTCCTAAGCACCTAACAGCGGTGCTGCCTACATTCACCCGACCAGCGCAGCCAAGGCTGGGAGGCATATTAATAATGGAACGGGTGGGAATAGTCCTACAGGGCCACAGGCTAATAGCCCCGCTCAGCTGCAAGTAGAGAGCCATTTCTCGTCCTTCGCAGTCCAGACTGCAGAGAAATTCTGGGGATTTGTGGGAGGTCCCTGGGTATTTGAGGGGACGGGAGGAGCCTGTTTTCGATGTCTCTGCAGTCCAGCGCCATCTGGCGGAGTAATACCCACGTGTAAGTAATCTTTCTGGAGCAGGACGTACTGTATACTGAGAATATTAATTATAAGCATTAACCACTACAATCCAGTTCTGCCCATTGTGATCTATTGGATATTGAGCTACAGCGGCGGATGATGCTTCAACTAGAGCGCCCAGCGCTGCAACCTTTTTGCCGCCGGTGTTAAATAAGACGCTATGAGGCCGCATCAGTGCTGCCATTTTATTCATTCTTAAGTCAGACCCGGAGTGCCGTTGAGGCCAAAAAAGTGGCACTGTGTGGCGCTAACACTTCTTAAATAAGGCTCTATGTTAAACTATCCCTTTGAAGCGAACCAACCCTGTCTACCATGGTGCCTTAGAAGGATACGAGAAGTGCTTGTGTGTTTATTAAACACCTGCCCTCTGCATACAATTTTATGGACTTTTGAATATAATGAACAATTTAAACTGCCGCATGAAAAAGCATATATAATAATTCCCAGAAATATCACATATACATATAATATTTCTGTAAATTACAAATATTCTTACAGTACTTGACTGGTACTTGAGGACCTCTGTTCCAATGGGAACAAATATGTTGCGCAGGTAATACAGACTGGGGCATATGTTTTAAGGGCAAGTACCTTATTTGAAAACCTTTTTCTTGCGGTACAGAAGGGTCATCTCCTATAAAAATTGCCATTGAAAACAATGATCCAAAATCCAGAATAAATTAACTGGTGTCTATTCATTATGCAGACCAATTACTATGATGCTAATAAAGTCTTCAGGGCTTTCCCTCATCTCCATGCCCTGCGGTTCCTCCGGTCTTTGTGAATATCTGATCCTGACTCATGCTGGGATCTCTGCTAGACTGACCTGATTTTCTTCCTGCTTTACTCTCCAACTCAGTAGAGTGATCTCCACAAAACCTCTCCGAGGCAGAGGAAGGCAGCGGTGGGATTGGCTCCATCAAGTTGGCTGCTGGAGTTTGAGCAGCGCGAGCACGGAATGATCCTAATTAAGCTGTTAATTATCTTCTCAATAGAGGTGACTAGTGAGTAATGCCCGCCACCAATGATAAAGATAACCCAGCAAGGAGTCTCCTGCTAGACTTGCCCTGCAAATGATCTTAAACTGGACCCTTTTTCCTTTAATGGGTTTTGGTCCCGCAGACAGCTAATAAAAACAAGCTCGGGGGGGGGGGGGGGGGGAGCATCCAGAATGCTGGAGCCCCCCTCCCCCAAACATAACCCCCCCAGAACACCCGATATCTTTACCTTAACTACAAGCCAGCGCAAAGAAAGGAGTCCCGGGTTTGGCCTAAGTGACTGCCCGGTAGCCAATCGCAGGACTCCTTTCCCAGTGCTGGCTCGTAGTGAAGGTAAGGATATTGGGCATTCTGGAGGGTTATGTTTGGGGGGCTCCATCATTCTGCCCCCCCCCCCCCCCCCCCAGCTTGTTTTTATTAGCTGTCTGCGGGACCAACACCCATTAAAGAAAAAAACTGGTGTTGGTCCGGTTTAAGTTTCTGACTGTGCAGGTAAAAAAGCTATAGCCATAGATCCATAGAGCCCAGAAGAGAGAGGGAGGAAAACCATGGGGATGGTTTTTAAAGAAGAACCACCATGCCAGTTTGGGAATATGGGTGTGTATTAGTAAACTGTACTGTATGTTTCACTCCATACGTACCCAGGTTTAGAGAAGGAAAATAAAAAAAAATATTCTGAACCAAATGGTGTGCTAAAATACCCTCCTCCTAATCCCCCCATTACAGGCAGTGTGTGGCATCCCCCCCCCCCCCATTACATACAGTGTACAGCGTCACCCCATTACAGGGTTGCAAGAACAGGAAGCTGCTGTAACTCACCTCTGTCCCATCCTCTTCCTGTCAGCGATGGCATTTGAAACCAGCCCCAGCCGGGGCTACAAAAAGATGGTTGCCAGCTCGCACGAGTAAGGACACTCCTAGTGCAGATGGCACCGGTTTTAAATGCCCCAGTGCTGACTGGGGCTGGTTTTAAATGCCGCTGCGCTGAGTGATGGGGGTTAGTTAAAGCAGCGTGCTTTTGCTGCTCACTCTGCACCCCACCCGCCACAGCCAACCCCACAAAGTTTGGGTCCCCATTGATAATTTCAAACTTGCTGAACCTGAACTTTGTGGGGGGGGTTCGCCCATCCCTATCGAGTACCCTTTTGGTTTTTTACATGGGTGGTCAATCCCAAACAATTTTCAGGGTTACTTTAAGAAGCAATTTAATAACAGAGAATTAAAGTGATGAATACGTACATATATCTTGCATGGTCTCCTCATTGTCTGAATCTGTATCTATGTCTGAGGAAGTGAGAAAATTATCCACCTGAAGTGTAAAAGAGGTCTTTAGAAGGATAGCAATACAAAAAAACGATTACAACAAAAACAAGCAGCAGTGGACCACTATTATAGGTGATGATCTGTTGTAAACATGGTTAGGGGGCTCTGTCCCATCCAACAGAGGACAAAAAACCAGCTACACACACTTGCAGAAGTTGCATCTCCTCCAATAGGGGGCACATGAATTCATTTCTGTGCCATGTGCACAAGAAAAACTGGGGGTTCTCATAACTTGCTCCAAATAGAATACTTACACGTGGGTATTACTCCGCCAGATGGCGCTGGACTGCAGAGACATCGAAAACAGGCTCCTTCCGGCCCCTCAAATACCCAGGGACCTCCCACAAATCCCCAGCATTGAAAAGCAGTTAACGAGAAGCCGGGAGAATTAAACAACCCAAACTAGTAACTGTAATATATATATAACAATCACCATACAGGGGATCCAAGATAATGCAAAACCAAGGGTGGGGTGGAGCAGGACATACTGTATACTCATAATACCAATTCTACAGGTGAGTAATCACAGAATTGTATTATTCTTAGTATACAGTACGTCCTGCTCCAAATAGAATACTTACACTTGGGACATCCAATAGCAGTGTCCATAAAGTAGGGTGGTATCCCCAAAAGCTAACAGCAGACAGTTTAGACCACTGCCACCTGCAAAACCTTTCTGCCAAAAGCAGCATCAGCTGAGGCCCTAACATCAACCTTGTAAAACTTTGAAAAGGTATGAAGACAGAAGACCAAGTAGCAGCCTTGCAAACTTGTTCAACAGAAGCCTGGTGCTGAAAAGCCCAAGAAGCACCAATAGCACGAGTACAATGAGCAGTAAGGCGGAAGGGAGGATTCTTCCCCTTAGCAGAATAGGCCTGAATCACAGCCTGACGGATCCATTTGCTGATGGCAGGAGCCAAACCCTTCCTAGGACCAGAAGGGACCACAAAAAGAGCATCAGTTGCAACGGTGCAGTAGCCACCTGATAGTACTTCAGACACCTAACTACATCCAAAGAATGCAAGACCCTCTCCTTAGCATTACTAGGATTAGGGCACAATGAAGGGAGAACAATGTCCTGATTCAAATGAAAGGCAGACACTACCTTAGGCAGAAAATCTGGCTTGAAACGAAACACCACCTTGGTGTCTCTCATAGTAGGGGGGCTGAATGGAGAGCGCCACCAACTCAGACACATGCCTAACGGAAGTGATAGCCACCAGAAAAACAACCTTGAGAGTAAGGATGGCCAGGGACGCATCCTGCCCAGGTTCAAAGGGAGCACCCTGCAAGGCTGACAAAACCAGATTCAAATCCCAAACAGGCACCATAGTCTTACGTGGGGGACGCACATGAGTCACCCCCTAGAAAAAAGTCCTAATCAGACAGTGCTGAGCAAAGGACTTCTGGAAGAAAACAGACAGGGCAGAAACCTGACCTTTTAGAGTACTAAGTTGGAGCCCCATCTCCAACCCATGCTGTAGGAACTCCAGAATCCTGGGAATAGAGAAGACACGACAGGGAAGAGACTTAGACTCACACCAGTCAATGTAGGCACGCCAAACCCTGTAATAAATGGAAGAAGACGACTTCTTCCTAGCTTTAATCATGGTATCAACAACAGAAGTAGACAGCCCTTTCTCCATCAAGATGGAGGTTTCAGCAGCCAGGCCGCCAAAGCCAAAGTTTGTAAATTGGGATGGCGTAGAAAGCCCAGGGTGAGCAGATCTGGCACCAGAGGCAGAGCGTAATGATCTACTGCCAGTTGCACCACATCTGCGAACCACACTCTTCTTGGCCACCTGGGGGCCACCAGAATTGCTGGCACCCCTTCCAGAGCAATCTTGCATAGCACCCTGCCCAGCAGGGGGAATGGAGGGAAGACATACAGAAGCTGAAAGTCCTGCCATGACATTGCCAGAGCATCCGTGGTTAAGGCCAGGGGACCCTCAGACAGGGAGACAAAGGCCGGTAGCTTGTGATTGTGACGCAAACAGATCCACATCTGGTTGGCCCCAACGGCGACACAGAGATTGGAACACCCTGCTGCATAGGGACCATTCTCCCTGGCAAGAGGTCCCCCTGCTCAGAGAGTCTGCCAGGAGGTTTTCCACCCCCGGGATGTACACAGCTGATATGCAGGGAACATTGGTCTCCGCCCAGGTCAGGATCAGAGACACTTCCTGGAGGGCCCCCTTGCTCCGGATCCCTCCCTGATGATTGATGTAGGCAACTGCCGTCTGGTTGTCCGAGCGCACCTGAACAGGCAGGCCCCGAAGGTGAGTAGTCAACTGGGCCAGAACTAACCTGATCGCCCGCAGTTCCAGAATGTTGATAGGTGTGTGGGCCTCCTGAGGGCCCCACCTCCCTTGGAACTGCAGGGACTTCCAGAAACCCCCCCAACCCATCAGACTGTCATCCGTAGTGACCGCCTCCCAGCAGGGGGCCAGAAAGGATCTGCCCCCAACAGGTTCCTGGAGTCCAGCCACCACGAGAGGGACCGCCTGACTAGGGGGGAAAGCACAAGGACCTGGTCCAGACACGCGGGATCCTTGTACCATACTGACAAGAGGTGGAGTTGCAGAGGTCTCATGTGGAACTGAGCATAAGGGACCGCCTCGAAGCATGCCACCATCAGGCCCACCAGCTGCATTCCCTGCCTGATGGAGGGATGATGACAAGATAGCAGGAACTGGACCTGTGCAATCAGACTATCCACCTTCTGTTGAGGAAGGAAAATCCTTGCCTGAACTGTATCCAGATTCATTCCTAGGAATGGAGTCACCAAGGAGGGGAACAGTGAAGACTTGGGGTGGTTGATCACCCATCCAAATGACTCCAGGGTGGACACCACCAGCCGAGTATCCACTTCTGCCTGATGTAGAGATTGGGAGGTGATGAGAATGTCGTCCAGATAAGGCAGCACACGGACACCCTGATACCTGAGCAGAGACATCATGCCAGCCAGCACCTTGGTGAACACCCTGGGAGCTGAGGTGAGACTGAATGGCAATGCCACAAATTGGTAGTGTTGATCCTCCAGAGCGAACCTGAGGAACCTTTGATGACCTGGAAATACAGGAATATGAAGGTAAGCATCCTTGATGTCCACAGACGTTGTGAAATCCCCTGGGCGCAGAGAACTGATGGCAGAACGAAGAGTTTCCAAGAGAAAGCGACCTGCTCTTGACAAATTTGTTGAGGATCTTCTCTTTTTTCGGAACTGTGAATAGATTGGAATAGAAGCCCTTGCCCTATTCTCTTAAAGGGACCTTGCAGATGACACCCAGCTCCATGAGGCCTTGTACTGCCTGCAATAGCTCCTGAGCTGACACAGGGTCCTGGGGAATCCGGGATCTGATGAATCTTGGGGGCAGCCAGGCAGCAAACTCTATCTTGTAACCGGAGGACACTACCTCCTGAATCCACCGGTCTGAGACATGGAGCCTCCAGACATGAGCGAAGTGCTGAAGCCGTCCCCCCACCCGGATGGGTTAGGGCGCCCCATCATGCCTGCGGGGGCTTGGGAGAGGATTTTGCCTTGGGGCCCCAGGAGGAGCCAGGACGTCCACGTCCTCTGCCCCTACCCCAGAAATCTCCCCGGGCCCCAGTGAAGGAAACCCCCCTCCCTTGTCTAGCATCACGGTAGGGGGAGGAGAAGGAGCCCTGACCCCGAAAGGGCCGAGATTGCTGCCCGCGCTGGGGTAACCTGCCTCCCTTAGCAAAAATATCCAGGCGGTCCCCAAACAGGCGTAGTCCTTTGAAGGGAAACCCAGTGAGGGCTTCTTGGCAGCATTGTCAGCAGCCCACTGGCGTAGCCAAACCGAGCGGTGTATAGCCACCACAAGGGCAGATGTCCTGGCACACATTCTAATGGTGTCATCCAAGGCAGAGAGGACAAAATTTACAAAAACATCACAACTGGAGAGTACATTGAACACTTCACAAGGCAAATCATCAGGTGCACTATCAAGTATATTTCTGATAAGGGTTCTAGTGGCCACAGCGGTAATGGCAGTAGCACAGACCGGGCGCAGCGCCGTTCCCGCACATGCAAAGGCATGGGATGCCAGCTGGCCAATGCGCCGGTCCTCAGCATCCCGCAGGGTAGTAGAGTCAGGGGAATGCATGACAGAGGCGTTAGATAACCCTAGGACCGGGGCATCCACTTTGGGAGGGGATGACCAACATTTTACAACATCAGCAGGAAAGGGATACTTCCTATCCCAACTTTTAGGTACCTCGGGAAGTCTACTGGGGCGCTCCCATTCCTTGAGCACAAGGTTATTGAAATGTGCTTGCTCGGGAAATTCCAAACGTGATTTAGCTGTATGGAAGAGTCCCCCCCTTTGCCTGGGAGCCGCAACAGGGGGAGAAATGGACAGAACCTCAAAAATCTGGGTCAGCAATCTGTCAGTGTCATCCGGGGTCCAGGGGTCAGAGCCAGCCTCGTCATGGCCCCTGGGCCTCTCATCAGAGGACCCTGTGTCAGAGAAAAGCTCCCCTTCATCCGAAGGGGTATAGCCACAAAGATAAAAAAACTCCTCAGCTTCCATAGGAAAAAGAGTGACATTGGGCGTTGAGTGCCGCTTTTTTGTAGGGGCCTTACGCGCCAAGGTATTAGCAATCAACTTCTCAACAGTAGCCAGTCTAGAAGACACATCAGGCTGAGAATCCCCACTTGTATGCAACTCAGTAGGAGTGAGATTTAAGCTTGGGGGGGTAGGTGAAGTGATACGAAGTGCAGACCCAGCCACGGGAAGGCCAGATTGTAGTGCAAGCACCTGCTCAGCACAGGGCACACAGACCCGTGCCTTGTCAGTGTTAGCATGAGGCTGCCCACACAATACACACAGCCGGGCTTGTCCCGAAGGAACCCCGGTCACATTATCCTGAGATGCCTCCATATGGTGATTATAGTGGCGTTATAGGCCGATAGGGATTAACGCTATAAAGCAACCCTGGATGCCCCACTAGCCCGCTAGGGAGTGGAAGTAAATACAACTAGGCCTATAAAAATTAGCAACTAAGAGGGCCGGGAGAAGACAATGGATTCGCCCGCCTGAAAGACATAATAAAAAGGGGGCCGTAAGCAGACAGAATTAAAAAAATTAGATAACCACGCTAGGAAGGGGACCGTAAGCCAGCCAAGCGGACAAGATGGCGTCGGTATACCTCGAGGGGTGGGCCGGTAACAGCAATGACGCGGAATGTGCCATAGGCGGGCCCCCCCCCCCCGAAGAGCGCGAAGCCAGCACATGACAAGCAGCCAATGACGGCGCACCGGCGCCTGAAGTAACGCCGCCGCCGCCAAGCGCGGTCATGGTGACAGAAAAGACGCGCCGCGGTAATTTTAAATACAGTAAAAGTAAAGCGAGACAGCGCGGCGGCTGGCACAAGACAATGAATAAAAAATAATAAAAAATAAGTGTCAAACGCGTAAATGCAAAGCATCCATACCGACACCTCCCCCCCCCCCCCCCTTATTTTCCCCGCAAGCTACCAGGAGAATTAGGGGGGACAGCGGCCACTTAAATAGGGCCCACCGATGGGCAGGGGCAAGGGGCAATATTGCGGGAGGGGCATCCCATAGAGGCTCACCATAAGCCTGAGCCGCCTACCCTTTGGTGGGGGATTGCGGTGGAGCAGCGCTCCTAAGCACCTGCTAGCAGTGCTGCCTACCATCACCCGACCAGCGCAGCCAAGGCTGGGAGGCACATTACTAAT
The DNA here is from genome assembly GCA_027917425.1 of Gastrophryne carolinensis. Lineage (NCBI taxonomy): Eukaryota > Metazoa > Chordata > Amphibia > Anura > Microhylidae > Gastrophryne > Gastrophryne carolinensis. The sequence continues at coordinate 98,973,022 of CM051241.1, forward strand.
GGAACATGTGGGAATAGTCCTACAGGGCCGCAGGCTAATAGCCCCGCTCACCTGCGAGTAGAGGGAGCCATTTCTCGTCCTTAGCAGTCCAGACTGCAGAGAAAATCTGGGGATTTGTGGGAGGTCCCTGGGTATTTGAGGGGCCAGGAGGAGCCTGTTTTCGATGTCTCTGCAGTCCAGCGCCATCTGGCGGAGTAATACCCAAGTGTAAGTATTCTATTTCAAGCAGGACGTACTGTATACTAAGAATAATATGTGGCGGTGCATACATGTGGACCGTCCTGGATTTGACTGAGGAAAGCTGGGTTACTTGCTGGTAGCTTCCTTTCCAGGAATAATTTGGTGCATACTTGTGGACCGTCCCGGATATAACCATGGGAAACTTGTATTACTCACCAATAACTATATTTGCAGGAATAGTCCAGGGCAGTGCGTAATTCTTGTGTGGCCATCACGGATATTGTTCCTTAACGGTAACTTCCTTTTCAAGAATAGTCCATGGAGGTGCAGACTGGTGGACCATACTGGATAGGACTGGACGAGCCAAGGTCCCTGTGGACCAACACTCTTTTTCGCACAGAGTTGACAGGGAGGGTTTAGCGTTACTTTAAATGTAACTGCCAAGTAGTAAGTTGTATCTAAACACCCCTTTCATTTAAAACGTTCTAGGAATTTAAAACCAAACCAAGAATTTGATTGGCTACTGGCCAGCTGGTTTAATTTTGCTTCCAGTTTACTTGCACCATGCTCTCAGTATACCACCCCCCCCCCCCTCGTGTTACATCCATAATGTGCAACTTACCTGAACTCTGCCAGAGCCCATAAGGCTGTGACAGCATCCCACTGTATCTCCTTCACCAAGGACAAGCTGGAAACACAAGAGCAAAAGGCCAGTTGTTATTGAAATACCATTTTTGTTTAGGCATATAGGTGACAATTTTCTTTCTGCCCTGTAACAATGAACACAAGTTTTCTGAGTGATTCGACCAGACATTTTTACAGTCCAACCGGCATTATATTATGGTTTCAGATCTGGACACTAGCTTGACCATTCCATGGCTTTCTACTTGTGTTTAGAGCATCTGTCCAAGCAACTTCCCCCCACCAAAAAAAATCCATACTCACCTTTTTAGTGTGTTACACACTCACCAAATTGTGAGATCGGGGCCCGATCTGCAGTCACTAGGAGGCTCTCTGGACCTGGTCACAGTGATGTGCCACGCCGATTCTTCACTGCAATGGAGGGCCGCTCTACCATAAGGGGTGTTGAATAGGGTTTATGGCTGGCCAGTACAGTCAGGTTCCCCTACATGTAGGGCTGCCATCTTTCTCAACAAAAAATACTGACCAACACACAGAACCCTACTCTTAAAAAAATGGGTGTTGGGTCACAACATTGCAGTGCTTAGGCAGGAGGGGGTAGGTTTAGGTGTCGGTTAATGGCTGGGGGTATATGGTGCAGGTAATTGGTTAGGAAGGGGGGAATAGGTGAGGGGTGCAGGTCAGTGGCTGTGAAGGGGAGATAGGTGAGGCATGTGGTGCCAGGAGTTGGGGAAGGGGTTTTGGTTAATTCAGGTCAGATGCTAGGGTTAGGTTGGGGCGCAAGTCAATCATTTGGGTGGAGAGGATATTTATGTCTTGGGGTGTTGTACCATCTTCTATATGTAGTGCCAGTGGTTTGTGCAATATGATATATGTAATAAATGACATTGATTGTTTTGGCATCAACTGTAGCCGCCTGTCTCCTTCTGCCAGCCCCACATTTAACCACTTGTCTTGTTTGTAGTGTGTGCATATGTATGAAATCCCTAGTAGACCAATGACGTGTTCAAGTATCCAATCAGGATGGTGATTCTAAGGGCCTCTGTATGCAAAACATGCATTCAACATGTCTGGGCCCGTGGGCATGGCCTTGGGAGAAAGTTGCAACCTTTTTGTAAGACTCTCATCTCTGCCAAGTTGTACTTAAAAAGCAAGACCAAGAACACAACTTTCTATTATCAATGCACAACTAAACAGTGACACTTGACTTGTTGGGGGTGCCTAGACAGTCCCTTAAAGCCAGTCATAAAGTGATCCTATATCCAGAAAGGAAGTTTATGGGGTCCCATTTCATCCCCAGCCAGTGCCCTAAAACAGCCCAGTGTTTCTTTTTTACTAAAGCCTTTGCCCAATATTTATAAAAACATTAAACGGATGCATATTGTTCCCTGGCCAGCGATGATACACCAGTTATAATAACTGCAATAAATCTTTAAGCACTATAAGCTAAACTGCCATTATGTGTAACTGACTGAAATAGCATATGGCTGCCATTCAACATCATATTGCTACCTGTTTTTATGAATATTGAGCAAAGGCTTTATAGTAAAAAAAAAAAAAAAAAAAAAACACGGGCTGTTTTTGGGCACTGGGCTGGGGATATAAGAGGATGGCATAAACTTCCTATGCGAGTATAGGTACACTTTAAAGCCAAATGTCAAAAATAAAAAACACTCGCCTTTCGGGCGCAGGTCCGGATGCTCCCACAGCACACAGTCGCCTACTGCCGGCTGTGCTGCTGCTTTTCCAAACCACTCCCGGGGTTCATGTAGTACGGTAAAACAGCACTACATAAACCCATAGAAAGCTGCAGACCACTTCCCAGCAGTCCGCAGCTTTCTTCCCTGAGGGCCACCACTTACCTTGTCCCCGCCACCGCTCCGGTCAGCTCAACGCCATCTTGCTACCCCCTGGTCGCCATCTTGCAGCCTTTGACCTCATTCCGGCCATGCTCTGAGTGGCTAGCATGAGGTCAAAGGCTGCTTGATGGTGGCGCGGGTGCAGTAAGATGGTGGCGAGTTGCCTGGGAGCGACGGAGGAGGCCAGAGCGTGGATGAGGTGACAAAAGAAGCGGTGCGAGAGCCGATGGCCTGGAAAGGTGAGTAGGTCATTAATAAACATGCAGCGGTTGGCCCTTTTTTGTTTTTCATGTAAGAAAAACAATGTTTTTTTTACTTTCAGTCTGCTTTTAGTAACATGCTCGAAGACTCGTCTTCTCCCTAGGTTCGCTTTTATTGCTGAGCAGATGAGATCATGCTCAAGGATTGCTTTGCATTTTTCTGCAATAATTTCATCCTCTAACATCACATGTCATCCAGGTCCCACTGCAGACACTAAAAACAACACTAATGAAAAGAAACAAGATGTACCTGCTCTGCATCCTCCAGGTCACCAGTATCTGGTAGGTATTCTGCCCTTTGATTGGTTGGTATGGTCTCAAATGATGAGCAAGGTTTTAGTAGGGAATCAGACCGGTGTTTAGAATTTTTACTTTCTGTTAAAAAAAAAAAAAAAAAAGGCTATTGCTTAATAAATGCGATACCATCTTTATGGGGTTTCCACAGCTGTCATGGAGGATGCTGTGGGTGCTTCTACCAATCAAAAACATTCAGTTCAGACATTCAGTTTGTGTGATACAGACATTAGATTGTGAGCTTTTATGTTGGTTGTCATGTCCCACAACGTGTGTTTTATTTTACTCAGGGTAACTGTTTAACATAATGTTTATTTACAAAGGCTGAGCAGTGTGCCTTTTTGTCCCATCCTGGCTCCCTTAGTCTTGCTGTGATGCAAGTAACTCCTCCCTTTTCCCCCTCTCCCTCAGCCATTTCTAGTTTGGCATCCAAGCAGTGCACACCTGCTGCTCCCTTCTGCAGTTACAGTCTTTCTACCTACTGCTGTTGCTGTATAGGTTACATCACACGTTTCCTGTTGTATTGAATGTACATGTCGAGATTCCTGCTGTAAGAAGTGTTTGCTGCAAGATTTTGTACTGAAATGAAGCTTTCAAATCTTATCCTCCGTGTAAGCTATCTGCCAAGCCTTATGGAGTAAAGAAACATCCATCACAGACACACACAGAGAATGTGGAGCTGTCTACAAGATTCACATTACTGCCATATGGTGAGTCAGAATATTGGTCATACATACAGGCAACTTGACTGAACAACCACAAGGCAATGTGTAATATGATGGCTTCTCTAAATAGGAATTAAATCAGTTTTGCTTGACTGGATTTCCTAGTAAATGGGCAGCTTAGACAAACCCTCAGACATCTTCTTCAGTGATGTGGCTTCCTATCCTGATCAAAGCGATCTTAGTGCACTATTTCCCAACCACTGGTGTTATGCAAGAGCCTAACTGATGCTCCCATCTAAACTTTACCCAATACGGACTTTGCTCTATAAATACAACACTGCTCCGAAAGGTAATGTGAACAATTTATAAGAATTTCTGTGTGTTTCACGCACTTGAAATGGCGTTTTTTTTTTTTTTTTATGGGTGATTAAAAGTGGTACTTGGGATCAATAATCTTACGCATTTAGACTCTGCTTGTTTCTTTTCTCTTATTCAGCAAGAAAGTATTATGATACTCACCCCTGTGCACCAGCATATATCCTTAATGGGTAAGGGACACATACATATAAATACCCTACAAAAACCTACCCTACAAAAACCTATCTGACTTCTATTCCTTTCTAAATCCATAGGCATTATTATGAAGTTGGTTTGCCATTGCCATCTATGAGACTCCAGGGCAGGCATACACGCTCCCCTGGGGGCCCTGCTCTGTGAAACCCCCCAGGTCGCCCAAAAACTCACCTTCGTTCCCGCTCCAACAGCGCATGCATGAGCAGCGGCCACATCCCCGCTATCCCGTTAGCAGGGCACGTGCCGATGCCAGACATTTGTGAATGGCTGGCGCGGGTACACTCCCTGTTAGAGGGTAATAGGGGATGCGGCCACCAGTGTGCCGGGGTCCTGGACGAAGGGGCTTGAGCGGATCCGAGCGTGCTGATTGGACAAGCGGCCGCATGCATCATAGGACTGGGAGGAGGTGAGTTTGTTCGGGCAACCTGGGGGGTTTCACACAGCGGAGCACAGACTAAAACCTAGGATTTTGACTATCGTGGGTTTTGGTGCACTTTTTTCACGATTTTCACAATTTTAGAGTGTGTCTGGGTCACATTTAGCCAGAAGAGCAATTGTGAAGTTAGACATTGATGATGGGACATTCTGGCTCACAATCCCTATTCTAGCTTATCCCTAAGGTGTTTGGACGTGGTTGAGGACAGGGCTCTGTACACGCCAGTAAAGATCCTCCACGACAGACTAACCCACCTTTCCAACCCAACTCCGGTCCATTAAGGCATGGAAGGGTCTGGCTCAAAATCTCTCTTGCTTACCCCAAAGGTTTTTGGATGTGGTTGAGGGCGGGGTACTGTACAGGCCAGTAAAATACCTTCGCAAAAGACTTACCCTACCTACCAACCCACCTAAGTTCTACTAAAGCATTGGTAGGGTAATTTTGGTTTGGAGAACCTTGACCTAAGCCCCATCAAACATCTTTCATACAAACTAGAACAGACTGCAAAACAAGACATGCTGGAAAATGTCATGTCAAATAGACAATGATGTGTTCCGATGCAGGAGCCACAACAGCAAGGAAAGTTGAGTAAATAAGGTCACAATATAAAGGTCCAGCTAGCTCATGTTTAAAGCGGACAAAAATCCGACGCAGGTCCGGATGCTCCAGTAAGAGCTACTACTGTCAGCTGTGCTTCTGCTTTTGCCATTCAAATGAGGGTTCATGTAGTTCAGTAAATCGTGCTAAATGAAACCATTAGAAACTGCGGATCACTAGCCGGTGACGTCAGCAATGTTCCCATGCTGCAGAAGCTCTTACCTTGCCATTGCCGCTGCAACTTGAAGAAAAGCCGGCCACTTCCATGCCCTCGCACCCAACGCCATCACCACTGCTGCACGCTGGAAAAAAAGCAGGCCTCACTGTGTGAGAGGCCGGCCCCCAGGCGTGAGGTGAAAGGCCACACCAGGGAGGTAGCAAGATGGTGGCGAGGGAGCGAGAGGTCCAGGAGCCGGCCACCTGGTAAGGCGAGTAAGTCATTAATAACCAACAGCGCTTTGCATGCTTAATAATGACCTTTTTTATATGTTAGGGGAAAAAAGTTTAAGACTTTCGGCCTGCTTTAATACCGGCCCATAGCAGTAACCCACCTCCATCCTGCTGCCATCTACATTGAAGTGGGGCTCTGTTCCCATTACGGATCTAGCCAAGGGACATCCATCAGGCCCATCAGGTCTAGATATTTCTTGGCTCAGTCTCTAACTTGCTCAGTGGTGGGGGAGTTTCACGCCTATTTACCTTGGCCATGCATTTTGATTATTTGCAACAAAACATTTGATGGTTGTGTGATCACGCCCCGATATCTGAGCAATTTCAAGAGTGCTGCATCCCTCAGAAACACTTTTAACCATTATTAAACACCGGAGTGGCCAATTTTGCCTGATGAAAACAAGCTGTCGTCTTTACATAAATAGTCATCATCTGATATGTTTCAAACTTCAGTATTTAAGCTGTTTTTTCTCTAATGAGGGTCCCGCTGACACCACATAAAAACAAGCCCCCCTCCCCCCGCACATAATCCCCCAGAACGCCTGATATTTTTACCTATCTTGAGCCGGAAAAAAGGAGTCCTGCTATTGGCAGTCGGCGCTCATGAGGGTGGGATGTGGGCAGAGTGTTCTGGTGTCCCGAGCCAAGGACACGACCATGCGACCATGGCCCACATGACGCCCCTTTTCCGCCGCAGAAGCGAGGAGGTAAAGGTTAAGAATATTTGGCATTCTGGGGGGTTATGTGCGGGGGGCCTCTAGCATTCTGGATGCCCCCAAGCTTGTTTTTTGTGGTGTCAGTAGGACCAACACCCATTAGAGAAAAAACAGGTGTTGGTTCAGTTTAAGTTTATACAGAAAATAATTTATTATATAGGGTGACCTCTGGGCACCATATCATACACCCACACAGAGACTGACTATTGCACTCAAAAGGTAAATTTACAAATACATTTTATTATGATATAAGTTAAAACCACATTAAAAACAATGCTACTGAGCCATACGCATAATGAACCACCAGGGGGCGCACTTCCTCACAGTCAATACAGTGTATCTCCAATATATAACCTATAGTGATTTTATAAAAAAATTATATATATACATGTTATATACACAACTGTACACATCCTAAACCCAAACTATAAATTGATGCATCTATTAATTAACCCTATCCTATACCTAACAAAGTGTCAGTGCTTCCATCACAATTAGAATCTGTGCAAAAGATATTCAAACCCACTCAGAGTAAAAGAGCAGGCACAACCAACATATAACAAAAAAGTGCTTACTAGTATCCCGTGGAGAAGAGGCCCCCCCCGGCTGGAACCAACGCGTTTCGAGTCCCGAAAGGACTCTTGTTCACGGCCAGTATTTGCTGCTCATCAAGGCTGGGGATAGGGTGTCCGAGCCACCCTTAAATACGTACCCGGCCCCATCTGTGTGCGGGACGATGCACTCCGGCCGGAAGTGCGTCCACCCGCCACTGACAGCGCATGCGCGCCTCACAGTAAGGCGCACGGCGCGCGCTGATGCTGGCCCCGCTCACCGCGCCCTAAAGGTCTAATTTTTCTGTTATAACCAATCAGCGCAATATACAAGGTTTAAAGCCCATATTCTCCATAATTTAAAACAGTTTACACGGTCACAGGTAATGGCATTTCACCAAACCCAATCCTCTGCCTACACCCCAAAAATACAATTCTGTGAAATACTCACCTGTAGAATTGGTATTATAAGTATACAGTACGTCCTGCTCCAAATGTAATACTTGCACTAGGGTTATCCTCCGCCAGATGGTGCTGCACTGCAGAGACATGTAAAACAGGCTCCTCCCAGCCCCTCAAATACCCGGGACCTCCCACAAATCCCCAGCATTGAAAAGCAGTGAACGAGAAGCCGGGAGAATTTAACCACCCAAACTGGTAACTATGACAATGATAACAATCACCATACAGGGGATCCAGAATAATGCAAAACCAAGGGTGGGGTGGAGCAGGACGTACTGTATACTCATAACACCAATTCTACAGGTGAGTATTTCGCAGAAGTTTATTATTCTTAGTATACAGTACGTCCTGCTCCAAATGTAATACTTACACTAGGGACATCCAATAGCAGTGTCCAAACAGTAGGGTGGGATCCCCAACAAAAAAGGTAACAGCAGACAGTTTAAACCACTGCCGCCTGCAAAACCTTGCAGCCAAAGACAGCAACAGCTGAGGCCCCAACATCAACCTTGTAAAACTTTGGTGGGGGATTGCGGTGGAGCAGCACACATGGTGCCACCTACCTTCACCCGACCAGCGCAGCCCAGGCTGGGAGGCACAAAACACGAGGAACAGGTGGAAATAGTCCAACAGGGCCGCAGGCTAATAGCCCCGCTCACCTGCGATAGAGTGATAATTTCATGTAAGCACTGCAGAGAAATCTGGGGATTTGTGGGAGGCCCCCGGGTATTTGAGGGGCCGGGAGGAGCCTGTTTTACATGTCTCTGCAGTGCAGCGCCATCTGGCGGAGGACAACCCTAGTGCAAGTATTACATTTGGAGCAGGACATACTGTATACTAAGAATAGAACACACACCGCCCCCCTCCACGCCTCTAGGTGGGTCCCCAAAATCCATGGGGGAACTCCATGCCGGAGAGGATGGAACAAGCGAGGAAAAAAGGGGGGGGGGGGCAGACAGAGGGGTAGTGGGACTGGGCGGGGCGGGGGGGGAGAAGAGACAGCATGGAGTTCCCCCATGGATTTTGGGGACCCACCTAGAGGCGTGGAGGGGGGCGTTGTGTGTTCTTTCGGGGTGTAGGCAGAGGATTGGGTTTGGTGAAATGCCATTACCTGTGACCGTGTAAACTGTTTTAAATTATGGAGAATATGGGCTTTAAACCTTGTATATTGCGCTGATTGGTTATAACAGAAAAATTAGATTGTTATTTAGTGTTGTATCTGTGGGCAGTTGAACGTATAGTAATTAGTAGCAATAGAAAGGGCCATATCCTGGACTGTTTATCTATGATATGCCTCTTGTAGGATATGTATACCATAGTGATAATTATAATTTGAGATATTAGGATTATGTATCTGTTGAAGGTCTGTTCAGAAGTATTGGCAAAGCGGGGTTTAATGCGTTCGTGCTTGGCTGCTCGAGTGCCGGGCCTCTGACTGGCCCTCCACAGTTCCCGCATTCCACCTATTAGGGCACGGTGGGCGGAGCCAGCATCAGCGCGCGCCGTGCGCCTCACTGTGAGGCGCGCATGCGCTGTCAGTGGCGGCTGGACGCACTTCCGGCCGGAGTGCGTCGTCCCGCACACAGATGGGGCCGGGCGCGGGAGCGGTCGGGCGGGTACGTATTTAAGGGTGGCTCAGACACCCTATCCCCAGCCTTGATGAGCAGCAAATACTGGCCGTGAACAAGACTCTTTCGGGACTCGAAACGCGTTGGTTTCCAGCCAGGGGGGGCCCTCTTCTCCACGGGATACTAGTAAGCACTTTTTTGTTATATGTTGGTTGTGCCTGCTCTTTTACTCTGAGTGGGTTTGAATATCTTTTGCACAGATTCTAATTGTGATGGAAGCACTGACACTTTGTTAGGTATAGGATAGGGTTAATTAATAGATGCATCAATTTATAGTTTGGGTTTAGGATGTGTACAGTTGTGTATATAACATGTATATATATACTGTACATTTTTTATAAAATCACTATAGGTTATATATTGGATACACTGTATTGACTGTGAGGAAGTGCGCCCCCTGGTGGTTCATTATGCATATGGCTCAGTAGCATTGTTTTTAATGTGGTTTTAACTTATATCATAATAAAATGTATTTGTAAATTTACCTTTTGAGTGCAATAGTCAGTCTCTGTGTGGGTGTATGATAGGGTGCCCAGAGGTCACCCTATATAATAAATTAGGTTCTATTGGGTGATATCCCACAGAGCAGTGCACCAACATACATACTGCGTCGGTGCCACCCTCATCTCTTTGCCTGTTGCCCAACGGGTGCTCTATAGCTATCTGTTATACAGAAAATATGCATAAAAATTATACGGTCAAAAGACTCACTTGCCTAATAATTGCCCGCACAGTGTAGCTTTGTGCCGACATTATAGGCTGGAAAAAGTTTTACTGGTAACACGTAGACACAAGCTGAAAAAGCAAAACTACTTTTTAATTTGCCTTGCCAAGCTGTAATTGGGCTTCCTAACACTATTTTACCCCCAACGCCCCAGCATGCTGCATATGCTCATTTGCTGCATTTTATGACAGTTGCCAATTAGCGTCCTTCCGGTGAGTCATACCGTGGCCTTTCATTTCGCTGACATGCACCGTGAAGCGTCTGATCAAACCCGCTAAAATTAAACACTGAGGGGATGACACCAGGTAGGACACAAAATAAGGTGATGAATGCCTCTAGCTCATACGAGATCTTGCTTTAGCCGGGCCCCCTACTTTCATGCGCTGCTTGTTCCCTTACACCGAGAACCTCATGAAACTTTTATTCTTGCTTAAGCTCCTTCCTTCAAGACAAAGAGACATCTGTTCCAAGCTAGCCCTTCACAGTCGGATATGAATCAGGTATGAAAATAATATCCCTCTGATGATTGAACCGAGAAAGAAAAAAAATTCCTAGGGCTTTACATTTTGCTGTTCACATCAAACAATAAAAAAAAATCTTTCATTTAAATGAGATGTACAATGTCCACGAAGAGAAGCATAAGGCTCCATCTCTGTACCTCACACCAGGCTAATCACCAGCTGAGCAAGTAGCAGCTCTCCTTTCTCTTCATGTTGCGTTGTTCTTTTATTTTGCTGGGTGCCCTCTTCACCTACATTTTTATGTGGCCCCTAATCCTCCTGGAAGTGCTCAAAGTGCTGACAGAATACCTTTTTGGTAATCACCCCATGATGCTTTACAGAGCACTATAGAAAAATGGAACCCAAGAGAGCTCCTTCTGAGCTCATCCATGAAACAAAAGATTTGTTAAGGATCCCATAATAGACATAGAACATTTGCAATGAAAGGAATCTTTTCTTTTAGCTTGAAAATATCTTTATTTTTTATCCTCTCTACATGAGGCCTGTCATTATAATAAAGGCACTTCTATGGCAGAAAAACTCAGAGATACATTATGCTCTAAGTCTGCCACTGAGATGGCACTGGCATTTTGGGAGCTGTTAAGGTAAATGTAAATAGTCTGCTAGCTCAAATATATGGCAAACGTAAAAGGGCCATTTAAAAAAACATTATGGTGGTCCCTGTGCATCCTGGGAAAAAAAGTGAGATGTATAAGAGCCAACAATATATGTAGCTTTACAGAGAGCCAAGTGTTTGGTCCTACTGCCAGCAGTTGGTTTAGCTTATCGTTGTTTGAAGGTTCAGGCCCTGTAGAATTAGTCCTACTGGCAGAATTCGGTTTAGAAAATGGGCGCTTCAAGGTTCACCCTCCCCCCCTTACTGGAATCAGTTGGTTTATCTGCAGAGTGCTTTAAGGTTCAGAACGACTAAAGTTTGTCCTACTGGAAGCAGATGGTTTAGCTGATGGGTGCTTCAAGTACAGGGCCCATAGAATTAGTCCCTAGAAGTAGTCCTACTCGAAGAACTTGGTTTAGCTAAGTTCAGACTACCTAGAGCTAGCCTTACTGGTCCCTAGAATTAGTCCACTACCAGCAGCAATTGGTTTAGCTGAAGGCTGCTTCGAGGTTCAAGCCCCCTAGAACTAGTCTTACTGGCAAAACATGAATTAGCTAAAAAGAGCTTCTGTCATGGACCGGGTGGAGCGGACTTGGGTGTGGATCCGCTTTGACTGTGGAACTGATGGTGAGTGCCGTGTCAGGGGAGCGGAGTCTAAGAGGTCACCGCTATTCACCAGAGCCCACCGCAAGGCAGGTTGGACTTGTAGTGGCGAGTGACCCCCAGGTCGCTACCCCCCAACAGCAGCAGTTCCGCAGTTAGCCGAGGTTCAGCGAGGTGCACAGGGGACAGGCAAAATACGTAGTGAGTACAGGCAGAGGTCAGGGCTGGCAGCACAGTTTCTTGGTAAGGTGAGTAGCCAAGATCAGGGCAGGCAGCAAAGGTTGGGCGTCAGGGACAGGCAGAGGTCGGTACACGGGTAGGCAATCCAAAAGCAACTGATTTAGCAACTGACGTGGAAGACCAAGATCCGGCACAGAGGGCAGGGGAAGTGCCCCTGAAATAGGGGAAGAGATGCAGGGATTGGATGGCCTGGCACCAATCAGCGGTGCACCGGGCCTTTAAATTTTAACAGTTTGGCGCGTGCATGCCCCCTAGCGGCCGAGGACGTGCGCACGCCCAACGCAGAGCAAGGAGGAAGGGGACGGACCCCAGGCGGCGCACGGCCAGCCGACACGCCGGGCGTCATGACCCGGTCGAGGAAGAGGTAAGAGGAGAGCGCTGCGGGAAGAGGCAGCGCTCGCCCAGACGATGGGACCAGAAGGAAGGGGAGCGCTGCGAGGCGGGCACGCAGCGCTCGCCCTAACAGTACCCCCCTCCCTTGGGTCTCCCCCTCTTCTTGGGACCAAGAAAATCCGAGATGAGATTGCGATCCAGAATGTTCTCTTCGGGTTCCCAAGATCTTTCTTCGGGTCCACAGCCTTCCCAGTCGACTAAAAAATATCTTTTACCTCTGGAGAGCTTAGAGGCCAGAATCTCTCTCACCGTAAAGGCATCCTCGGTACCAGAGATTGGAGCAGGCACCAAGGATTTAGGAGAGAACCGATTGACAATTACTGGCTTCAACAGAGACGTGGAAGGAGTTGGGGATTCGTAGCGAAGAGGGTAGGTGAAGCTTAAAGCAAACTGGATTGATCTGTTGTTTGATCTTATAAGGACCCAGGTAACGGGGGCCCAGTTTGTAGCTAGGAATTCGAAAGCGGATGTATTTCACTGACAGCCACACCTTATCTCCTGGAGAATAGACAGGCGGAGCTCTTCTCCTCTTATCAGCGTTAACTTTTATACAGGCAGAAGCTTGACGAAGGACAAGTTGGGTCTCTTGCCAGATGGTAGAGAAATCCTGTGTGATGTCATCTACGGCGGGTACTCCAGAGGACGTGGACAAGGGTAGAGGCGGAAGAAGATTCCGACCATATACCACCAAGAACGGGGACTTCCTCGTAGACTCAGAATCCTTGAAATTATACGAGAAATCCGCCCAGGGCAGAAGATCAACCCAATCGTCTTGACGGGCAGAAACAAAAAGACGATAATGCCCGAGAATCTGGTTGACTCTCTCCACCTGGCCGTTTGACTGGGGGTGATAAGCGGAGGAAAAGTCCAGTTTAATCTTCATTTGTTTACAAAGGGCTCTCCAGACCTTGGAAACAAGCTGCACACCTCTGTCAGACACAATATGTGTAGGAAGCCCATGAAATCAGAAGATATGCATCAGGAAGTATTTTGCCAATTGGGGAGCCAATGGGAGGCCAGGCAAAGATACAAAATGCGCCATCTTAGAAAACCTATCCATTACCACCCAAATAACAGTATTGCTATGCGAAGAAGGGAGATCAGTGATAAAGTCCATAGCAATGTGTGTCCATGGGATATCAGGAATAGGCAGAGGAAGGAGTAGGCCAGCAGGTCTTTGGCGAGGAGTCTTGTCACGGGCACAGATGGTACAGGCCTGAATGAATTCTGTCACGTCCTTCTCTTATCCACCAATAAAACCTGGAAATCAGAGAACAAGATTTTCTGATACCAGCGTGGCCGGCTACATGTGAAGAATGACCCCATCTTAATATTTTGCGAGATGGCACAAAGGTCTTTCCAGGCGGGGCCTGTACTAGTGTAGTGGGAGCAGAGAGGACAAGGCATTCAGGCGGGATAATATGTTGTGGAGTGGATTCAGCACCAGAGATGTCCGACGAGCGAGAAAGGGCGTCCGCCCTGATGTTCTTGGCGGCTGTCCGGAAGTGAATTTGAAAATTGAAGCGGGCGATAAACGACCAACGAGCTTGAGGGTTCAGTCGCTGGGCAGTTTCTAAGTAAGACAGAATTTATGGTCCGTATAGATGGACACCTGATGGGCAGAACCCTCTAAGAGATGTCTCCACTCCTCTAAGGCCAACTTGATGGCGAGTAGCTCCCGATCGCCAATAGAGTAATTTCTCTTTGCTGGAGAAAATGTCTTTGAAAAGAATCCGCAGGTGAGAATTCTGCCAGTAGGAGATTTTTGTGTGAGCACAGCTCCTGCTCCAATGGAGGAGGCCTCCACTTCTAGGGCGAAGAGCCTGGCAGCATCTGGCCTAGACAACACCGGAGCGGAGGAGAAGGATTTTTTAGGGTAATAATTTTAGGGCCTCTTCCGCCTGAGGGGGCCAAGACTTAGGATTGGCGTTCTTCATGAGAGCCACTATGGGCGCGACCACAGTAGAGAAGTGAGGAATAAACTGTCGATAGTAATTGGCGAATCCCAAGAAACGCTGAATAGCCGTAGGCCGGAAGGTTGTGGCCAGTCCAAGACTGCTTTCAATTTGCTGGGGTCCATCTGGAGACCTCGAGCTGAAACTATGTACCCTAGAAAAGGTAAGGTGGTTCGGTCAAAAAGGCACTTCTCCAGCTTGGCGTACAGGCGGTGTTGATGAAGGCGAGACAGGACTTGCCGGACGTGACGGTGGTGTTCTTCCAGATTGGACGAAAAGATGAGTATATCATCCAAATATACGACTACACAAGAGTAGAGCAAGTCCCGGAAAATGTCATTCACGTATTCTTGGAAAACAGCGGCTGCATTGCAAAGTCCAAAGGGCATCACCAGGTATTCGAAGTGGCCATCGCGGGTATTGAAGGCGGTCTTCCATTCGTCGCCCTTGCGTATACGTATCAAATTATAGGCCCCTCTCAGGTTAAGTTTGGTGAAGATCTTAGCCCCATGCAGCCGGTCAAATAATTCAGCAATCAGAGGTAACGGGTAACGATTCTTTATGGTAATCTTGTTGAGGTCACGGTAATCTATACAGGGGCGCAGAGAGACGTCTTTTTTGGCCACAAAGAAGAAACCCGCGCCTGCTGGAGAGGAAGACTTCCGTATGAACCCTCTTTAAAGGTTTTCTTGGATATACTCCAACATGGCTTGTGTCTCAGGAGTCTCAGGAATTCAGCCACGAGGTGGAGAGGTACCCTACAAGAGGTCAATAGGGCAATCGTAAGGGCGATGAGGCGAAAGTACCACTGCTTGTTTTTTGCAGAACACATCAGTAAAGGCCTGGTAGATCGCAGGCAGGCCAGGTAGTGGGGTAGAAGCAGGAATAGGTCGGACAGGAACAGACTTTAAACACCTCTTAAAGCAAGCAGTACCCCAAGTCTTGATATCACCGTTGTTCCAGTCAAGAGTGGGATCATAACGTTGAAGCCAGGGTAGGCTGAGTAGAATCTGAGAGGTGCAATTTGGGAGGGCGTAAAACTCAAGACTCTCTTGATGGAACAATCCAATCTTTAAAAGGAGGGGAACGGTGCGATAACGCACGATACAGTCAAGCCTGTCACCATTGACCGAGGCGATAAATAAGGGCTTGGCGAGGCGGTTCACGGAGATATTATATGTATTAATCAAGGAGGCCTCTATGAAGTTTCCTGCGGAGCCCGAGTCCAGAAAGGCAGACAAATTCAAAGAGGTGAAAGGTGCGACGGTAAGTCCGACCGTGAGACGTGGAGAGGAAGCACATACACCCAGGGACGCCTCTCCCACATCCACTAGGTGCGCCCGTTTCTCTGACGTGAGGAGCGAATAGGACAGTCCTTCAAAAAGTGTTCAGAGCTGGCACAATACAAGCAAAGGTTCTCGTTCTTTCTACGAGATCTCTCTAGCTGGGTCAAGCGAGATCGGTCGACCTGCATGGCCTCTTCACTGGAGGGCATATGCGCGGACAAAGGGTGTTGAAACACGGGAGCCAGACGGCGTGCCCTCCTAGGGCACTGAGAGTCTCTTTCCTGGAGGAGTTCCTCATGCCTTTCAGTAAAACGCACATCAATGCGTGTAGCCAAATGGATGAGGTCAGTAAGAGAAGAAGGCAAATCGCGTGCAGCTAGAGCGTCTTTAACTTTGCTGGAAAGTCCCTTCTTAAAGCAGGCACACAAGGCCTCATTATTCCAAGACAGTTCGGATGCTAGAGTACGGAACTGAATGGCGTATTCACCAACAGACGAATCGCCCTGGACCAAATTCAAAAGGGCCGATTCAGCAGATGAAGCCCGGGCTGGTTCCTCAAAGACCTGGCGAAACTCTGAGACAAAAGTGTGGATGTTGGAAGCGACTGGGTCATTGCGATCCCACAAGGGAGTGGCCCAGGCCAAGGCCTTTCCAGAAAGCAAGCTAATGACAAAGGCCACCCTAGCTCGTTCAGTGGGGAATTGATCCGCCAACATCTCCAAATGCAAGGAACACTGGGCCAAAAAGCCTCAGCACAACTTGGCCTCCCCGCCAAATTTAGCCAGCAAGGATAGACGGATTCCAGCTGTAGATGCTACAGGAGTCTGTGGCAGCAAAGCTGGGGCCGGTGGTGATACTTGCTGTTGCTGAATCGATAGTAACTGCTGCACCATAGCCGAGAGCTGGATAATTTGGCTGGACTGCATAGCCACAATAGCTGGCAATTCAGTGGCATCAGGCAACGGCACCTCAGCGGGATCCATGGCCGGATTTTACTGTCATGGACCGGGTGGAGCGGACTTGGGTGTGGATCCGCTTTGACTGTGGAAATGATGGCGAGTGTCGTGTCAGGGGAGCAGAGTCTAAGAGGCCACCGGTATTCTAAGAGGCCACCGCAAGGCAGGTTGGACTTGTAGCGGCGAGTGACCCCCAGGGTGCTACCCCCCAACAGCGGCCCAGTTCCGCAGTTAGCCGAGGTTCAGCGAGGTGCACAGGGGACAGGCAAAAGACGTAGGGAGTACAGGCAGAGATCAGGGCTGGCAGCACAGGTTCGTGGCAAGGTGAGTAGCCAAGGTCAGGGCAGGCAGCAAAGGTTCGGTGTCAGGGACAGGCAGAGGTCGGTACATGGGTAGGCAATCCAAAAGCAACTGATTTAGCAAATGACATGGAAGACCAAGATCCGGCACAGAGGGCAGGGGAAGTGCACCTGAAATAGGGGAAGAGATGCAGGGATTGGAGGTCCGGTCACCAATCAGCGGTGCACCGGCCCTTTAAATCTTAACAATTTGGCGCGCGTGCGCGCCCCCTAGTGGCCAGGGACGTGCGCGCACCCGACGCAGAGCGAGGAGGAAGGGGACGGAACCCAGGCGGCACGCGGCCGCCGGGCCTCGTGGCCCGGCCGAGGAAGAGGTAAAAGGGGAGCGCTGCGGGAAGAGGCAGCGCTCGCCCCGACGATGGGCCCAGAGGGAAGGGAACGCTGCGAGGCGGGCACGCAGCGCTCACAATAACAGCTTCAAGGTTGCAGTCTTGCTGGCAGAATTTGGATTAGCTGAAGGGTGTTTCAAGGTTCAGGGCCCTCATAATTAGTCCATTACTGGAGAAGTTGGTTTAGCTGAAGAGTGCTTCAAGGTTCAGACCACCTAGAGTTAGCACTATTGGAATCAGATAGTTTAGCTTATGGGTGCTTCAAGATCCAGGGCCCAATAAGTACTGTAGTCCTGCTGGCAGTATTTGGGTTACCTGATGGGCGCGTCAAGGTTCAGGGCCCATATAATTAGTCCCTAGAAGTAGTCCTACTGGCAACATTTGGTTTAGCTCATGGATGCCTCACCTCACGCCTCAAGCTTTCTAGGCGTACCAGGATTGTTGTCATGGGCACAGTTTTCTGGACACAAACCCTCAAGGAATTCACTCATTGCACAGTGTTTTCCTAAAAAAGCTAAACGAAAACCACATTTTTCTAAAATATCAATAATCAAACAGGAAAAAACAAGCTAAATCTGAAGGTGCAAGGTCCCCTGAACAGAACAATACCCAACATTCATAGCTACTTTTAACTGTCAACCTACTTGAGATTTTGTCACCCTCTTTTGCCAGGCCATTTTTCACCATTTTGCAATATGTTTAACTGTGATTTTTGAAGGAATTTCCCAGGAAAATATATATTGTTAGAGTTTTGGCCTTTAACAAGAAATATCTTGTTTGTAATTTTTTCAGTGTTTTTATAATAATTTGGGGTTAAAAATGTTTTAAAAAAATGTAAACAATGTATATTTTTTAAACTTTGTCACTTTTTTGATAAAGAATGTATGTATTTAAGAAAACCATATTGCATGAGAGAAGACATACTATTAGACAAAATTCAAAAATGAAGCGTTCGCTCAAAAAGCCACAGGAGCAAAGGACATTCTGCCAGATTTAACATCATGTTGAGAAAGATTAAATAACTCATTGGCACAAAAGGCAAAATGTATCATTAGGGAATTTGGGAGATTTTATTTTGAGTGGGGGAATAAGAATGAGTCCTTGTTGGACTCATGAAGAAACCCTCTTTTAGACTCCAGGGCATCCGATGTCCCTCTTTAAGTTATATTACCAGGAATTATACAGCTTATATGGAGCATAATAAAAGAAAAAAATGGGGGGTGGCAGCCGCTCAGACCATTTTATAACTAACCTGGGATGTGCACGTTAGCAGGGCAATTAGGATACAAAAGTCTTAAAGGAGCCACAGCCTCAACCCTGTTAGATTGCAGGCCAGCCTATAATCTGTCTCTAAACTTGGTTAAAAACAGAGGACTCGGTCACACACATCTGCAGAAGTATGCTTAAGCTGCACCACTACGCCAAAGTGCCTCTGTGGGGTGCAGTCCTAACTCTAATCTCTGAGAGCCCATTTGGGACATACAGTGCAATAGATAAATTGGGAGCAGGCTTACCTGAGGTTGCCCTAAACCTCTCAAGTGCAAGCCATGGGGTGGAAGGGTCAAAGACCTTGCAATACAGCCTAGACCCCACACACCATGTGCTTGCACAAATTCAAAAGAAACAAAGGGGGGGTGGCACCTGCTCAGACCATTTTATAACTAACCTGGGAGGTGCACGTTAGCCAGGCAATTAGGATACAAAAGTCTTCTGCAGATGTGTGTGACCGAGTCCTCTGTTTTTAACCAAGTTTAGAGACAGATTATAGGCTGGCCTGCAAGCTAACATAATAAAAGAAAGAACAGGAAAATATGATAAAATAGTATATTAAAGATTTAGGGATGCTCCTTATTCTCCCAGAAAAAGAGTTATTAAGACTTGGGGAACCTATAACAACTGAGGAAGTAGGGAGACAAATGCCAGGGGGAAAGGCAACTAGACCAGACGGATATATATACAATGGTATACTATAAGGAGTCCCTATCTGAACTAAAGGAACACTTCTTTAATGCATTTAATACACTTGCAGAAGGAGGAAAACTTCAGAGTATGCCAAAGGAAGCATCAGAGACCTGCATCATAAACCTATATCTTTATTGAACATTGACTTGAAAATATTTGCAAAGAAATTGGCAAACAGGCTGATAAGGTATATCCCCACTTTAGTAGAAAATGATCAAACTGAATTCCTCATGGCAAGGGAGGTACGAGATAATGTAATGAGGACCCTGAACATCGTACATAGACTGAATCAACTGGGGGCACTGTCGGAACATATAGGCCTTAAAGAAAGGGCAACAAGCTGAATTTATTCCAAACTCCATTTGCTTGAGTCAAGTTAAATGGGAATCTTTCGAAGAAGGTGATTATAAAGAATGGCACAAGGCACAGATGCCCCCTTACTGCATTGATTTTTGTCTTGACTATTGAGCCTTTCCTTAGAGCAATTAGGATGCAAAGGAATATCAGGGGAGTGGAGGTAGAACAGTGGATCCATAAAGTGTCCGCATATGCCAATGACCTCCTCTTCAATATTACAAATTCCGATATAGGCCTACCATTTTTGATGAAAGAACTTGAGATTTTCAGCAGAATGTTGGGCTTTAAAGTAGATTATGAGAAATCAGAGGCAATCGGTATCTTGTTACAAGGCAAAATTTACAACACCTAAAGCAGCAGTACTCAACTAGTGGACCGGGGTCCAAATATAAACCTCGATGCCAGATTTCCAGGGTTAAAAGAAAAAAAAAAAACAGCTATCCGGTGATAGGTGAAGGTCTGGCAGGGGGCTGTCATGGGGGGGGGGGGGGGGGGTTACAATTGAGTGCACGGGGGGGCTATTGATTCCACAGGCAAAACTAAAAAATGCTGCCTGCACCCCACCCCGAGAACCTTCAGCTCTGGCCCACAGCACGCTGCTTTTAACCCCCGTGCATTCTGTGCACGTGTACAGGGATGGACTAGATGGGGAAGAGCTGAGGGGACAGGGTTGGATGGGGCAGAGCTGGTGGGACAGGGGTGGTTGAGGCTGAGCTGGGGGGGTTAGGCAGGATTGGATGGGGTAAAGTTTGTGTGTACCTTGTAATACCACTTTCCGCCCATGAAGTACTTCATATTGCAACGCTAGGTGCCAGAGAGCCATGACACTGTCAGGCAGACTAAGTACTACATTGTCAATGGGGACAGTGCTGAGCATGGCCACAGAAAAGCAAGTGCAGGGTTGTCAGGGCAGGGGTCCGGAAATCTGACACAGAGGTCCGCATTCGGAGCATATTAATCCCTAGCTCTAGCATATTAATCCAGATTTTTTTATATTAGACCATTTCCGCAGCAGTCCTGATTGTCCAATACAGGTTGGCTAGAGACAGCTGAGCACACAAGATTCAGTTTTGCCCCATCAGTGGCACCTGGCTCTGGTGTCCCTGTGATGTCCATGGCCCAATTGTTGGGAAACATTTGGAAGATGTTTTTTTACATTTTCAGACGCCTGGTCTTTCCAGTAACGTTTCGCACAGCTAACAACATAACAACAACACAAAACATAGAAGGAGCAGATGTTAACAAGTGGGCTGGAAAATAAAAAAAAAAAACTAAAAACAGCTCTAAATATTCACAGGGGACTCTGCGCAATCAGATGGAGAAACCACAACGTTTCCGGCTGATAATAGAGTCATCTAATTAAAGGAAAATTAATTTTCCAACAAAATGTCAGAGTCACCGTATTTTATCATCTTGTGCAGTGTAATGTGGATTTAGACCGCAATGGAAACCAATTAAAGAGAACCTTGTTCCTTCTTTAAAAGGTAAACTCCCCTTTTGTCAGGTTTTTGGTGTTCTGCCTTATTGTATTCCTCTTCTGGGATGTAAAATAAACATGTGCTTTACGATTGTGCCCCCAGACCTGTGATTTACTTCTCAGCATGCTGTTTCCAAGTTTCCTATATTCCTGTGGCTCTGTCAGTAAAGCAGGAATGGCTTTCTTCCCTTTTAGTAAAGCACTTCATATACTTTCTGACTACAACCCCTAGAATCCTTCCACTGTAACAGGTGAGCTCATTAGCAGTTTAGGCAAAACCCTTAGGCAACCCTTTAGCTACTGGAACACAAGACAGTGATTCCCTCTATCTGAAGCGGTTCAAATAATGCAGATGGGGTTTAATTTTTAATCTCTGCCTCAGCCAATCAGATTATTAGCAAGCCAGAGTGAGGATGTTTTTGAAATGAACATCTGAACACCACTTTGATGTACATTGCTAAGGAGAAATGTTTTCTTTTATAACACATAGAAGAAGAAGAAACAGATAAGCTCAGCACCTTGAGAACATTATATTTGCACACTGGATTCTTAAAACATTTTCAAAAGTGGAATTACCCTTAAAGAATGGGGTCATAATGATTGGGCATGTCCGGCTGTGCATCCCCCCTCCCCCTGGCAGTACTGATACTTATCACCTTCTGTTCTCCTCTAAGGCTGCCGTTTGTCATGATAAAACTTACCTGCTGTCTGGTCCCGGGACGTCTGCGGGCTGCCAGCGGAGATTCCTTCCGCCCCGGCTACCGGCTTGAGCAGTATCGGCTTGAGCGGCGCCGAGCGCGCCCGCCACCTCCTCTCCTCACTTCTGTGCGCACGAGCACGGCTTTCTTATGCCCTCCGGCGGCGCTGCAGACAGCGCGCCCGATGGATGATTAGTTAAAGGGCCAATGAGTCCTTTAACTGCTGGGTGTGATAGTATCTGTGATCCTTGTTCGTTTCTGTTGCTGACCTTGTCTTGCTTGACCATCCCGTAATTGCCGCCTGGACCGATGCCTGCTTGTACCCTGACCATGAATCTGTCTCATCCCTTGTGCTGCGGTACGCAGTACGCATGACCTCTTGGCTTGACCTCCACTCTTCTCTTGTCTCTACCTTTGGTGCTGTGCTTTGTAAGGACTGATTATCTGTGTATCACCCTGGCTTATCCGACATTGCCCAATCTTGCCTCTGGTTCATCCGCCTTCACCCTGTAAGTTCACAACCTTTGTGCTTCGAAGTCCTAGGGGCAACAGTGTCCGGCGAGGTGTGTAAAGCGTCCCAGCAAATGGGGGCTTGACTATAGGCGCAGCTAGCAGCAGAGATTAGGGGTTGTGGACTTACCTAGAAGGCGGGTGTCCCACGGGGCTTGACACCTTTCACGTGACAGCCAATTAGATTTGCCAGACCAGTTGGGGCGCACACTAATGTGCAAGGTGCAGACGATAAGAGCGTCAGCAACGCAGATGTGGGAAGTAGGGGGGGTTCCGAGAGAGATGTGTAGACCTCTAGTCTGTTGTGACCTTGCTTCTTCTTCAGATTCCCTACTCTGCCAGTGATCAATAAATTCAGGCGTGGGCATCCCCTGCATGGAGTCACACACACCTATTTGGAGAACTCCATTGGGCACTGATGGTCCTATGAGACACGCGAGCGAAGTCATGTGCACTTATTAAAAGAACAGTCTAGTCTAAATATTTCTGGTGGTTCGTGGTTAGCAGCCATGATGGGGTTACTTCACTGCCTCCCCATTGACTTATATTAAGAGGAGAAGGGAGGGGGGTGTGGCTTTGTCTCATATCGCATTAGACGACAATGGGGTAGCAGACGCATGAAATCCCATCATGGCTGCTCCCATGAACTGCAAGAGTTACTCATATTAGGGCAGGGAGCCCTGTGTCCTGGAGCGTATGGTCCCCTTCCAGGGTTAGGGAAGTGGCAACTGTGCCATATACCTCTCACTGATGGGATATTTTGTTTGATCTAGTCTAGTCTAGCACTTCTTCTAAATCCCGAACCCAAAACACACCAGACGAAACCTAGAACAACTCATACTACCGTTGCTCTATTTGCACCTCCCCTCCTTACTGAGGGGTGCCGGCTGGTAACAGCGCTTGCAAGACAAGACCTACCTACCCAAATAGAGGCACACAGCAATCGCTAGATGAACACAAATACTGGAAGGATACCCCAGGTTTCAGGAACAGGCATCCGAGAGACAAGACAAACTGTTAACATGCCCTGAGGAAGCCAGACAGGCGAAACATGTCTGTATATGGACACTTGTATATTATCACTGTTCTACCACAATGTATATTCTGCATTGCAATTAATAAAATGTATGTTTTTTTTTTTACTAAATATATATATTGTGGTAAAGTGGTGGATGGGGTCTATATTTCCCTTGAGTTTTTCAGGCAGACACGGTCCATGCCGGGATATTACAGATCCAATCCACATCCTGATTCCTCTAAGGGGTTTTTCCCCTATTCACAGGTCATCCCAGGTGATTAGACTAATTGAAGGAAGGAAGCCCTATAAAAGGAGTTGCTGAGGCTTCCAGTGTGGAGATGGAGAGACTGGGCTGAGGCTGCCTTGCTGCTCCCAATACTGACAGTGCTGAATTGCATCCGAAGGACTTTATGTGTTATCTGTTCTTGGAACCTGTGGATTAACAGCCTGGACTTGTATGCCCCGTAAGAGGACCTGTGATATCAAGGACTTGCAATACGCTGTAATTATCCTACACTGGACATTGCTAAAGTTGGTGAGGTAACCGCTTGCTGTACTGCATTGTATCCTGCATCATACTCTGAAGTTAAGAGATTTTGCCTGTTGGACTTTGTTTTCAATAAATCGCTTATTATTTGACTAAGAACTGTCTTCAGAGTCATTGCCGTTGGCCCCAGATCCTGACTATATATATATTTTTTTGTGTGAGGATCAGCTCTGGTAGACAGCAGGATGTTAGCAGTATAGAGGCTCAGAGGCGAAAAGTTCAACTTAAAGTCCGTGTTTATTCACATAAAAAGTCCATAACACAAAATATCCTTTTTGGGTTACATCACCTTTTCAGGAAAAGTGCCACAGAATTGCATCAGACAGGCAACGGCCTTTCTTAGTTTTTGTCCAAGCTTGCACACTTGTAGCCGAATCCACCGCGGGTCCACATGAAATAGCCTTTATAAGAGCTTCCAGCCAGGCACACAGAGTCTCACTCCACAAGTGAGCTCTAGACACAGCCAGTGCACAGCTGACTCCCCAGGCTATTTATGCGGCCCGCAAACCCGGACCTGGGTAGGGGATGGAGTCCCACCCTGCTCTACTCCATCCCAGTAAAGCCGTCCCGGGTTAGCCTTTTGACTATACTAACCTTTCAGCAGCAGACTGCCACTAGCAGCTGATGCTGGAGAAAATTACACAGCTTTACTGCACCAAGGCCAGGTACCTTGGTGCCACATACCTACCGTCAATGACGGCACCTTGCACCTTATATATATAATATTTTAGTTATTACATTGTTTAGAAGATTAAATTGTTTACATATATTGGACGAGCCATTCAGGAGTATAATTCTTTACATAATTTGGGAGCCAGGCAATATTAGTATTAATTGTTTACAGGAGAGAGCAGATATGATGAGGTAAGCTGCTAAATCATGGCTTTACATTTTGCCTGGACAGTCCCATAAAGTTATTTTGGCCAATTTCAGGGACAGCCCATGATAAAAATAACAAACATTAACATTCACCTCTTTTTTTCCCCCTGCAGTCCTAATCTGGGCAGGTACCGAAATCAAGTCCTGCAGGATGCAGGTCTGTTCTATCATTCAACAGCATCCACAGTGTTGTACAGGTGACCATGCCCCCTCCCTGCTCCCACAGTCACAGCTCATTCAGCAAAATGGAGGAGATGGGCCAAGCACTGGCAAGTGAATAGAGTGGCCAGGGATCTTGTGACCCAATGCGTTTTATTTAAAACGGACTAAATATATACCTTTTTGTTACTCCTTCCCTGGTTGATTTTCTATGGATCTGCCAATGATCTGCAAAGAGAAGAAGAACTACTGGTTTTCCTGCTGCTGTGCATTGTGGGTTATGTGTGTGAAATCCAGGCAGCAGCCCAGCTGGGATGATGTGAAAGGAAGAAGCCTCCCGGATTCTCCAAGATGACAACGACCAAGAGAAAGTTGGTGAGATAGCGTTTCATCTTTGAGCGGGTGCAGTAGCAAATGTAAGTGTTGACAATGATTTAGTACCGTGCATGCAGATGGGGCAAGGGAGTTTAACTGTTCATGGCTGTTGGTCCAGTTTAACTGGACTAGGAAAGACATCCCTGTTCACCTCTAGCTGTGCATGCACTTGCGCCATGCCTTTCTGAATGGGTGGCACAAGTAAGCGCAAAGCTAGAAACCTAGTGTGGATGTGGCCGGCGGTGCACTCGACTCGGCTGCTTAGCCACTCAGGTGGCGTTGCCGCTAGCAGAGCCCAAGGAAGCCTAGCAAAATACAGCACGCTTGGTTTCGGTCACACCTGTGCCATGGGAACACCAGGAAGGTGAGTTTTATCTTTCAATCTTTTTATTGAATTTTCTTGACAATACAATATTTCAAGATCACATTGAAATCAGTAGCGTTACATGCATAGTAAAAAAAAAAGAACTGCGTCAAAGACATCAAGACAGTATACTAACTATTATCTGAAGCCAGATACATAATGTGAAAGGTGGCTGGTCCGACCCGAGGGGCAGGAGGCACAAAGGGGGGCCTCCCCTTCTCCATCTCCGGAGATACCTCCCACTATCCCGAGTACAGACCAGCCATGTCATAATACACAATACATAATACAGGAATCATGTCATTCTGGTTCCAACAGCAATCAGAGGTATGGTTTCAACAAATAAGGGGGAAGGGAAGGAGGACCACAAAAGGGAGTGACTAGGGGAGGGGGAAGGAGGTAAGAGGTATGAGGTATGAGTCCCTGGTCCGCTCCTAATAGCTTCTCTACATATTCATCAATTCAATGCTAGCATCGATATGTTAGGGGTTGCAAATTGGATCCATGGCTCCCAAACCTCTAGGAAGTGCTCATGTTTATCATTCAAGATGCTGGTAAGTTTTTCATTTATCAAGAATCCATTTAGTCTAACTTTAACCTCCGAGATAGAAACCAACTGCTGTTTCCAGGCCTTTGCAATCGTCTGTTTGGTGGCCAGCATGATAAATGAGAACAGCTTGTTTTGGAGCCTATTGAGTTCAGGGGCCTTATGGCGTAACAGCGCCACCCAGGGGTCCCTTTTGGGGGAAACATTCATGATCTCAGCTACCAAGCGGAAGACTTGTTGCCAAAGGCGTGATACAAAGGGACAGGTCCACCATGTATGAAGCACATCACCTTTTACCGAGCAGCCCCTGAAGCATTGTTCTGGGTAAGCGGGATACATTTTATGGATTCTAGCAGGGACCAGATGCCAACGTAACAGGACTTTATAGGCTGACTCTACTGTGAGTGAATTAATTGAACAGCCCCAGGTCGCCCTCCACACCCCCGCCCAGTCCACCTCCTCCTTCTCCAATCTCCCCGGGCTATCCGGCTCCTCCACACACAAGGACTCAAATTTGGTCCATTTCCTATACGAGGCTAGTCCAGCAAGCCTAGGTCTAAGCCAGTGGCTCAACTGTGTGTAGTGGAACCATTCTGTCCGTGGGAGACCATACTTAACCCTCAACTCTTCAAATGACATAAGGCCTTTGTCTGTCAGGAGATGATGAAACGCACAGATACCCACCGACACCCAATGCGAAAAGGACGCCCCTCCCCGGAGACCCGGTGGGAATAGAGGGTTATCCCATAAATTCAGTAAAGGAGCGTGAGATGACATTAATCCCGAGGAATATTTTATTGAGTCCCAAACCTTAAGGGAGTGTACCATCAAAGGGCTCAGGTCCTTTGGTCTATATCTGGGGCCTGTCCATAGGGAAGGTGAGTTTTTAGGGGGCATCCCATATCAGGATTTTACAACGCTGTTTGCTGAATGTTATATAATAATAGAAGGGCAACTCCCCCCTCCTTTACTCAGTCCGCTTACTAGCCCACCCCAGGCAATCCCAGCTGCTGAGACACCAACCAGTACATCAAGCGTAAGAATTGTGGGCAAGGCGAGTAATTCAGACCCTGTTTGGGCTTCCAAGCTCACATTAAAATGTGGGGCATCCCCCACTCATTGGACCTGAAGACTTTTTTTTTTTAACTTTGCTTAAAGCGAACCTAAACCCACGGAACTTGTGAAATACATTTGGCCAAAGCCCCTGCCAATACTTCCTTGAGTGTAGAACTGGAAATGGATACTTTCGCTTTTCAAATAGTCCTGGAACACTTTTTTTTTTGCTGTTCCTCTTTGTACAATGACAGGAGATCAGTCATTGCATAGGTGTGGCAATGACGTCATTGCCACACTCAACAATGGCAATGAAGGGAGGAGGCGGAGCTATACAGATAAAACAGTTGCCATTATCTGGGATTAGAGTAAAGTAGGGGAAAATTGGCAAAAGGTTCTCTTCATAGGGGGAGCAATTCAGGGGATGCTAGTTAAAAATGTGGGTTTTGGTCCACTTTAACTCAACTTAACTTAAAATCAGACCTATAAATAATATGGGTGTGAATTGGCAAGAATCTGGCGATACAAAATATATATCACGATACACATATGACAATACAATATATCCTGATTCTGTGTCAAAGCGATTGTTGTTGTTATTGCGATTTTTGAATGAATATAGCTTTGGAAAACCTAATCTACACATCAATACAATATTCACACTTACATAACAATGCAGGACGACTCTCGCAGGTATATATATATATATATATATATATATATATATATATATATATATATATATCCAAGCCACACAGTTAGCTATGCTCACCTTGTCCAAGCTCCTCTGATAAGAGAAGCTGACTGCTGCAGTGGATGTTGAGGCTTCCAGTGACTTTTACACCTCCGGGACAACTTTCTCTATGGCACCTGTTGGGGAGCCAGGTAAATGTTGATAGGAAATCTTCATACGTCTGCTCCGGTAAACCGATAAACCCATCCAATACACCGCGAGCCATCTCCTCCTCCATCAAGACCAGGGATTGGCGAGTGGAAGATGCCATGTCTTCACCTGAAAAACAAAAGATGTGAACAATATACATATATATATATATATATATATATATATATATATATATATATATATATATATATATATATATATACACACACACACACACCGGTATATTGTTCTCATATTTATATGTATTTTATTTACATTTTATGTGACAGAGCAATATGAGGTAGTATGTATTTCTGTATTTGTAAAGTGTAATGTGGCTGCATAAATCTGCACAACCTTAGGCTACTTACACCTAAATACACTCACCTCTGTATTTTACTTGATTTTTACTTCTTCTAAGGAGCTGCAGTTGTGTTGCACTGGAAACGATGCATGCAGGACTTTTCCAAATGAAACACAGCTCAAACGGCTAGGTGTGAAAGGGGCCTTACACTAATATTCTGCTTATTGACCCTTTGAATGGATTGAGGCAGTAATTGTGTTGGCAGTTAAAGGGATCTCCGCATTTCCACGCCTTCTCTTCGGGCCATGTGCAGTTCAGCTCCCAGCCTTCTGGAATGGCCGGGCACAGGAGCATGCACGCCCGAACAGTGTGCCAGGGCACCTCGTCACAGCAGCACTTTTGACAGAGCCAAACAACTCCCTCAAAAAGTACCCGCATGGCGTGGCTTTTGTGGTGGAAAAGACAGTTTTTCTTTGAAAACTGGGCAACCGCCTAGCCAACAGCAGCGCCCAGTTGTTTGGACAAAGGGGGGGTTAATAGGTTAAGCGTTGGACCCAATATTTGGTTTCAATCCACTTTAAACCAAGTCTGCAGCAATGCCCGTGGGACTGTCAGACAAGCGAGCTCACCACTGTACCTTCCATTAATTCATTTTTCAGATTTGGAAGGAGTGTCCCTTTAAGAAAACTTTTTTATTCTAGAAACACTTTCTAATTTTTTTCCCAAAACAGCAGGAAGCACCTTCCAGCAATAACAGAGGCCCGTGTTATGATGGCGGAGCCCCCTGGGGATCAGCACCAGGCCGCACTAACCGCACACATGTGGTGGTTTATATGTAAATCTTGGTGTTTTTAAGAAAGGAAATGTTGTATTTTGTTTCCCTTCGCTTTTTGTTCAGCTGTCAGACGATCGCGCTTACCACAACACGTCTGTGGCTGGCCGCTCAGCAGGTTCCCTTTAAGGGAGGATGTGAATGCTGTAGAGCAGCATGTCCCGCAATCCCACCTTAAAGAGGACCTCCAATCAAAGATAACTGAAGGTTGCAGACTTGCCCAGTTTGGGATGCCCCTTTGGTTACAATGTAAAAGGAAGCTATAGATCATGCACAATATTCACCTTCCAGCAGTGGAACAAAACTCTATATACAGAGCAGAGCACAGGGCTCTGGGAGCTGTCGGCATCCCTTCGGCTGCACCCCTCAGGCTGCCAGGACAGTGGCAAGGGCTCTATTTAACATTAGGCAAACCTAGGCCTGTGCCTAGGGTGGGCATGTCCAGGCGGGTGCTGGGACAGCTGCAAATTCGGAGGGCCCACCTTTGTTTCTTTCCTTTTATTCTTTTCTCTTCCTATTTATTCTGTGTTTCTTTTATCTGTTCTTTCTGACATTCCTTTTTTTTCTTTCAGCTATACGTCTATTATTACTGTCAGTCCTTTAATTCTTTGTTTCTGTCATTCTATGCTTTCCTTCTAGTCTATTTCTTTCCTTCCTTCTAGTCCTTTGCTTTCCTTCCTTCTAGCCCTTTGCTTTCCTTCCTTCTAGTACTTTCCTTTCCCTCCTTCTAGGCTTTGTTTTTTTCTTCTTTCTTTCAATAATTTTTTCTGTTATTTCTTCTATTCCTTGCTTCTATTTCTTCTATTCTTTCTGTCTTTGCTTCTCTTTTTCTTCCAGTCCTTTTATTCTTTTTCTCTTTCCAGCTCTCTTTTTTTCCCTGTTGCCCAAGGGCCTGTATAAACCTGGAGCCGGCCCTGCTCAACGTTACTTAACAAAAGGAGGGTGACAAAACTTGAAGTGCCTAGGGCAGCATGAACACTAAATACAGCCCTGACCATGGCAGCTATTCAGTTAGGGGATTTCACATAGCAGGGCACCCAAACCAGGATGCCCCAGGGGGACAGAACAGAACACATTTTAGGGCAGCAATGGCATCATGTGACCACCGGTAACCATTCAGGTTTGATGTGCAAATCCAATAGCTTCCCGGCAGCCACATGATTGGCAGCCATAGAATGAATGAGGAGGTTGGCCGATTAGACTATTGTCCAGGCATTGTCCAGTCAAAGTATAAAAAAATGAATCATTGTTTGCGTACCTGTCATGCAGAAGATCCATCCTGGTGAGCTGCTGAATAAAGCTGTTGCTGCTGAGATTCAGCCTCTTTTCTGTAGTGCAGCCCCTGGATTTTATTTATGACCACCTTTTTTTAGCAATGAAAAGGTGGACTTATACAAAAAAGAGAAAATGCAGACAAGCAAAGCATAGAGCAGCTATCCTCCCCTGCACATACAAGCATCGGGGGATCCCACACAGTCTGATACAAAAGAGTCAACCCCTCGATTATTAAAGAAAATAAAGGTGGTCATCCATTAAAAAATAAAACAAAATCCAGGGGCTGGGCTACAGGAAAGGGGCTAAATCTGAACAACAACAGCTTTAATAACCAGGATAAAATCTCTGAATGGCCAGCAAGTATTTTCACTTAGAGCCTTATTCATGAAGCTCTAGCGCCAGGTAGTGCCTTGTAAGCGGCAGGTAAACGCCGGACACGGCACACAATACCATATTTATGAAGCCGAATCTGGTGAGCGACTAGAACAACGCCATGTAGCGTCCGATTCATCATTATCCCAGGCTCAGTGTACAGCGCCGGCGTTCAGCCTTGCAGAGCGCCACGTCTTACCTGCCACTACCTGGCGCTCTCCCATACATTTCTATGCATGATCCTTAAATCCCTTTCCTGATCTCAATTTTTTATTTATTTTTTTATAAAATCTCAAAACTTTCTGACATGTATCCTGGGCTAGAAAATGACATTTTTGAAAACGTTTTCGATTAATAATAATATTTTTAAGCAAAATTGTCCTTACACATCTGGTATTAAAGTGTTCATGTTACAATGTAATTACAATGTAATTCCATATGTTTTCGCTTTGTTACTAGTGGATACATGTTCATAAACAGCCTTTAATCACACAGCCTCTAACGCTATGGGCTACAACTTCCCAATTTCGAGCGCTGGTGCTGTTTGAGGCTGCTTTTTTGATGAATGTGGTGTGAGTCGGTCGCGCTGATCTGGCGTTATGGTTCGCTCCCATACTGCGACTCACACAACATATTCATCAATGCCTGCCAGCGACTGAGGCGCTCTGAAACAGAGATCCATGGACGAGCACAGCGACTACTAGAGCTCTGAAATCCTCGCTACAGACGCTCATCTGTCGCTACCTGGCGCTAGTAATGAATCAGTCTGCCCGTCTGGCCAATCCTTTGCTGTTACTGGAGGCTAAAAGACCCCCGAAATTGCCAATTCATTAACCCCCCCCGGGTATCCCGATTTAGGATGCCCCCACTGCATTAAACCTGCAAACACTAACCTTTTTGGCAACCCCCCTCCGCTGGCATCTCAGGCTGAGGCACACTCCTGCATCCAGTGATTTGGATATGCTGGGGGCAGGAGCATGCTGCAGATCGGAGCAGGGATGCCGTTGCTCTCCTTTCTCAATGCTGGGGTCTGTGTGTAAACATAGATGTATGTTGTGCATTAAACCGGAACCACCCATTTTTAACAAACTAGGTGGTGTTCTATGAGCGGGGGGGCATCCCGATTGCCACTGCAATGGCCCATAAACCAGAAAATCCTCCCCAGCCAAAATAGAGCCCTGTGATTGGCCACAGCAGTCACCTAGTTCACAGGTCTCCGTGGATCTCAAGGCTCATGGGGAGCATTTTGAAAGGTAAGATTTTCTGTTTTACCTGACATTACAGTGCGGGGGAGTGGCGGCAAATGGAAACGCCCCCTGCACAGAAAACAATACCCATTCCCGTAAATCGGACCTTCAGCATCATTTAATGGAAAGCCCAAACCCTTAAAAAACTATTCCCCAGCATCTAAAATTAATATATTTTAAGTTTTTAATTGCTTACTTATTTTTCTTTCCACCACCGGGCTGCAGCTCTGTTCAGGACTCTAGGATATGGGCGCCGCCATCTTGACTCAGAAGCATCACATACTGAGGAGAGGAGAGCGGAATAAAGTGCAGGGGGAGGGGTTATAGCTGTGCTTTGCACAAACAGAACACAGCTGGGGTCAGGGAAAGGACAGCAATCCCAGAATGCAGAGCGGCACAGTCAGAAGATACATCCAGTTTGCAGGCTGCCTGATGCTCCATGAGCCGCCATCTTGGAAGTTTAAAGGCTCATAACATGCAGTAGATACAGGTAGGATGATTTTTAATGTGGACAATGCAGCCGCTCATGCTCCCACTTGCCTCAAACAGAGCCATTTGACGAACATTACATATGCATGGCAAACCGATCTGAATGGGTGAGAGCCCACAAGGTGAGAAACCAGGGAAAGTTGAGTTTTACTGGGCGATCTGGGGGGTGTCACATAGTGGGGCATCCCAATTTGGGATGCCTGGGGCCAAGGAACCTGACTTGCTGGAAAGTTTTAGGTGTAACTGAAACCCCAATGGGTATCACTGGGACTTAAAGCAGAACAAAACCCTGGATTTTGACTATCCCAGGTTTTGTTCCCATGGCTCCATTCGCGGGAGCGCGTGAAGCTGGGGGATGCGGCTTTGCTCCTTTATGTGCGGCAGCCGTGGGAGACTAGGAGGATGATGTGGGCACCTGGCTAAGGTAAGCGTTTTTTTCTTTGTAACTCCCCTGTCCTGCCTCAGCGCCAGAGTAGGATGACAGGGCAAGGGGTCCTTTTTAACTGAAGTTCCGCTTTAAAGCAGGACTAAACCCGGGATTTTGACGATCACAGGTTTTGTTCCTTGCCCCTCAGAGCGTTCCGATTTGGGAACCCCTGCTGTGTGATACCAGATTGTGAAACCCCCAGATCGCCCTGTAATACTCACCTCTCGTCCAATCAGAGTTGTTTGTGACAAACAGAATATTACATATGCACGGCTTTGACTGGGCGAGAGAACTGGGGAAAGGTAAGATTTACTGGGCGATCTTGGGGGTTTCATCTCAAACTGGGATGCCCGGGGCCAAGCAACAAACTCAGGACTAGTCAAAATCCTGGGTTATGTTCCACTTTTTAAATGATCAAAAAACATTTTGTTAAAGCGGACCAAAACCTATATTTTTAACTAGCATCCCCTGAATTGCTCCCCCCATGAGGACCACCTTTTGCCAACTTTCACTGCTCCCGCTTCACTCTAATCCCAAATAATGGCGCCTGTTTTAGCTGTAAAGCTCCGCCTCCTCCATTCATTGTCACTGTTGTGTGTGGCGATGATGTCATTGCGACACCATTGTAATGACAGTGATAGTCTGCAATATTACAGAGAGGGGCAGCAAACAAACAGTGTTCTATGAGGATTCAAAAAGTGGGTTTTGGTCCGCTTTAAATGGTTAAATATGTAGGTTATATGGCTCTGAATGGACGACAGCCCGTACATGTGCCGTGAACCTAGGGAAAGATGAGATTTGGGAGATCTGGGGGGGTTTCACACACAGGGGCATCCGAAATCAAGATGCCTGGGGCCAAGGAACAGAGTTCCTGGGAAGTTTTAGGTTTAACTGAAACCCCATGAGTGTCACTGGGACTTAAAGCAGAACAAAACCCACAATTTTGACTAGCCCAGGTTTTGTTCCCTGCCCCCCCAAGCATCCTGATTTGGGATACCCTGATGTGTGAAACCCCCCGGATCGTCCTGTAAAACTCACCTCTCGTCCAATCAGAGTTGTTTGCTAGACATTACATATGCACGGCTCTGATAGAGCGAGAGCCCGCGCATCTGCCGTGGAACTGGGGAAAGGTAAGATTTACTGGGCGATCTGGGAGGTTTCACACACGAGAACAAAACCAGGAATAGTCAAAATCTGGGGTTTTGTTCCGCTTTTTAAATGATCAAAATAAAATTTTGTTAAACGGTTTATTATACTGATTATACTGCGCTGATTGGACGAGAGCCCGCACATGCACCGTGAAACCGGCCCAATCAAAGCCGTGCATATGTAATGTTCAGCAAACGGCTCTGTTTGTCCCAAACTACTCTGATTGGACGAGAGGTGAGATTTACTGGGCGATCTGGAGGGTGTCACATAGCAGGGCTTCCCAAATCGGGATGCCTGGGGCAAGGAACGGAGTTGCTGGGAAGTTTTAGGTGTGTGAAACTCTGTCACTGGGACTCAAAGCAGAACAAAACCTGGGATTTTGACGATCCCAGGTTTTGTTCCTTGCCCCTCCGAGCATCCCAATTTGGGGAGCCCCGATGTGAAACTCACCTCTCGTCCAATCAGCGTTGTTTGCAACAAACAGAGGCGTTTGCTGAACATTACATATGCACGCATCTGATTGGGCGAGAGTCCGCGTACGCGCTGTGGAACCGGGGAAAGGTAAGATTACTGGGCGATCTGGGGGGTTTCACACACGGGGGCATCCCAAATCAGGATGCCTGGAGGCCAAGGATGTCACTGGAACTTAAAGAACATTTGGTATTTTTCACTATCCCAGGTTTTGTTACTTGCCCCCAATTTGGGATGCCCTGCTGTGTGAAACCCCCAGATCTCCTTGTAAAACTCACCTCTCGTCCAATCAGACTTGTTTTACATTACACATGCACGGCTCTGACTGGGCAAGAGCCCACGCATCTGCCATGGAACTGGGGACAGGTAAGTATTACAAGGCAATCTGGGGGGTTTCACAGAGCAGGGCATCCCAAATTGCTAAATATTATAAAATTTTAAAAATAAAATTAAATCAATGAATTAATTTAAGTTAAATTTATTAATTAATTTATTAAAATTAAAACCGTTAATTTATTATAATAAATTATTATAAGCATTAATTTATTAAAATAAAATTAATGAATTAATTAAAATTAAAATTATTAAAAATTGCTTAAAAAATGCTAGAATTTAGCAAATTGCTAAAAGGGCCAAATTGGGATGCCCGTGACCAAGGAACAAAACCAGGAATAGTCAAAATAATGGGCTTTGTTCCATTTTTTAATTGACAAATTAAAAAAAAAATATAACATTTTTATTAAATGGTTTAATATGTGGGTTATACGGTGCTGACTGGACATGTACTGTGGGACTAGTGTAGAGGTGAGTTTTGACAGCAATATGGCGGAGGGGGGGAGTTCACACATCCCAAATCAGGATGCCCCAGGGACAAGGACCTATCACCAGGATAGTAACAATCCCGGTGACCAGTCAAAATGTAGCGTGGCTGGGGTCCTGGTACTCAGAGATGGACTGGCCATAGGGAGACCCGGGGGAATGCCCGGTGGTCAACACTGCTTCAGGGCCAGCTGGCCAGCTACTTGTAACACCTGCATTCAATCCCTGCCCCTTAGTCTCCCTCTCAGCCCCTTGTACCCACAAGCCAAGGAACCCCAGCCCTCAATGATAAAGCCCAGGCATCATGTTTGGGGGGACTCAGCAGGGACGTTCTTAGCCGACCAGGGGGTGGTAAAATCCAGGGCTGATTTTTGGCCGCAGTCCACTTCTGCCAGTACCCCTCTGGTCACAAAGACACCAATGGCCTTTCAGTAAGATAAACTCCCCGCTTGGCTCGTTCCTGCCTAAATGTGTCAGTGTTGACAGCTGTGCCGGGCTGGAAAGAGTTAAGTGGATTTAGAAAGCAGACAGCGGTGAAACGGTCACAGCTGGTTAGTCGCCGCAATGGAGGGACCCGGAGGGGGGGGGGAATCTGCAGGTGGGGAGTGTAAGAGCTTCAGCAACACGATAAGATCCTCAGAGAACAACTGACACCCAGACAAGAGGACCTGACACTGCGGGTAAGTCGCCTCCATTACTGCTCCTGCTGGGCTTTAGAGATGCCATAACTGGAGTGGGACCACATTCTGTACCATACACCCGAGGATTAAGAAGTGATGGTCAGTGGGCGGGGCTAAGAGACAGGGGTGGGTCTGACCTCAACCGACCTATAACAGCCCTAACGTCATTGTGCTTTTGCTTCCCCCATGTCCAGCATAATTTGTAGCCAAATTATGTGGCTGTAGGAAGTACTGGGAGATTTCCTGGTGGACCACAGTGCTTTGAGGCGGCTGGCTGTAGTCCCTCACCTGGAGTTTGTGGCCAAATTCCCTAACTCCAGTGCTGCTGCTTCTAATATCACCCCCCAGTCACCCCAGCCCTTGTTCTGCCTCTTACAATGTTACGGCCTTAGCACAATGGGCAAACCCACCCCCCGGGAACCCCGAACCACACACCTCTTTCTCGAGCATGCCCCGTAGTCACTTTCCCATCATACCTCCCACTAAGCGATCACCTGCGCTAGTCCTTTCTCAGTGGTCAGCACGGGCACGCCTACAGCTAGGGACCAGGGTGCTGCCAGCAGTGCTCTCTCCATTCAGATTTCCTTGACTCTCCAGTCATCTTTTACCCCACTACACGCTCCCACTGCACATGCAGGCTACCAGCTAATCAGACAGATTGTGGTGAATTTTAATTTCCACTGGCCACGCCCTTTCCCGGGTTTTGTTACGTGCCCCCCCGGGGCATCCAAATTCAGGGATGCTGTGGGAAACCCCCCCAGGTCGCCCAGTAAAACTCAACTCTCCTCGTTCCTATGGCGGATGTGCGATTTGCGATACCATCCCTTTGCCATGTTTACATTCTTCGGTGAGGAGCTCACACATTCCAGGGCCAGCTGCTGGCCTTTTCCTGGGGCATCCCAAATTGGGATACCCTGCTGTGTGAAACCATCTAGGGCGTCAGTAATCAGTCCCCTTTACCTAGTCCAATGGTGCCTGCCTGGGCTATTGTCCAATCAGAGCAGCCCACTGAACTGATGTGGCAAGATGGCTCTGATAGTTGTGAATGGGCAGCGAGAGCGGCCGCATCCCTGGGCTGTGTGGGTGCTCCTGACACAACCATTCCGATAGGCTGGGGTGCGAGTGCAGGGCAGCAGGGGATACAGAGAAGGAAAGCCCATGCAGGCAGCATTGATCCGGAAGAGGTGCCGGGCACGCGCCGATCTGGGGGGCTTCACACAGCGGGGTATCCCAAATCAGGATGCCCCGGCGATGCAGAACAAAATGTGGGAATGTGAAAATCTTGTTCTGCATTAAAAGTGGACCTATGGCCAGGATTTTCACTATCCCTGGAGCCTCTCTATTTGGGATGCGCCCCGGTGTGAACCCCTCTGATCACCCACACAACTCACCTTTTTCGCTGTTCCCATGGCACATGCGCGGGCACTTATCCAGTCAGTGCTTTATGAGTGTTGTTTTGAACTGAGCGCCGGCAAAGGGAGCCACCGCATCCTCAGTTTCCCTATCCGAATGGCTGCACCTCAGCTGAAGGGATGCCAGGGATGTGGCGCAGGAGCCCCCAAAAGGATAAATACTGCAGGCCTGCATAGGGGGTTAACACAGTCTGGATTGGGATGCCCCAGGAGCACTTAGTCAGCCGGCCCTGTAATGATAGATCCACCTCAAAGAGGAACAACGGACTTGAATGGAGCACGGCACCGACTGGCTGCCTGCGCAGAAGGGTTATTTCCCAGATACACACAGAGGCGCATCCCAAATTGAGAGAGTGAAAATCCCAGGTGTTGCTCCTCTTTAAAAGGTTCCTTAAAGTGGACCAACACCCAGGATTTTGACTATCCTGGGTCTTGGTCCACTTCGGTGGGGCACCCCCGATCGGGGTGCCCCGCTGTGTGAAGCCCACCCGAACCCCCCGAAAAACTCACCTCTCCCCGCTCCCAACGCCGACGGACAAGCCGCGGACAAGCGGCTCCTCCGCCGCCGCCTCCCGCGCGTCCCTCTTGACGCGCGCGCCCGCCTAGAGGGGCGCGAGGGAGGTGGCGGCGGCCGGCCGGCGCCGAAGATAAGGTAAGGGGTTTGGGGTGTTTGGGGGGGTGATCACCCGTGGGTGTTGGTCCACTTTAACCCATATGTACAAACTTTTCAGGGTGGGAAAGAGGGACAATTGTTAAAGTAGGAGAGGGTGTAACACTTACAACAATATAAACACTTTGAAGAGGCAAATGTATAATTTATTGCTGCATATTTGCATGTTACACCTCAAAGAGGGACAAATGAGTACAACGAGGGACAGGGGGACATGGACTCAAAAGAGGGACAGTCAAATCAGGGACACTTGAGAGGTATGCCTAACCCTCCACCCATCCCCCCTCAAAAAAACAGTGCGGGGCAGTGGGACCCAGAATGGGCACCTTGCTGAGATTTGTATTCCCTTATGGCATGCCCTGCTTATTGCTTATACACAAATACACCTATTTACAAACATGAATACCTTCAATCCCCTTGCCTGCTCCGCGACCTCCTTGTCCTGCTTATACACACGCACCGTGGATAATCAGCACGCAGTGCCTTCTGGGAAATGTAGTCCTTTATGCTTCTAAATACATTGCATTTGATGGTTTTGGAACTACATTCCCGAGATGCATCGCGACCCTGAGGCGTTCGCTCTGGCTTAGTAACTGTTGCTAAGCAAGCTTAGAGCTTTGACCCCACGTGTGCCGGAGCGAACAGAAAAATAGTCCTGTAATGCGCAACAGTAGTAATTAAATAATAGCAATGACCCCATTTTAAAGCATACCTCCCAAGTGTCCCTGATTTGGAGGCACTGTCCCGTCTTTTGAGTCCATGTCCTCTTGTCCCTCGTTCTCATTTGTCCCTCTTTGAGGTGTAAAATGCAGATCTGCATCAATAAATGATATATAGACCTTATTCATCAAGGGATAGCACCAGGTAGTGCCTTGTAAACGACTGACAGCGTCAGATGAACACCGGACCCAGCAAGCAATTACACATTTATGAAGCCAAATCTGTTTAGCGACTGGGATAACACCATGTAGCGTGTTTGTTATAACAAGAGAGAACATTAAAATAAAATGAAAATGAGACAGGATCTCCCGTACCTGGTCCGTCCTCTGTTGACCCTCTGGGATAGGTCCTTGACCTGGAGGGGCCGGTCACATAGACCTGGCCCCCTCACACCGCTCTTTGACAACCCAGCATTTCCCCCGGGGCTAGGGGTTAAAACATTCCTCATCTGGGACACCACCCAGGACACAAGACTGGGAGACATATGCCCTTATTCATCAAGCGATAGCGCCAGGTAGTGTCTGACGAGCGCCAGGTCCCGCCAGTTAACGGCGGCTACCGGCTCAAGTACGCCCGGCGTCGGCCACAATGCCGCATTTATCACTCCCTGGCGATGTCCAGTGCATTTCAATGGAGCAATCTTTAATTAATCATAATTAATTGCTATTATTGTTTTTTTTTTTTTTAATGTCAAAAATTCTGTGACCACTTCTGCAATGTTAGGATTTTTTTTTAAGGTAAAAATAAAAAAAAAATGATTTTGTGCAGAATTGATATTACAGGTCTGATATCAATGTATTCATATTACAAAATGTTTATAAAAACTTGTATAATTTTACAATCAAAAAATATGGTTGTTTGGGGGTTAAAATCTATTTTAAATCCATCGCCGCCAGCGCTCTGGGGTTTAAACAAGGAATTCACAGCGCAAAAAAATTCGGAGCGTGATTTGTTAATGAATCTGCAACAAGTCGTTCGCTCTGGCCATTCGTTGTCAGGCGCACCCATACAACGCTGAACCTGTGAAACAGAGACCCCCCAGCCCGTATTCAACATTACCGCACACCGACTGAGTCGCTGTCAACAAGCGAACAACGGCCAAGCACAGCGAATACTAGCTGGCGCTGTGAAAATCACGCTACTGGCGCTCATCTGTCGCTACCTGGCGCTATTAATGAATCGGCCTCCCAGTCTCCGGGTCTGGCTTGCCATCTCTATCTGATCTCTGGAGGCATGGAGGGGGAGAAAAGCTCTCCTGGTTCTTACATGCCCAGTTGAATGCCTTTATTAAATCGTATGCCCCTGGGATGGTTCTCTCCAGGCCCTTGACGGCTTTGGAAATGCTCCTCAAGGCACAGACCCCCCCAACACATACTATATCGACCTTGTACAGGATTTATCAGGGCGGGGGGAGTGAGGAGGGGCTCCCGCAATTCTGCAGAAGATGGGGAAAGGAGTTGGGACAGACGTTTGAGTATGAGAAGTGGGAAAAGTCTTTTGCTTTAAAGCACAAATTCTCGGTCTCATGTAGAGCTCAGGAGAGGAACTATAAGATCCTGGCCAGATGGTACAAATGCCCAGCGGAACTGGTGAAGTTTGGGGGATCTGAGACAGGGGAATGCTGGAGATGTAACAAAGCCCAAGGGACCCTGACACATGTTTGGTGGGAGTGCCCAGCAATAAGAACCTTTTGGGAGGGTGTCCTGAGAATCTTCGAAGCGACGACACTGGAAAGGATCCCCAATTCTCAGCAGGTGACCCTCTTGTCAATAGTCCCTGGGTCAGTTGCAGCGGGGAGGAAGGGATTATTAAGGCACATGCTTACTGCAGCCAGGTCGGTGATACCCCGCCATTGGCGCTCTAATATTACACCCTCTCTGATGGAATGGTATGGAGAGGTGTGTGGTATGGAGAATATTAATAGGATGGAGGAACTGGCTCTGGATGGGGTCGAGGGGGGCGCTGAGAGACACTTTAGAACCTGGACGGTGTGGGAGGTCTCTAAGAGTTCCTCGGAGGTTCTGGCTTTGTTGGAGGGGACCGGTTGAGGTGAAACAGGCGAAGAGGTATGGTATCGTGCTGTAGGGGGCGTGGGGCCTGGGGGGGGTTGAAAAGGGGGGCAAGGACCTATTTCTTTCTTTACTTCTACACTCATTTAGCATCTTCGCCTTTTCTCTTTCTTCTTTTCTTTTCTTTGTTTCTTCTGTTTTTACTTCTTCGACTCTCACATTGCCTTCCCTTATGCTGTTCCCCGTCTCCTGGGGTTTCACCCCCGGGGGAGGGTGAATGGGGATGGTACAACAGGCATGCGGAACCGTCAGCTCGAGGGTCGACGGACGGTCAGTAGGGGAGCCAGGATCTCGGGGTATCCAGGGAAACACATTTCCCTCAGCATAGTTACCCCTCTGTAAGGCCCCAGTTCCTGGGGTCGATCACTATAATTCCCGGGAAATACAGTGGTGGTTTTACCCTGGGCCCCCCGCAGATTAATTAGTGAATGTAATGTTATCATGCCGTCGAACGGTCCTGAACGTTCCAATGTATGCCTTTATTATTGTATGTTTAGAGTATTTGTATTCCTATACCTTTGTTTTCTTGTAATAATGTACTGTCTGCAAAACTCAATAAAAATATATTACACAAAAAATAAAATGAAAATGTGGAAATCAATGTAGAAATCAATAAAATAACTGTCTGCTATGGATTTAAAGTGGACCAAAACCCGGGATTTTAACTATCCTGGCTTTTGGTCCTTTCCCATGGGGCACTCCAACCGGGGGTGCCCTGCTACGTGAAACCCCCCAGATCGCCGAAGTTATCTCATCTCTTCCCGGTCCTACGGTGCATGCGCGGCCGCTCGTCCAATCAGCGAGCTCAGAGCCTCTGACGTCACGTCATCTAAGCCTTCGTCTAAGGCAAACAGGATGCCCCCATGCTGCGAGGATCAGAGGACCTGCAGTTAGTTTTAAATGCAAGTCCTCTTTAGAATTTTCTTCACCTAACTCTTGCAGCATGGGATGCCCCGCTGCATCACCCCGCATGGCAAACCTACAGCCTGGCTGCCTAATACTTCCCTGTATATATACCCACCACCGGGGCAACCTGTGTGAACCCTATATTCTTATCTCACCCCAAAAGTCTTATGGAAACCCACAGCACATGTGCATCCAGCACCAGCATCTTTTTAGGTCTGTGCGTGGCCGTATCCACCTTAACTGAATGGCTGGCACGGCCGTGCATAGAGGGATGCAGGGAGTAAGCAGGTAAGAGCAGGTAAAATTCTTAGCCTGATATTAGTATTTGCAGCCAAAGCTGATAGGAGCACAACCGCACCTGCATCATGGGAACGTCGCCGCGGTATGTTAACTGGTCGACCGGTGGGATTTCATACGGTGGGGCAAATCACAAATCGGGATGCCCCAATGGTACGGAACAAGACCCAGAATGTAAATCGCAAGCTTATATCCACTTTAATATATTTTTCTTATTTCTGTAGTTATTTTAATCTGTTTTATTGAAATTTCTATAAAGCAGAAGGAAACTCAGGGTGGCCAGCCCTGGAATCTAGAAGATTTCCCCCGGGGCATGCCGAATGTGTGACACCTCCAGACCACTAGTAATGCTTACCTTTCCCTGGTCCAGCGACCCATGCCTGGGCTCTCGTCCAATCAGAGCCATTTGCCGTGCCTATGTCATTCGCCAAACTTCTCTCATTGTTTACTATGGGGCCACATCCCCTGCATAAATTAGATAAGCTAGGGGTGGGAACGTGCACGCTATTAAAGTCTATCAGAGGTGTTTGCCAAATGACATAAGGTTTCATTTGAGGTTCAGGGGACCCCTAAACCAGTTCACTGGGTAGGGGGGTGGCGTGTCACCTACCTGGGATTGGCGGGTGTTATGGCAGTATCTTATCCGGTTAACCTCATCCCTATTTGGGAAGCTGGGGATGCAGAAGAGCCCAGTGCCCATCAGTGTAAGGACTGGTAAACCAACAGGGCCAGGGGGCGGCCAGCTCATCCTCTGAGCCCTAGGACACTAGCCCTTATGCCTGGTGCATGGGCCAGTTTGGTGGTGGGGGGGGGACGCACATACTATAGTAAAAAAAAATAATTGAAAAAACTCATGACTATAGCAGCGTGGCTTTTATCAATTTATCAATTAAATCCTTTCAGTGATTCAGTAATCTGTCATGCGAGTTTTAAATTCTCGAATAACAGCATGCAATGCCAAGCAGCTGCTTCCAAGGCCACCAAGATACTATCATGCATTAATAGAGGCCTGGAATCACGGGATAGGGATGTAATTCTGCCTCTTTACATGGCACTGGTGCACCCTCACCTGGAATATTCCGTCCAGTTCTGGGCACCCATTCATAGAAAGGACGCTCTGACTATGGAAAGGGTGCAGAGGAGAGCCACCAAACTACTAAGGGGAATGAAAGATCTTAGTTATGAGGAAAGATTACAAGAATTAAATCTGTTTAGTCTTGAGAGGAGATGACTGAGGGGGGACATGATTACCTTGTATAAATATATAAATGGCCGATACAAAAAATATGGGGAAACGCTATTCCAGGTAAAATCCTCTCTAAAGACAAGGGGGTGCTCCCTTCGATTGGAAAAAAAGAAACTTAGTCTCCGGAGGCGACAATCATTTTTTTAAATTTTTTTCATAAGAACTATAAATCTATGGAATAGCCTCCCACAGAAGCTTGTTACAGCATCAACCACTGACAGCTTCAAAAAAGGATTAGATGCTTTTGTAGAAGAAAATAACATTAACAGTTACTAGTAGCGGTTATCAGTAAAAAAAACTAAAAAACAAAAATAAATAAATAAAATAAATAGCTTCCCCTGTAACATAAAATAAAAAATAACTTCCCCTACCCCAACACCCCTGGTTAAACTTGATAGTCATATGTCTTTTTTCAACCGTATTAACTATGGATGGAAGTGGGAATTCTCACCCAGCTTTCTTATATCTTTCTAGCACATGAGAGATGATCTTGCATGAGGCAATGGAGCGAAAATTGGATTTCGCACATTGACGAGTTTTTTCAAATAGGCACTGAATCTAGCCTATAGTCACAGCAAATGAGAGCCCAGGAAAGCGCCGTTGGATTGGGAAGAGTTAGGTTTTTCTTGGCATTCTGGGAGGGGGGGTTTACACAGCGGGGCAGAGGATAGTCAAACTCCCAGATTTTGATCCGCTTTAAAATAGTACATATACAGAGTAATACAGAAGAAGAAAAATAAAGGGAGAAGGATAAGTAGACGAGGGATATTCAAGGTTTAGGTTAAACTGAACCAAAACCAGGATAGTCAAAAGTTTTGACTATCCTGGGTTTTGGTGCTTTCCCCAGGGGCACCCCTGTCGGGGGTGCCCCGCTGTGTGAAACCCCCCCAGATCACCGCAGCCAACTCACCCTCTCTCCGCATCCTCCTACTCCCTCTAACAGGAAGCGTGC
Source organism: Gastrophryne carolinensis (assembly GCA_027917425.1). NCBI lineage: Eukaryota > Metazoa > Chordata > Amphibia > Anura > Microhylidae > Gastrophryne > Gastrophryne carolinensis. The sequence continues at coordinate 99,017,462 of CM051241.1, forward strand.
CCGCGCCGGCCAGTCACAAATACTTGGAGTGGGCACGCACACTGCTAAAGGGGAGCGGAGGATGCGGCCGTCAGAGCCGCTGCTCTTAGACGCGCCATGGGGCCGGGATAAGGTGAGTTGGCTGTGGCCGATCGGGGTGCCCCTGGGGAAAGGACCAAAACCGAGGATAGTCAAAATCTTTGGTTTTGGTCCACTTTAAGGCATTGGTACCGTCATTTTTACTGTATATAACAATTGTAAATACGTATTTATATATTCAAGCCTTAAAGTGGACCAACAGTCAAAATGGACTTAAAGTGGACCAAAACCCCTGGGTTTTGGTCCTTGCCCCTGGGGCACCCGGATTGGGAATACCCCACTGTGTGGCACCCCCAGATCACCCAATCTCACTCACCCTTCCCTAGTCCTACGGCACATGTGCAGCCTCTCATCCAATCAGCGCGCTGGGATCCGCTCCTGTCCCTTCGTCCAAGAGCTCATCTAAGGCAAACAGATCTGGGCAAGGTCGCAGCTGCATTCCCCACTACACTTTGACAGGGAGCGTGCCCACGCCAGGCATTTGTGAATGGCAAGCGCTCTGCTAAAGAGATAGCGGGGATGTGGCCGCTGTTCGCGCATGCACAGTTGGACCGAGAAAAAAGGTGAGTTTCTGGGCGACCTCAAGGATCCCGAATCTGGATGCCACATGGGGACCTAGTATGCCTGCCCTGGAGTCTCATAGACTCCAGGGTGGGTATGGTCCACTTTAAACCGGACCAACACAACAAACAGTGTTCATATGCATCCCTCCCCAGGGCAATTTAGATTGCTGCACATAAAAATTAATTTACCCTTTACCTCCTGCTGTAGTGAATTTCAGAAACAAAATGGCGGCTTATGCATTTGCTGTCCACCTGCAAACAGGAAGTGCTGCTAAGTTTCCTGTTACTGTGCATTGTCAGTTATGTCAGTTGAATCCAGGCAGCAGCATGGCTGAGATTTTTGGAGAGGAAGCTCCAAAATGGCCGCCACTTTTCTTTTCCGACTGTGCAAAATCTGTTGGTTTAATGTAAGGATATGGCAAGAAAATTGTTTCTGTAGTCAGATTGGAGTCAGGTTTTATCCTGAGATTGGGGCTCAGTAAATTTTTGTTGTTGCCCGAGCATTAAAAAGTCAAAAGATGGGATTCCCAACCAGTGGTACACGTAGAGATCCTATCAGGTAGTGAGCTTCGCGCTATACCCCATGTGCTCAGCCTGCGGCCCGGGGGCCACATTTGGCTCAATAGAACTTACATGGTAGGTGAAGGTAGTTAAATAGCGGCACAGTATGAATGGGAGGTTGCCCAAGGAGTGGAGGGGGGCATTGGCAAATAGAGGTGACAGCAGTGGCTTGGAGGAATGCAGTGACATTGATTGCCCAACCCCCACCCCCAGCTGACATCTTTGGCAGAATAATTTAAAATATTTTTTCTATAACAATTTTATGCACATGTGCTCAACCTGGGTCCCTTGGAGCCACGTGATGAGGCCCCTCACCTTCTGTGGAAAGTAGGAGTGGTAAAAAGGACTGACATGGAAAGGTTGTGAAATAGGGGCACATTAAAGGTTGGCCATTGCATGGAATGGAGATATAGGAAGGTCGCATTAGCAAATAGATGTGACAGTGGTGGTTTGGAGGAACAGCCCCCAGCCCTGGATGAAATCTTTGGCAAAATAAGTTGGTAAAATTATTTTCTATATTAATTATATGCTTAGCATTGCTGGGAGCCTAGATGGGGGTGGCAATGGGAAAATGGTTAAGTTGTGGGACTGATGGGAGAGGGCTATAAATAATGGACCCATATATTCAGAGAGGTAAGCCAATGGGTATTTACATTGCATTTTGATGTAGGGGAGTGGTGGAAGGACATACGAGTGGAGTTTGTGGAGGCAGTGGGTATCCTGTAAAAACCTTCATGATGCTATTCCAAATGAAAACATTCAGAACCTATTCATTGTGGCCCACAACCAGGTTCAGGATCTCAACCTTTAGACGAGTGGCCTGCACTTGTCTAAAGGATGAGCACCCTTGATCTATATTTTCGGTAAGCCTGATTAACCTCATATGTAAATAAAAGTCCCCCAAATGCTGATGGAAACTATTTATGTGCATTTTTATGTGTCTCATGCATTTGAAATGATTGTTTTCTTGGGTTTTTATCACAGTGACTGAAAACTCATACTGACAATACTTAATTACAAAGTGGTACTTGATGAATGTTGGAAACTCCCAATATAGCTGTTTCATGATATATTTTTTGTTATTTTTTTAAATGTCTTTAGGTGTGATGACACTTCAGACAATTGTAGCTGCAAACAACACCTCTCTAATCCAGCCCGGCTTTTCCTTGTTTCGATTTGGCCGCCATGTTTTTTTTTTCGGTCAAAAAGGTTGGCCAAAAAGGTCATGTCCCACAGGCATGTTCCTGGTCAACCTGAAGAACAATGAGTTGAAACTTCGACCCACCACTTTCACCAACGATTCTTGTTACTTACCCCCACTGAGGCATCCGGCCTTGACCAGTTTCTCAAACATCCCAGGAGGTGAGGTCTGCCAGTACTTGTTACATGGGGGTAGGACCCCAAACAATGAACTGTCTCAAAAACTGTACATCATGTCAATGGATTCACCGGGTAACAAGAAAATAACACTTCGATGCTTAGAAAAAGACTTAGTGGGGGATGTTCCAGAAGCAAGGTATGGTCATTCCATGAATGTCGTTCACTCCAGAGGCAAAAGTGCTGTGCTGCTATTTGGAGGTAGGTCATTCATACCTATAGGTCAAAGGACTTCAGAAAGATGGAACAGTGTCATTGACTGTCAGCCTTTTGTCTATCTCATCGATCTTCAGTTTGGCTGTTCCAGCATGTACACAGTAAAGGAAATTCAAGACGGGCTCTCTTTTCATGTGTCACTATCAAGTCATGACACAGTATACATTATGGGTGGTCATAGCCTTGAAAGCAACATAAGGTCAACAAATATCTACAAGCTTAAAGTAGACCTCCTACTTGGAAGTCCGGCCATAACTTGTAGTGTTCTCCAGGGCCAATTATCTGTCTCCAGTGCTATTGTGACTCAACCCAGCCCGGATGAGTTCCTGATTGTTGGTGGATATGAATCCGAAATCAAAAAAAGGATGATCTGTAACAAAGTTGTCCTAGATAATCATTCTATTAACATCCAAGAGGTAGAGACACCTGAATGGACAGGAGATATTAAGCACAGCAAGACCTGGTTTGGTGCCGATATGGGTCTTGGAGTTGTGCTTTTGGGAATTCCAGGAGACAACAAGAACCAAAATTCGGATAGTAGTTTTTTTTTCTATATACTTAACCTTGGCCAAGAGGAAGACCTGATGCAGTCATGCAGCCAAGGATCTCTAGATGAACAGGAAGACTCCATGCCTCTAGAAGACTCAGAAGAGTTCACCTTTGACGGAGAAGGGGCGTTTGATGATGACACTTACAATGAAGATGATGAGGAAGATGAATCAGAGACAGGTTACTGGATCACGTGTTGTGCTGGCTGTGAGCTGGATGAGAACATCTGGGTCCCCTATTATTCTACAGAGCTTAACAAGCCAGCTATGATCTACTGCTCAGGGGACAGAGGACACTGGGTCCATGCTCAGTGTATGGATCTCTCAGAAAGCATGCTCGTCTATCTGTCTGAAAACAATGTCAAGTATTTCTGCAATGATCATGTTAAAGTGGAAGGTCCTGACATGCCCAGAAAGATGACCTCTGTTAAGAAGCCTTCAATGAAAAAAGTCCTTTCAAAACCATCCATCAACAGAATATCAACAGTGAAAAAAGCTTTTCTAAGACGCTTGTTTGACTGAAGCATTTTGTATATTCTGTAGTTGGTCTGACCCAGGGCAGTTTCCAGGCAAAATGGTGCTCAAGCAGGGGAAGGAAGGCCTCCTCCTTGCTCATCCAGTGGTGCATCTGCTGTCCCATACCGACATGCTGTGCTTCCTCCCCATGACTGATCCCAATATGGTGGTAGATCAGGAGTCTTTTGCCCTGAACCACTAATATTAACCCTGAGTCATCTGCAGAAAACAGGATGGCTGGGATAAAGGCGCCCCCAATGGCCTTGGCACCCAGGGCCATGCTCCTGCTCACCCTCCCCTAGAAACAGCCCTGGTCTGACCATGCTTTCCTAAAATGTATGATCTGTATTAACCAATGGCATAGTTTGATACATACATTAAAACTTTAAATTACCCCCCAAAATTGTCAAGACTTATTCCAGGTAATGCAAACAATTTATAAATTTGTATGAATTAGTCCACACAGTTCAACATCTCCTCACAGGGGACCTACAGGGGAGCATCCATTTCCATCCATAGGAAACGCCAAAAAGAGGCTGTATACAAACCACACTGCAGCGGATGTGAACTCACCACTCATCATTTGAATGCAGTTGACCAATAGGCAGTGGAGTAACTAAATGTGATGGGGCCCCAGTGCGAATATTAAATAGGGCCCTGTCAGGGCTTATACAGTACACTTTTTTTGTCTTTTAACTAAATTGGATACAACTGGACAACGAAAAACTGAAACAGCGGAGACCAATGGTGCTTCCTTTCTCTCAATCATGTCAAGTGAGAACAAATCCAATAAGGTGGAGGAGCAACAATGATGGGCGAAGAGCATGAGAGCTTGGCGGGGGCTGGGACTCTGATGCTGTGCGCCACCCGGTCATCATAGGGAGGCCGTCTGTCCTCTAGTTAAATGCCGGCTGCGGCTTCTAGTCATGGGCCGAGTTAATGGGAGCTGCCACAAGAAGCCAGAGCCGACATTTAACTAGGGAATTGGCAGCTGACCAGTGCAGGTGGGCTGGTGGCCTACCAGGCATTGGCCCTTTATGCCCTATGGCCAGTTCACCCCTGCTTACAAATGAAACATTTGCAAGCTGTTCCAAACAATACAGTGTAAGACTTGAAGCATCAAACTTGGAGTGTCAGTGCTAGATCCCCTGGTGCCAGCTATACACCCGGCCCTACATCCCCCTATCTTGGGCTTAGTCATGCACATGGGGCCCTGCATGCTGCCAAAGTAAATGCACATCATGGCAATCAGGGCCGGCATCAGCACCTGGCAAGGCGGAGCAGCTGCCGGGGGCCCCCACTCTCTGGGGGGCCCACTGACAAGGCCGGCCTTTGGGGTGTGCAATGGCGGACTGGGTGGGCAGCGCCACAGCTGGTGCCCTCGTCTCCTCGAATGGCGGGGTTCCACACAACGGGGCATCTTGATTTAGATTCCAGGGAAGGAAGTGCTGGGTTTTGTTTTGCTTTTAAGTTGCCCACCCCAGCTGATTTCCTATCCCTGGAGCATCCCAATCTGTGATACCCTGCTGTGTGAAACCCCATGGGATGGCTGGGTTTACTCACTATACAAGCAATTCCACCCCTGAGTTTTGGTCCTCTTTACCGGGGCATCTCAATTTGGGATGCCCTTGTTTGTAAAAGATCCCCCCTGGTTTGGCTGTTAACTCAAACTGATGATCCCACAGTGCATTCACCAGTTCCAGGAAAATTATGAAAAAAGGGGGGGGGGGGGTCACACACAGGGGCATTAAAAATCAGGAGGATCTAGATTTGTTTAGACTCTGAGGTCAGGTTTAAAGGGGTTTGGTGCGTCTCAAAGTAGACCAAAACTAGAGTTTTGGTCAAAATAGCATGATCCTTAGGGGACATCCAGATTTGGGACATCCCGTGGTGATGTGACGAAACTCTTTACAAATGGGGACCACTGAGGCCATGCCCCCCAAGGGCCAACATAAAACGTGGAGCCGGCCCTGATGGCAATTACTGGTATGGGGGAGCAGGATGGGTGAGGAGGGGGCAAAATTTTTTCCTTCCCGCACTGGGCGCTATTTTGCCTAGAAACTGCCCTGGCTACAGGTTGGAGATCCTTGTTATTGAGCAACACTAAGCATCATGTATTTGCGAAGCATGAAGAAAAATGATAAATGCTTTTCCGAATGTTTCAAAAATAAAAACCTGAAAAGCATAGCATGCATATGTGTTAAACCCCCCTGAGTCAGTGCCTTGTAGGACCACCTTTATCTGCAAGTCTGTTGGGTATGTCTCAACCAGCTTTTATTCACCCTTATCCCATTTTACTTTAACATGGATAAAAACCCAGAGATGGGTTAACCGCTCAATCTCTGCCCCCCCCCCGCCCAAGCAGCTGAGGGCTGCTCTTGACTAATTTTTTACTTTTAAAACTGGGATTTCTCAAAAGTGCTACCGTGACAAGGTGCAGTCAGCTGACCGCATCCCCGGCGTGTACGCGCTTCCTCGCCAAGCTATTTAGAGAGGCTAGGCATGGGGGAGTGCACTGCTATAGTGAAGCCTCCGGCAGAGATTGTGTCATGGGACCTGCCAAGATCAGGTAAGATTACCGGCGCCCTGGAGGGGTTCACACAGTGGAGCAACCGCCGTAGGATGCCCCGGGGGCAGGCTAGCGGCAGGGTCTGGAATCTTTTAGATTCCAGGGCCTAGCCGCGTGGGTTTTGACCCACATTAAAGTACAGCGACCAGGCAACCCCCCCCCCCCCCCCGGTGCTGAGGTAGGATGGGAGGGGACTTCACTGGTTGCCCCAGAGGGAAGGGAATCAAGCGGCCCTGGAATTTTATAAACACTAGGGCTGTTGGGCCGGGGTTTTGGACTAGGTCCAATTTTATTGGTATTTTTGAAAGTGTATTTCTTTTCTGCCAAAAAGGTGTCCTCAAGGTGCAGAGGTGATCTAGATGTTTTTCTTATATTAGTAAATGTGTGTTTTATGGATTTCGCTATCCTTACTCTGTTGCTTTTGGCAACATACGCCTAGAGGAGAGAGCAGTGAGCCATGTATACACAGAACACCGTTGCTATTGGTCGCTGCAAGGGTGAGTGAGCTCATTCATCCCTACACATGCCAGCAGAAGTGTTCTGTGTGTACAGGTCACTGCTCTCTTCTTGCTGTACAGACTTGGTGTGCATTGCCAATAGCAACAGATTGAGAATGTCTTCCATAAAACACACATTTGCCAATATAAGAAAAAATAAAAATACTAGAACAGCTTAGCACCCTCAAGACATCTCTTGGTAATCAAAATATACACTTTCAAAAATAAATTGAGGAAGAAGTGGACGGGATATCAAGGTTTACCTTTTCAACTTATTATCTTTTGAAATATTTGGGTGTGAGTGAGCCTTGGCTCTGTGATGCCGCATAATAATCAGCATAATGGGTAGGGTCTGTAGGTCAGGCATTCTCATCACCCTGGGTGTTTTCCCTCTTTCCCATTGTCCACAATCTGATGATGCAGAGCTTTAGACCACCAGTTTAGCCCTATGATTGGTGGTCTATAGCAAACGAATTCAGAGGGTGCGCCACTGCTCTTTGCCTTGTTTCTACTTTCAGAAGCAGCTGCGTTTTGACAGAGTGCAGCCACGATGAGGTGAACTGCTGAATGACAGTATATGCACTTTACCTAAAGAGTCCCTTTAAGCTTTGATTCCCTCTTCTCTGTTCACAATGTGCATCTGGCTTTCCTCAAAAGAGGGCCATTGTGACGTTAATGCATGTACACCACCCTTGTGATTGGAAACGTTTGTCCTACTACAGCATGTTGGGCTACAGGCTAGAGCAGCTGTTATTCACTTATGAACATGTTCGGACACTCTTCATTGCACTTGACTGCATTCACTGTGTTGTTCTTGAATTTGACTGCCTTGGTGTGTACCACGCTTTAACATACAAAGAAGCAGTGTTTGCTAAGAATCCCCCCAGGTGTGATGACACTTCAGGTGGATACTAGATTCATACCTCTTGTATTCTTGTATCAACCTAGATTTTTCATGTATTGATTGGTCCACCATGTTTTCTGAGTTGAAACAATAAGCCACTATTCTCCCGCCATTCTTGCTACCTGCCACCACTATATGATCCAGTCCTGACCAGTTTTCTCAAATATCTGGCTTCCAGGTAACCCATGCCTGATGGGCATGCTCTAGAATTCCCTTAGGGTTGGTAGTGGGAGTGGACCTCCAGTCTATTTTGACTAGAGGCCCCCTTTAAAGTGAAACTGTGTTTAAAAAATATCCAAATAATGGCAGCCAGCAAAAAAGGGGGTCAGTAACCTCTAAAGGCCTGCAAGTGGTTCACATGCAGGGATGGACTGGCTATAGGGAGACCAGGAAGAATCCCGGTTTGATACTGCTTTGGGGCTTGGTTGGGTGGCTGCTTCTAAGAATCCTGATCCACGACAGTCTTCCCCTAGCTCCCTGTACCAGATCTTGTTTTACCCCTAAAGCCACGCACAAATTCCAGTCCATGTTCTGCCCCTATAGCCTCAATAGCTTGTTTGTCGGGGCTTAACCACACCTACCCACCCCCAAGACAGCCATCAGGGCAAGAGAGTCCAGTATGGGGCCCAGGTGACCCTAATGGCCACCCTGACCTGAGACCTGAGATGAGTTTTTAAGTTTAAATGAAATAAATAAAACAAGGACTGCTTTTGTAAAAAAAATATTAAACCCCTATCACTCAGCAGCAGTAGCCTTCACCTTTCTCTACCAATTACAGTCACCCAGTCACCACTGCTTAAATAAGACAAATCAATGAAACTATATAAGAAAGACAATGCTGAAAAACTGAATCCGGGCAGAATCATTTATTGAACGTGCAATTCATGAATACAAATAACACAATTAAGGCATTACAGTCAAAAAAAGTCAAATGTGCATATTATCAATATTGCTTTTGTCTGTTTAATCATTTTAACAACATCCTGCTCCGTAACCCGTAACAGAAACATCAATACAGCATAAAAAACAAAAATACACGGGGCGGGGGTCAATATCAAAAATCGTCTCCAGGAGATGACTAAGCATTTAAAATGACAATGAAGGTGACAAAAGCATGCTTCAACACTGCTTGCTCTTTCCTTTAGACTTGCACTAAAAAGATAAAATAATAAAGGATTGCAGAATAAAATGCTTTAAGTGGTCTTACATCCTGTATCTAAACACCTAAATTTAAATACAGGGCTGCCATAAGTGTGACTAAAGTAGAGGCCTGGACACATTTGGACAGGCTAGGCCAGACCGTACATTTATGGCTGCCACCCATCAGATCTACCTATTGGGGTATGTCTCAATACTGGGGCCTGGTTGTCTTAGGAAACCAGCTCTGTTGTCTTGGGACCCAGTTCAAACTAGGGGCCCAGTCACTGCATATACATTACTGTAGGACCCAGACATTATGGTTGGATGAAGCCCAAACATTTCGGATGGTGGCTTTGTCTAACAGACTCTAAGTCTCCCACAGGAACATTTCCCTAGTGGCATACCAAATCAAGAAGCCCCTGGCAGTATGAAACATATCTAGTTCTTGGTGATATTTGGCAATAAGCTCTGTGTTGCATTGGCATCTCTACTTTGTGTAGCTAGCAAACCTATGATCTGTGGGCAGTGGTCGGATCATGGGGGAGCTGGAATGCTGTGGCAATGCACTTTGCTTATTTGCTTGTATTAACATCACAGGATCTCAGAACTAGAAGGGTTTTACTATTTGGGATGCCTCCTAGGGAAGCGTATTGGTCCCCTTTAAAGTTGACCTATCATAAAAAAAAAAAAATTCTTCCTCTCAATGTGGGACCCTGATATGAGAAAGTAGTTTCAGATCATCAGATTGTACCTATTTCCTGTTCATCTCTTCCCCGGGGCATTGTGGCAGACACAAGTACACTTTGGTAGGCTGAAGTACAAAGTAGCCATGCCCACCCCTTTTCTTTCTAAGTGTGTCTCCTAGTCCTAGGCCCCTCACAGCACTTCAAACAATGTAGGACCACTTTAAGACTAAATGAATATTACAGAGACATTGAACAAAAACACTTTTAATATACGTTAGTGAGGTCAGTTTTAAGGAATACAAAGTTATTCCTATAAGAAAACACATAATTGAAAACACTATATCTATAAAGATTCCCAAAAAGTTATTGCAGGTAGAAAACTCAAACCCACCCAAAGCCACCCAAAGACTTCCTGTTTGGTCACCATGGGCAAAAAATACACCCTTAAAACTAAAAAATATGAGTGTTATTAGGACCAAAAGGAGATATTCCTCAACAAGTGTCAGGATTTGGGTTGTAAGCTTGTTTTTTTTACCTTCTCTTGATCAGCTTAGTCATTTATCACACAACACAAAGACCTCATCCAGAATCACCCTAAAAAAAATTGGTGCTTATTTACTACGATATGGATTGTCACACAAACAAGTCCTACTTTTCCACCTCAATGGGTGTTTGAGGTGGAAGGGCTCATCAATTATCATTAGTCCACCATGGGCTTCGGGTTGAAAAAGAGTCTAAAAATATATAGAAGTCCAATCAAAAATGGCCTGATGTCCTCTTAGACTTACAGCACGTCAGTACGTAAATGCTAAAATTATATTGTGATGAAAAAGTCCAAATACAAAGAACAAATCCATATGTCAATGTTTCAGGGTATTGCAGGGCCCCCGGAATATTGACATATGGTTTTATTCATTGTATTTGGACTTTTTCATTACAATATAATTTTTTGCTTGTACATATATTGGAGTGGCAGTTGTTTACATATTGACTAGATATAATAGGTTTCAAACTGAATGGCTTGGGCTGGAGTGTGTGTACAGCCTGAGAATGCAAGCACTCCCGCTCCCCATTGTAAATCAGAGCCGGTTGCAGGACTACATAGGCACGGCAAATTTCTCTAACTGGATGAGAGCCCACGCATGTGCCATTGAACCGGGGAAAGGTGAGTGAATACCAGTGACCTGGGGGGGTTTACACAGTGGGGCATCCCAATTCGAGATGCCCCGGGGATAGGCGTGTTTTTTAGCCAGATTTCAGGCTTTCAGACCTTCCCCGTCCCCCAGGAGCATTTCTTTTTGAAATGCCATGTAATTTAAAGACTAAAAGGAAAGCCCACAATAATTTTATGATAAATTTCGGCTTCCTTTTAGTCTTTGACCAAATGGGCATAGCAAATTGGGATGGCCCCAGGAGAAGGCGGCTGTATGTGAACCTTCACAGGAAGTACTGACTAGCAGCAGAGCTATCCGTATCTCTTCTCTCTATCGCTATTTTTCTCAACCCAGCTTCCCAAATCTTAGTTTCCCTACATGTACCTCCCCTTCAGTGCTCTGTGTGTTTCAATACATATACAGTAACTACCCCAGAGGATGTCCCCAGATGGCTGTAGACATGTGCTCCATCTCGAGCAGCTTTTGCCAACTGTGTCCTCAAGTACCACCACGATTCACAAAACATAACCTGTTGGTGGTACTTGAGGACTAAGTTGGAAAACACTTCTCTAGAGTTGCATGTAGTGTATATGAAAGCAGGTACAATGCCACACACTGAGCACATCCTATGCCAATCAAAGCAGGGGACATTGGATGGCATAGTTAAACAGAAGAAAAGGAATTATTGGAGTATAGTATACTACAATATATATATATATATATATATATATATATATATATATATATATATATATAAGCATTTAGATTTAGGGCCACTTTAAGGCAACTGCATTTGCACCAGGTATAAAGAAAAAAATCAAAATGTATTATCTGCAAAAAACATACCAATATTGAGGTAGATCATGAAATACAAAGTGCTGATTCTACCAATAAAGTATTATCTTGACATAACATATTAAACATATATTTAAATGTAAAAATACAAATGAGGTTACCAGTTGAAAGCCCCATAGAAGTGGCAGAAATGAGGTAGACCTATAACCGTTGCTTATATAAAAAAGAAATACAATTCAAAGCTCTTCACCATAAAAGTGGCAAATCTAGCCACTGTTAATTGTTAACTGCATAATGCAAAAATGACCTGGGTCACGTAACATAGTAACATAGTATATAAGGCTGAAGACTTTAGTCCATCCAGTTCAGCCTGTCATATTCATTAGAAACTCAACGCAATAAAAAAAAGAAAATACTACAATATAGCTGAAAGAAGTGCATGATATTTCACAAATAATGTCAAAATATTGAATATTTTTATAGGCTGAGCATACAAACTTAACAAAAAGTCAGAGGTGGCAGTAAATACAAAAAAAATCCACTTGAAAGCCTATCTCTATATAAAATGTTGTGCTATCATTACCTTCCTCTAACTCTCCGTGTCCAGATTGAAAGTTGACCCACACCCTCAGCTTAAACAGGCTTCCCCTCAGGCTTCCCCTCAGCATCATCAATCCCCTCCTGTAGGTACCTTGACCAAACCTACCACCACTTTACTAACCCCAGCAATGCATCTCTTTCTTACTGAACCACAATCTGTAAGGGTCAGGCTTTCCCTTTTGAATATAGTTCTACTGTAACAAAGTATGCACCCGGTATCAACCCTGTGTTTTGGCTGGGTCACATAACTATCCCGCCTAGGTAATGAAGTTACCGGGTCAGGGTCCTCTTTAGCTCATAAGTATGTAGACTGTGACCAATCTAGAGCTGAAACAAACAAAAATAAGACAGTGCTCGGTAACTGCATGGTCCCCCTTAAAAAATGCATTAAGCATGTGATTAAAACCTTAACTCTGAATATAGGCTATATTGACCCTGGTGCTGTATGTTCAAGTCATTCAGTTGATCAAGTGCTCACTGAGAAGTGCTTTGAGTGTTCAGGCCAATGCAGGTGATCAAGGTGCCTCTCAAAACCAAAACCCATTCTGCTCAGCCTTTTAGATAGGTCTAACCAACTGTCCTCTTAAAGTGAGGGTAGCCTTATTGTTGGCTCTACATACTATAGATACAAGACCTATCTGAAAAAGTTAGTTTAGACTCACAGGACCCCAAATACGCTGCATCAGTTATGTATGTGGCAACCAGAGGTATGGTTTGCCATTAACTCAACATTAATTGTTGCTACTCAACACTCACTAACTTAATAGAGCCATACAAGTTTATGTTTTCAGGACTGACAACCAGAAGTATGGTTGAGCTCTATCTCTCCATTTAAAAATGAGTCTACAAAAAGTCAATACCTAGTCCAAAAATGTTAAAGTCTAAAAGAGTGGCCCAACAAACATATATTTATCCACTCCTAGCTTCAAACAAAATACACCTCAGCATGCTGTTGTTAACTTTATGGTGCCCTCAAGACTCCATATTATTATGCTGTTTTTGACTGGCAACAACGAGCTTGGTAGGCCCCTACTCTATGTTTTTGGGCTCACAAAGGTAACACCTAGTTAACCCCAAATAGTTAAAGGTTTCTGACAATATATCTCAGAATTCCATTGACTCTAAACTATCTGTAAAATATTCTAAGCCTTCCTTTTTCTCTAAATGAGGATCTGGATCTATGGTAAAACCTTGATTTTTCAGACTCTTATGTGCATTCATAAATTTCTGGAGGTATTTGGATGTATAAAGCCAGTGATGCTTCAAAACATCTTCCATCTCATAGATTTTGGACTGCCGAGCATTCATCTTTCGAAAGCGCCGGAATAACTTGTTGCCGGACTCGTTGCCTTCGCTGGCCCAGGCCCCGATTGAGCCATCACGTTCAATGATCTCTGGAACATGGGCAAGGGTTTTGTGGAAATAGTTGGTAATTTTGCCCTCATATCGGTACTTGAACTTGGTGGACAAAAGCTCGGCAAAACGTTGAGAGTGGTAACTGTACTGGCACAGCAACTCAGGGCACTCTTTGGCTGGGCATGAGGAACGCCATACGGGTTTCATTTTGAGATACAGATCCATGAGTTCTTTAAGTGCTTCTTGCCTCTCTTCACAATGTATTAATTCACAGACCGCATCTACCGTCTCCTTGGTCATAAGTTTTCGTGCAAAGTTTCCATTCATCCTCATAATTGGTTTAAGGTTCAACTTCTTTCTAATATGTTTGTCCAATATATTTTGCCATTTCTTTCGCTCTTCTTTGGTTGCGTTTGGGTTTTTGTAGACCTCACCTATTTCTAGTTGAAATATTCTAAAAAATTCTGCTGCATTTCCAATGTCACAGTGCAAGGCGTCAATGGATGGGAGGGTTTCAATAAAGGGCTTTGCTGAAACACCCTTTACTCGATCTCGAAGTTCATCAACTGATTCGTGGTAGGGATTCGCTCTCCATGTCTCGTAGCGCTGCAAGTTCTCGGAATGGCTTCTGGTGATAGAATGGAAGACTAAATTCTGGGAAGCTTCTAGTCGTGTAGCATCACACAAGGTACAAATATAAACAGAACCTGAAGCTTCAAGTCCTTCCACCTCCCTAACAAGCTTCTCATCATAACCTGTGCCACGGAAGATAAATTTAAAATTTCTAAGAATGCCACCAATTTCCAACATGAGCTCACTGGATTTTATGGCTTCTCTTTCAGCTATCAAAGGATTCAAGATGGCTGTTAGAGTCTCATGGTCTGACTCATCAGCAAGCATTAAACACAGAGGTTTGCAGCACAGTTCGGAATTTGGCTTGCTCTCTTCGAATATTCGGACAGTGGCATCGTTGCTAGTGACGCTGATGTTCATTATTGTAAATGAGAAACGTACTGCTTTCTCAGGGACGGCAGGGCCACTGCCATGTTTCTCGCTGACATCACCCATCCCATCACAGGATTCTTTGATCACCACAGTGAAAGGTCCACTAAGGTAATCATCCAAGTCTTGTACTTTTAGGCCTTCAAGAATATCTTCTTCCATGTCTTTCAAAGTAGACACTAAAGCTGCATCATACCTAAACCTCTTGGAAATGACTTCAACTGGGTATTCATCTACAGAGCGACTTAGACCTGAAAGTCCATCCATGATACCAACATCTGTACTGCTGGAAACATTCTTCAAAGGAGGCTTCCACTCAAAGGGGTGATACCCTGGCAGCAAGGCCTTCTCTGCATTTCTGAGAGCATGGAGTGGCTGAAAGATTTGACGACCAGTCGTGGCTTTGACTGTCCTGTACATTTTGTGGTACTGACTGCAGCTAAGAAAAGTATTTACGCGAATAGCAAGACAAACAGCAGGGTGAAGGCCTGCCCCTCTACCTTCCATGATGGCTTCTAACTCATCTGCTTGCCTGTGCTCATTTCTTGCTCTTAAAGCCAACAAGAAGAGAGTCAAGCAAACTGATTTAACATCCCCTTCCTCTTCTTTTTCGGCAAAGGCTTTTACCTGCATCTTCAGCTCTCTGAGACGATGTTTCTGAGCTCTCCTTGTCAGGGTGAGCAGGTGTTGCCTGGGTCGTCCGCCTTTATTGATGTGAGCATAGGCCTCTTTTCCTTTGATCTCCTTGTGTTTGGAGATGTGATGGAAATATTTTCCAAGAGAGACTTCTTCGTCGCAGCCAGTCACTGTGCATTTTAGCACCAAAGAATTCAAAATGTTCAAGTAAGACTTGACTGGAGGGGTGAGGTCAGTTGGGAAGCAGGTGTACCTACAGGCTGGACAGTAGCAACCCATGGTTTTAATGTATTTAACAATGCAGATCCTGCAGAATAGGTGCTTGCATGGAGCTTGCACTGGATCAGACAGGATATGTTCGCAAACTTGGCAAGTTATTGATTTGAGAAAGTCAGAAGGATAGTCTACAACCAGAAGATTGGCATCAAGGTGGATCTTCTTGCAGTTATTCTTTATCTGATTCAGAGCGTTTCTGTTTTTCCAGAAGGAGGTGTTTTTGTTCTTCTTACCACGATCCTTGCTCATTTTGCACTTCTTATGCAGCAAAGAGCTCTGGATCAGTCCTCCTTTTCGTTTGCCCTTATTTTTTGAGGAACTGCATATGTCACATGTGGAGGAGTGTGGCTTCCACTCCACAGCTTTATTGCGGGGAAAATAAACCTCACTGGAGGTATTGGTGAATTTCTGATGCATGATCGTCCAGCAGTTATGGCAAAACCGGGTTGGGTGAGTAATGTCTAAGTCGGCCTTGACGTCAATCTTGAAAATTTTGTAGATAAGGTCAGGCCAGGAGGTGGCTTTTTTCTCTCTGCGTTTGAGGACTTCTTGAGTTTCATCATCCACAGGCCCATGGACCGGATAGCTTCTGCTTTGCTGATCCATTTTAAAGGAGACGCCGCAAACACGGCACAAGTTCTGCAATAGGACTGTGTGGGCATCTTCCTCCATTCTCCTTAGCTCTGGATTGCTGTCTATCATGCCCTCTTCCTGGTCCTTGCACTCTGAAGAGGAGGGTGACGAGTCTGCTTGGCTCACACAATCAGGCTCAACATCAGAGTATGGTGAAGTTTCCTGGAAGCTGCTGAGGGAGACGCCGCTGTCATCATCTTGCTCTTGAGATGGTGCCTTCTCCAAAGACTTCACCCGAAACAATTTGAACTTCCATTCAGAGAATTTCATATACGGTGGCTGAATTTCACCAGAGTCACGCGGTATGCAGACCACCGGTGACTCCATCCTGTTCAAGGCTAAAAAAGCAAAAAAAAAAAAAAGAATTCAAGTCTATATTGTGTTAGGTAAATTCAGCAATCAGCTTTTTTTAGTTCCCCTTCATTTGTACCTGGTATTATAGGAGTGGAGTTGGTATATAGCCATGTCATAGGGAACTTATGAAGTTTTAGGGAACATTTCTTATTTTTAGCTAATATCCACCCGACCCTCCCCTCTTCCCACAAAATCCCCTTATTTATTACCTGAAGAAGAGGGCTCTACTTCTATGGGGTCAGTTCAGAGCCAGGTGAGGAAACTCACTTATTTTTAGAGAGATAAAACTGTCATTCATTTTCATTAGCTACCTTGGGTCTGATTCACTAACCGGATGTACATTTTCACGCAGTGTTGAATCAGCCCCAAGGTGGACAAGAAAATTGAATGGCATTGACCTTTTTTCTAAAAGAAGGAGTGGCTTTTCTCCCTTGGCTCTGAAGCTACCCCAATGTGTTCATTCTGGTTAGGGTTCCTTAAGGTGGACTCGCAAGGCATACTCGCTCCAGATTCAGGATGCCCCAGTCCAACGGTGCATGTGCAAACAGCGGCTGCATCCCTGCTTTAGCGTGCCTGTGCCAGGCATTTGTGAATGGCCGGCACAGGCACGCTCCCTGTTGTGGGGGGGCAGGGGATGCGTCCGCCAGTGCGCTCGGATCCACTCGCCTTGGAGCTCTTGGACGAAGGGGCGGGAGCTGATCCGAGCACACTGACTGGACAAGAGGCTGCGCATGCGCTGTAGGACCGAGGAAGGGTGACTGAGACCGGGCAATCTGGGGGGTTTCACACATCGGGGCATCCCCAATCAGGGTGACCCGGGGGCAAAGACCAAAACCCAGGATAGTCAAAAGCCTGGGTTTTGGTCCACTTTAATCACTAAAATGTGGCAGGTTGTCCACCTTATGAGCTCCCCCCCCCCCCCATGGGATATTCAGTACAGTGTGGTGAGCTTGCCACAAGAGAAGCTGAGCTCTCCTACAGTATATGCGGTTAAGTTCTTCCCACAATTTGGCAAATTGCCCTCTTATTGCATTGCAGCTGTTAGAGCTGAGCGAGTAATGTATATATTTTGTGACTTGTTAACTCATTTCACATATTCTTGAAAAGTGAGTAACTTTTATATATATTTATATAAATTAAAAGCAGACCTCCAATTGCATTAACCCCTATCTACATTCTCCACCCATCAGAAATCCCAGTTTGAGATGCCATAGGCTAAATAACCCCTGGAAATGGTGAAAAATCGGGTGCTAAAGCAGCAGTGGCAGGCTTATAATTTTTGGGGCCCCATGCAAACTTGTGTCTGGGGCCCTGAATCAAAGATATTTTTTGTATAAAGCAGTAAGATGCTGCCACTTCCAATATGCATTCTGCGAAGCTGGGGGGCCACAATTTCATGGGTTGCCTGGTGGTTAAACCCAACCAACACCCATTTATCTTTAATGGGTGTTGGTCCTGCAGACAGATAATAAGAATAAGCTTGGGGGGCATCCAAAAAGATGCACATAACCTCCCCAGAATGCACAATATCCTTACCTTCACCAGCGCCAGGAAAAGACTCCCGGGATTGGCCATCAGGCAGTCATGTGGGCCATGATCACGTCCTCGGCACCAGCCAACGGAATGCCCCGCTCACAACCTGCCCACGTGCACACTGGCGGCCAACCTCGGGACACCTTTACCGGCGCTGGCTCAAGGTTAAGGTAAGGATAGCGGTCATTCTGGGGGGTTATTTTTTGGAGGGCTCCAGCATTCTGGATGCCCCCCGAGCTTGATCATACTCGCTATCTGCGGGACCAACACCCATTAAAGAAAAAATGGGTGTTCGTCCGGTTTAACCACCATGCAACCCATGCGATGGGTTGGTCCGATTTAAGCACGTCACTGTAAAGCGGGGAATTAGTCTTTCCCAGGTTTTGTTTCTTGCTCCTAGGACAAGAACTCACCTGTCCAGGCTCCAATGGCACATGCAAGGGCTCTCAATCAAAGAGAGCCGCCCGCTAGGACTACGTCATTCAGCAGGTGGCTCAAGATGCCCCGGGCTGGAGGGAGTAAGCCTGCCCTGGAGTCTCATAGACTCCAGGGTGGGTTCTGGTGCACTTTAGTGTATCAAGTGCCCCATATCACCACTGTGTCCCAAGTTCCCCACCTCACCACTGGTAGGTGTCAAAGCAGGAATGTCGAGTATTAACAAACTGAGATCCTTCTAAAGAGAGGGATCAGCACCACCTCTACAATTATTAGTAATGGGGAACTGAGATCCTTGGGAGGGACAAAGTGGCCAATTTGAGATTTTGTCTACCCTACAGGGGACAAAAAGTTTAAACTTTTGGTTTGCAGCCCAGCCTTGCTTTAGCTAGTGCCACCCACTAGGGGCCATAGCCCTACCCAAACAATAAACCCTAGTTACAGGGTTTTAATGAAATCATTCACTAATAAAATAGTGGGAATTTGTGGCCTAGAGGCAAGGCCGTGGTAGCGTGACCAGAGGGCTGCAGGCTTGAATCCCAGCCATGGGACCTGTGTATATATATATATAATATATATATATATATATATATATATATATATATATCATAGATGTATATATTTTAGATATTGTAATATCATCTATTATATTGGGGTTATCCAAATGAGGCAGTTATAACTTTTGTAAGTTAGCACACAAAAGTGAATGAAGAAAAATCTCCCTTTGCTATGGGGAGTGGTTAGATGTAAATGGTTTTTTAATGGTGATGTGCAAATGATTTTTATTGGTGGATATATGTTTATTTAAAAATTACAAAATAACAGCAGACTATGGGAAATCCAGACACATTCGGTGAAATGGGGAGCCTTATTTAATGAAAATCTTGCGGGGCAAGATGAGCGTCTCTGTGCCTGAACAGTGGCTAAAGGAAGCCAAAGTTTGGCGCTCAAGCACCACCAAAAAAAAAAAAAAAATAATTACAATCATTCCAGCCCATTGAAATGTATGGGATAAGGCCACACAGTGCAGGGTGAGCACCTAGTCTTATCCTTTTGCCGGCGCTGATGATAGATGGGATTACTACCTGGCACTATCACAGGTGCTCTGGAATTTTGACTTTATAACTACAGCTTGCACTAGCACTTCTTAAATAAACCCCACAATATATATATATATATATATATATATATATATATATATATATATATATATAATTTTTTTTAAAAGTTAATATAACTACGTACCTATATACACTATATATAGTTACATTATCCAAATGATTGTTGATTTTTCTGGGGAGGATGAGTTTTGAAAGGCAGGGAGAATAGCACAAAAAATCAAGTAATAAGAATGTAAAATTAAAAAGTTTTCTAAATTCTCTCACGTGCAATGGGGAGGTTTTACGGGTGAAATGCAAATTATGTTTAATGGTGTAGATGTTGTTTTAGATGTTACAAAATAACAGCAGCACATGGAAAATCCAAACACATTAAAACATTAAAATCAGGTTGACTTTATATACATTATTAAATATTTATATATAAAAACATTATGTATATACATATATTTTTTCAATGTAATTCAGATATGGTCACAAAATAATTTATATACATTTTATAAATATATTTTAGTTATGTACATATACTATAGATTATATATATATATGAATAACAAAATACATAAACAGATATTGAATAATCATTTCATGTCTCTGTATTACCTGCAGCAGTGTAGCACCTGCACAGCGGTCACGCTTGGATTCGTCACCTGGGAATATAAGTGATAGGTTTTCCTGTCTGCTAGGGTGAGGGTGAGATCCCCTATATAACATCCAAGGCAGAATTCAAAAATGTCATGCAGCCAATGAGAGAGAGGTACTCACCTCCCCCCTGCCCCAGCTTAGTGTGGGCCCAGCCCCCCTGTGCACCTGGCGTGGTTGTGTTTTGCAGGGTAGTAGTGGTTAGGCCACAATAGCATTGCTGTGCATGGCTGTCATCTGGCTGGCTGGAGGGAGGCAGAGCATGACCCCCACAGCTGTGTTGTTGTCACTTCAAAACACACTTTTGTCAGTTTTTGTGGGTCAAACTTTTTGTCAACAGACCCTCACGTGTCAGGAAAAACCTCACCGAGACATTATTGTATGATACAGATCGCTCCTTGTAACAAGGGATAACTATGCTGTAACAAAAAAGACTTAAGAGTGTAAGCTCCTAAGGGCACAGCATTCTCTCCTATTCTTTCCTGTTCTTTCCTGTTTTCATAGCATTAGCTTGGTACTTCTTTGTAACAGTCTCTGTACTGTACTTCTGTAATTACACCTTGTACAGTGCTACAGAAAAACATGGTGCTTTTGATTTTCTTTATTAAAGTGGAACAGGGGCGAGGAGGGCCAATCCTGCTGGCCTTCCCCCTGGGGTGACCTAGGGTCGCTCACAAGACTCTTTCTGGCTCCCTTGTCAATGTAAACATCGGTGGCTTCATCCTCAGCATCTCTGGGCTGTGGCGTGCTCCCGTTCCCAGCCATTGAGATAGACTGGGGGTGGGAAGCATCTGGGAATGTGGCCACTGATTGCCGTAAACAGAGCTGATGAATATGCACAGCAAGCAGCTTTCATTGGACAGGCACCGTCGAATTGGGGAAAGGTACGTTTTTCTGGGTGATCTGGGCGGTTTCACATAGTGGGGCATCCAAAATTGGAATACCCCAGGGGCACAGAACAAAACCCAGGATGGTCATAATCACAGGTTTTGTTCCACTCTAAGAGGCTGATTCAGTACTAGCACCAGGTATTGCCAGATGAGCGTCTGTACAGCGGCACCTAGAGCGACTGCTAGTAGGCGCTGTAAGCGGGCATCGGGCGCTGTAACCTATCGCTGTAGTAACCTGGGTGGCATTGATGAATGTGATGTGTGTTGGGCGCTCTGACAACAGTATAACGCTGCAGCGAGCGAGAGGTAGCGCCAGCGCAGTGCATCCGGCACTCAGCTCTCCACACCATATTTAACAAGTCACTACACACACACAGCGCTGGCGCTCTAAAACTGGGCGCTTTAGCATAGAGTGCCAGATGCTGTGTGATCAAAGTCTGTTTTTGAACACATATAAATCAGTAAAAATAAATCTGTATAAATCTGTAATAATACATGTGACGCTACATGGCGCTGTTAGAGGCGCTCACCAGATTCGCTTTCTTAAATGTGGTTTTGCGTACTGCGTCCGGCGTTCACCAGGCGCTGCCTGTCGCTACGAGGCACTACCTGCAGCTATACCTTCATTAATAAACTCCTTAGTAACATTAGGGACGGGGTATAAATTGGACGACCTTGCCGCGGCTTCCTTGCTTTTGAATTCATTGCAATCAATGTTAACTAACAGTCCAAGTGTTAGCTAGTTTTTTTAAATAGTATGAGTGTGCAGAGGGTTACATTTCTTTTTTTCAAATAAAAAAGCTCCCATTGGGCTCTCTCCAGTTCTAAAGCCTCTCCTGAGGCACACAGCCCATAATATAAAAAAAACTGTATTAATGGCGCTTAAAATAGTATCAATTAATGTACAGGGATTGAACTCTCCAAATAAGAGATTGAGGGTCTTCAAGTACTTTAGCTCTACACATGCGGATATAATTTATGCTCAGGACTCCCACTTCTCGGTTTCTTCTAAATTTCTCAGCCCCAAATACCCAGTGGTGTACCATGCCAGGACAGTGACTAAACAAAGAGGAGTGTTTGTGGCCTTTCACACCCACACTCCCTTTAAATGCAATAAACAGATATCTGACCCTGCAGGCAGGTTCCTGGTACTCCAAGGTACCCTACAGGACACAGAAGTCACGATCTTAAACTATTATGCACCTAACACAGGCCAAGTTTTTACACAGAGTGTGTGATCTCCTGAATAAGCATAAGAAAGGAATAGTGCTTGTAGGCAGCGATTCCAATCTTACGTTGGATCCTACCGCACAAAATAAAAGGGATGCCCAGCTATTTGCCTCCATGATCTCCAAGGCTGGACTCTTGGACGTCTGGAGAGACATGCATCCATTTCAGAGAGATTACACACATTATTCCACCCCTCATGACCTACATACTAGGATTGACCATTTGTTCGACCATAAAAATTTGCTCCCCAACATTGCTCAAGCTCATATATACCAAGTACCATGGTCAGACCATGATCTTGTCAGTATTACTTGTAAGTCCTTAATAATTAAACCAGGCCCCTCAGCGTGGGTACTAAATGATACCCTCCTAGCCTCAAAAGAAAAAGTTCAGGAAACTATAAAGGAAGCAGAACACTTTTTTCACACTAATTTGAATTCGGTCCAGTCACCATCAACTCTTTGGGGGGCTTTAAAGTCTGTGATGCATGGGTATTTTTTCTCCAGGGCCACCCGGTCTAAAAGGGAGAAAACTCAGCTTATGAGTTCCCTGGGGGCTGTGTCCCAGGCCTTTAAAGTTAATGCCTGTAAGAGAAATAAACAGAGGCTGGAGAAGGCCAGAATAGAACTGAACTCACTGCAAATGCAGGAAGCAGAGTGCCGGTATAAGTGGTCGGCTCAAAAGTACTACACCCTGGCAAATAAGCTCAATACCCTCTTGGCAACGCAGCTAAGATGCCAAGCGAAGCATCCCCCGCATATTAAAATAAAAACAGGTAGTGGAAGCCTAACCAGTAACCTGTGTAAGGTGTTTGAAGAGTTTCGGCAGGGCTTAGCTAAGCTATGTGACCTGCAAAAGGGACTAGATGCTGGAGCCACAAAGACATACCCCGAAAACACAATCTTGCCCCAACTAGTTGCAGATGTTATCAGTATTGGAAGTAAAACAAGCAATAATGTCTCTTAGACCCAATAAGAGGCCTGGGCCGGATGGCTATACAGCGTTATTTTACAAAAAATTGATAGAGGTAGTGGCTCCACACCTAGCCACCATGTATAATAGTATCAAAACAGGCAATCAGTTTGATTCGGAAACCTTATCAGCATCCATAGCCATGATCCCGAAACCAGGCAAATATTCTTTAGTTTGGCAAAACTATCGTCCTGTCTCTTTGCTAAACCTGGATCTGAAAATGTTAGGGAAAATTATAGCAACTAGGATTAATACGTTTCTTAGTTCCCTGGTACATTCAGACCAGGTCGGGTTTGTCCCAGGGAGGCAGTCATCAGATGGAGTAAGGCGTACAGTTCAGCTCATAGAGGCAGCGATGAGTGCCCAAACTGATGTAATGTTGTTGTCTCTAGACATGGAGAAAGCTTTTGACTGCCTCTCCTGGGACTACCTACTACAGGTGCTAGACAGATGGGGTTTCGGGCACGGGCTTAACTCTTGGATTAAAGCTATGTATCACCGACCAACGGCGCGGGTAAAGTATTCAGGGTTTGAATCTGCACCATTTGCTATCCATAGGGACACCCGACAAGGATGTCCCCTTTCTCCCATATTATTCATATTAGCCCTGGAATCACTGGCGTCTAACATTCAACATAACCAGTCAACAAAAGGAGTTTATTATGGGGGCACAGAGCACAAGTTGTCTATGTTTGTGGACAACATGCTGCTAACTATCTCTGCTCCACATACAACAGCGCCCAATTTAACCTTGGAGCTGGGGATATTTGTCACCATGTCGGGCCTCAAAATTAAAGCCGGGAAATCATTGGCTTTAGACATTTCCTTAAAGTGGACCAACACCCTGAGGTGATAGATTCCCGGGCCGATCACCTCACACACCGCGGGACATCCGAGATCGGGAAGTCCCGCGGGGTGTAAACCCCCCAAAACCCCCGAAAAACCTTACCTCTCCAGCCGCTGCTTCCGCCGCCGCCGCCTCACTCGCGCTCCTCTAGACGTGTGCGTGCCCGCTCCGGCCGTCTCTGAATGGCCGGCGCGGGCGCGCACACGTCAAGAGTGACGCGCGGGAGGCGCCGACGGGCAAGATGCTTGTCCGTCGCTGTCAATCAGCTTGTCCGTGGCGGGGAGAGGTGAGTTTTGGGGGCTTTCTGGGGGGTTTCACACAGCGGGGAAGTGGACCAATACCCAGGATAGTCAAAATCCTGGGTGTTGGTCCACTTTAACCCAAGGGACTAGTGCCCTAATGAAAAGCAATTTTCCCTGGCTTTGGGTAAAAAAACTCCCGTACTTGGGAGTAAAACTGACAGCATCCTATGAAGCACTGTATAGGGCAAATTATCCGGGACTATTTAACCAGCTAGGCAATCTCCTGATCTCTTGGCACCACATAAATCTGTCATGGCTAGGGTGCCTAACGGCCGTAAAAGTGACTATCTTGTCCAAACTGTTATACTTCTTTAGAGTTCTCCCTATTAAAGTCACCAAATCTGCCCTCCAGCCCCTACAACAGAAGGTCAATAAATATATATGGGGAGCGATTAGACCACGGATAGCCAGAAGAACACTTTATTGTAGAAAAGAAGGCGGGGTCTGGGAGTCCCACACCTATACAAATATCTTATGGCAGCGCAGGTGGCGTCGCTGCTCCCTCTAAATTCCATCAAAAATATGCCTGGTTGGGTACAAATGCTGTCCGAAAGTCTATCTCCAGTATCGGTGACATCACTTTTGTGGATACCAAAGAAACTTAGGCCCAGAGCTGTACCCCAAAGCATGGGACCTGCCCTAGATGTTTGGGACAAGAATGCACAGACCAGGGGATGGTGCTCGCCGCATGTACCGGCAACCCCACTTTTGGGAAACCCATTGTTCCCTCCGGGCATGGAATCTAGACAAAGATTCAGGTGGTGGGAGGAGCAGGGCCACACCACAGTGCATGCTATGATGTCCGGGTGGAGAGGAGAACGACCATACTCCCTAGGCGCCCGAATCCTGGTACCCCCGCCTGAAAATATTAGGGCCCTACAATTAAATCATTTTCTCAAATCTGCAGTCCGGGGTCTTGACCATATTAGCAAACCCTTGGATTTTGAGCAGAGGTGTTTACACGATCCCCTGGCAAGAGGAGCTATATCGGAGCTCTACTCCTCTTTAGTTACTCCTGCAGAAAGTAGTCCTCATTACTATGTGACAAAATGGGAAGAGGACTTGGGGAAAATAGGGGATGAACAAACTTGGCCTAAACTCTGGAAATACACCCTTATACAGGAGCACTCCTTCAAAGTTTTATTTAGATGGTATCTTACACCTGTCAGACTGCATAAATTCAACGCTGATTGTTCGCCCATGTGCTATCGGGGATGCCAGGAAGAGGGTACAATGTACCATATATGGTGGTCTTGCCCTTATGTCAATCAGCTGTGGAATAATGTATACAACCTCCTATCCACGCTATTTGGAGGCACTTACTCCCCAAGCACATGGAAAGCCTTATTTCCTTACAAAGCCAATAATTTGGACGCGGGTCAATGGAAGCTTGCTCTTCATATATTTTCAGCAGCAAGATTAGAAATAGCAAGAAATTGGAAGGGAAAATGACTGCCTTGGCAGATGGTGACCTCAAAAATCTCAGACATCCTAGTGATGGAAAAATTGACAGCAATAGCCCACGATGACTATGACCGCTTTCATGGCATTTGGTCACCTTGGATAGAACACATAGGTGTAAATAAGATAGTAGGTGACATTTAAAAGCCTATAGTGATGAGCGCGGATACTGGAGACAGCCCCCTCCCCCCCTCCTTTCCCCCCCCCTTTTTTTCTTACCTCTTTATGCTCTAGCTCTCTTCTTCTCATCCTTCTTCTTTGCAAATGATTATGTGTATTGTGAGATCTAACCTCGACACCAGTAGGATGATGCTAAATGTTTTCTGTAGTTATGGCTTGCCAAGAGGCAGTACAGATGAGAAATGGGTTTGATTGAGTAGTGCAATGGCAATACTATTTGTATATGTTGAATCTTATACATTATTTGTACTGTGATGTGTCTATACTTGGCTGTACAACCTACTGCATTTTCTTGTAAAACAATGAAAATTATTGTAAAGAAAAAAGCTCCCATTAAATTGGACCAAATCCAATTGACTATTTTGGTCCCTGCCCCCCTCACAAATCATGATGCCCCACTATGTGAAACCCCCTAATCACTGGTAAAATGGAACATTCAAACTTAACTGACAGTAATTTTCCTTTCCTGGCGCCTCCCATGGCGGCATACTATGGGTTAAGTTCCCTACCCCTTAACCCTGATTTGACCCCTCTCCTATAACCTTTTGGGCTCCCTGCTCGCCATTCCCATAAAATAATATTTGAACTGAGTGGGTTTGGATGCCGCCATGGGTGGTAAGTATTGAATTTTCCTCCCCAAAACATGCTGAGGAGCGGGTGTCGGGGATGCTCCACCCCAACACCTACCAGGGGGTGTCAGGCAACATGGACACCAATAGTCGTCATATACTGTTAAGAGAAAACTACCAGTGCATGTACCTTGCCCCAGCCAGCAGCACCTCGCCCACAAGACCCACCACCTGCAGCCAGAGCTTGCCCATCTGACGTGCCTACCACCGGGACAACATCAAGGCCAGGCCCACCCACCAGCCAGCCACCCACCCAGGGAGCGGGGTCCAAACAGTGATGAGGTAAATGTGTGAGCATAATAGGCAAAGGGCAGGGTGGAGGGCAGGGTGATCCCAGAGCAAGGTTTAGGGCCCTGGTGGCTGTGTGGTAACATTGGGGAAAACTAACACTAATGTTGACCTTTCTCCACACAGATGGCACCTCTCTGAACATCTGGGTGAGACCCTAATATCATCTGGACACCTCCACCAGCTGCTGGCACCACACACACTGGCCATCACCACTCCTACTTACAGCTACAGCTTCATTCTGCCAGTAGTACCCAGCCAGCTCCCCAGGAGGAAGACAGCCATGGCCTGCAGGTGGCACTTGTCTTTGGTAAGGCGGTGCCAAATGATGGAGGCAAACTGGCAGGCTAGCAGCATATAGATATATAGATATAAGTGCGACAGACCACCAGTTTGCTTCATGAAGACCTGGCTGCAGTGATTGTGGAGCAGCAGCACCACCATCAACAGATGAAGATGCTGGTTTGGGCTCTGGTAGAGGCCAACCAGTTGCCCTTTAAAGGCTGGAGGCCAACCAGGTCACCCTTTAAAGGCTGGAGAGGCTTGAGGCACAGCAAGCTGCAGACACCCGAGCCGACCAACATCCCCCTAACCTGCCATGCTGGACTTTGGGTTGTGGGGGGTCCCCAAGCTTTAGTTATGCCCGATAGGCACATTTTTTGTGATCAATTTTCTGTTGACCTGCATCCACAGTTGCGCCATAACCCAACAACTTGTGACAATTAATTAGAGAAAATAAGAAACCATAAACATGAGCTTTGGGTGTTATTTAATCACACCCAGACAAGGCAAGGGAAAAAATTAATAACAAATGACATAAGTGGACTAAAACTAAGTAAATCAAGAGAAAGAGCTGTCCACCAAATGCTGGTGAATGCTTTGGGCCATGCACCTCTGGGTGCCAGAATATAGATGCCCAGGAATCTCTGATAAGCCTCCTGGCCAGGTGTTTGAGGCTGTAAGAAGGGCATCAGAAGCCAGGGCAGCAACGGATAACCAGAATCACCTAAAAAACAAATGAAAATGGAAATTAAATTACTAACAGGCAACACAAGATCAAAACAGCCTTGTGATGCCCAGCGGGACACCAGCTTTCTGTAAGCAGACAACCCCCAATCTCCACCGCCGCTTCTGCCTATAGTCAAGCCCACGTTTGCCGGGACGCTAGAAACACCTCCCCGGACACGGTTGCCCCCAGGTCTTAATAGGCCTGGTTGGAAACAGATCAAGCCATATCGGAAACTGATAATCACTAGTAAAAGCACACCCTAATCACAAGAGACTATCATGAGCACTGAGTACTGGTCTGACTCCATACTTATTGGGGGGTGTATGTGCTGATTGGTGCAATGTGATTGGTGTAACTTTCAACATTATGAGTGATTGGACAACTATCCAGGGGCTGGTCAGTCTTGGCAGATAGGCTGACCAGCCCCTGATTCCCATCAGGTGTGGAGGACGCTGCGCCGCCTGCCACTCACAGTGCAGCGCTTCTAGTGGTGAAACTGACAGACTGCGAGGTACGTGCCTGAGCTAGAGAGGGTCGGGGGAGGACTGCCAGAGTTATGCGCCGTGCTCCCCGTCATCCAGGAGCACCGGCCACATCCAGCAGACGCTCGCTGTGGGCCCCCAGACACAGGTAAGTCTCTTACAAGCCTAGACCAAATATTACAAAAGAATAGGAAAAACAAAGCAAAAGGTAAGGCAGAAATGATGGAGGGCAGGGAGAGAAATTGGCAAAAAAATAAACTTGGACCAATTACAAAAAGGGGGCACATAACAGAAGATAACAACACACTGCAAATGCAACATAAACAATAAACAGGCAGATCCACTCCAGCAATAAACAGACTTACACACAAGCCAACTGCCATAAACCGGAACTCCTCAATATAAATGCATTGTGGGAGGAGCCAGGGAAGCCAGCCAAAACACTGAAAAAGCGAAGATCTGGCCCTACGACGTTAAAGCGGTCCTTCACTCTGAATAAGAGTCTATCTTATGTTTCCCACACCCTGTACATACAGATTGCTCACATTAAAAATCATTCTACCTGCATCTACTGCATGTTATGAGCCTTTAAACATCCAAGATGGCGGCTCATGGAACATCAGGCAGCCTGCAAACAGGAAGTGCCTTCTGACTGTGCTGCTCTGCATTCTGGGATTGCTGACCTTTTCCTGACCTCAGCTCTGCTCTGTCTGTGAAAAGCACAGCTATAACTTGCGGTTGCTGAAACGAAGCCACAAATAAAAAAGGGTCACTAGACTAGTAACAACAAATGAATAGCAAAAAAAAGTAAAACAAGGGCCAAATGGGACACAGGGAAGCTGTTTGGGGGTTGGGAAAGCTAGGCTAGCCTCAAGAGAGGGCTACAAGGAGGAGCAATGTGAACCTAAACATACTTAAATATATACTCCTGAGCAGGGCCGCATTAAGAGTGGGCACAAAATCAGGTAGAGGCCCCAGATACAGTATTTATTTTTTCTTTAAAATAATAGTCCAGCCAAGTAACTGATTGGTGGTTGTCTGGCACATGCCTACTTACTGGAACGTCAGATCGAGTCCCTTGTGCCACCCTTGTGCGGGTGTGTGCTGCTTGGGAACTCCTGCTTTGCCATTCTGGGTGGGGGTAGTGTAGTTACCCGGCTGGTCCAGCAGAAAACAGTTCCCTGTATTGAGCTGCCAGTGGCTGTGCTTGGTGGCTTATGTGCAGTGGCAGCTCTGCACGCACCCATCACTGTAGCGTTGCTGATAGCGGCTTTGCTGCTCTTAACTCTCCATCCTGCACTGTGGTGGCTTTGGCTGCAGGTTTGCAAAAACAAAATAAGGCTTGCCCAGGTGTGTGGCCCCCACTGCCGCTGATAGCTTTGTTGCTGGCCCCTCAGCCTCTCAGACCAAAGACTGCAAATCCTCCTGGACCAGACCATAATCCAAAAGTTGGTGGAGGCCCAATTTGCAGGGCAAATAGGGGAGTCCCCGGGTGAGTGCCCCTTGCACCCCCCTCATAATCTGGCCCTGCTCCTGAGCAGCTGGGGGAACCAGGGCCACATGCATACAATAAATGGAACCCATGACACTTGGCATATTCCCAATGTTGAAAACATCCCAACCTCACCATGTTCCAGGCTACATGGCTGTCAGAAAAAGAGATGTATTTCTCCTGCAGGACAGCTATGCTATCGAGAAATTTAGTGAGGGCATGGCTGAGCGAAGGCTGGGCCATGCCAACTGACAGTGCCCCTAGCCTCTGGAGGGAGCCATTCGCTGAAAATAGGAGGCAGCCATCCAATTTGGTCATACCCCCAATTACATGCCCCTTTCTTGTGGCAGGGGCCAAGCATGGCCGCACCTCTGAGTAAAGCTTCTCAAGAAAAAGGTGGTTCAGTCACCTGCTGATTGGTCATGTGATTGATATCCAGGCAATGGCGGGTATGCCTAAGCTCTGGAAGGTACATCGTTAACAGCCGCCGCAGCTGCAGACGCTCGTACTCTTCACAGAACTCGCCTAGGGGCTCCATCGTAGGTGCGAAGGATGTAGGCTGTATTTTCACTAGCAACAAAAGACTGTTCAAGTTTTCCCACTAGCAAAAAGATGGCGTAAGTTTGAACCGGAAACCTATGGCTTTTATAGGCCTGAAAACCCACAAATCATGGCTCAGAATCACGCGCAAGGCACGACACCTTGAACCGTATTTATACGGCGATCACCCAATTTGGCATATGCATACCGTAATTTCCCGCAAAAAGGACAACTCAGCCACAAAAACAAGGCTCTGAATTACTGACATGGAAAAGAGACCAAATACAGTAACACGAGTGAGAAAGGCTCTGAATCACCGACACGGAAAATAGACCAAATATAGTAACGCGAGTGAGAAAGGCTCCGAATCACCCCGACACGGAAAAGAGACCAAATACAGTAACACGAGTGAGAAAGGCTGTGAATCACCCCGACACGGAAAAGAGACCAAATACAGTAACACGAGTGAGAAAGGCTCTGAATCACCCTGACACGGAAAAGAGACCAAATACAGTAACGCGAGTGAGAAAGGCTCAGAATCACCCCGACACGGAAAAGAGACCAAATACAGTAACGCGAGTGAGAAAGGCTCTGAATCACCCGACACGGAAAAGAGACCAAATACAGTAACGCGAGTGAGAGAGGCTCTGAATCACCCCGACACGGAAAATAGGCCAAATACAGTAACACGAATGAGAAAGGCTCTGAATCAGGCCGATTCTCTTTCTTTGTTTCTGTCATTTATTCTATGCTTTTGTTTTTTCTTGCCTTTCATTTTTGTATATTTGTTTCTTTCCATCTATTAGTTTTTTTTGTCATTCATTATATTTTTTGTTCTTTAGTTCTCTTTTTTTTCCTCTCATTCTTCTCATCCTTCTATTATTTTTTTCTTTCCATTCTTTGCCAGTATTCATTATACCTGCAACTTGATCACCATGTATGGTGCATCATACCACACCATAAGGGGCCCACTGAGACTATCGCCCAGGGGCCCACATAAACCTGGCACTGAGACACGGTGATCTGAGTACATCAGGTGATTAGGGGCGGCAACAATTCCTGATGTGGGATGCCACACCTTGTGAATTCCTCACCTTTTCGATCCCACAGTGCATGCGTTGGCCTCTCTGCCAATCAGCGTCTTGTGTTCCATTCTGCTTTTCTTTGCTGCTCAGAGCTCAGTCCGGCAACGAAAGCTTAAACCGGACCAACACCCGTTTTTTCTCTAACGGGTATTGGTCCTGCAGGCAGCGCATAATAATAAGCTCAGGACCAAAAGCCAGGATAGTCAAAATCCTGGGTTTTGTTCCACTTTAAGATCGGCCCTAAACTAAAGAATGGGGCAGTCCGGATATTTGCTTCTTTGGGGGTGCGCCTCCCATGTGACTGCGAGCAGCATATAAGGGTAGCCGGTGGACGAGCACATTATTGTGCAATCGTCAGCCGTGTGAGCTGATCAGCTGATGCATGGCCACAATGGAAGGATCTCTGAAAAGGTGAGTATCCCCGGGGCCCCGTTCTCCAGTATAGCGGATGCTGATCCGGGCTGCTCTATATTAAAAATAGAATCCAGTCATTTCTGACCGGAGTTCCTCTTTAATAACTCCTGCCAAGCTTGTTTTTTTTTTCTTCTGGTAGGAAGTCCAGGGCTGACAGCTCTTTGGAGCATACTACTTCCAGCTCTAACCGCTTGTCTCCTGAGCCAGTCAAAGCAGACCAAAAGCCACTGCCTCCTGGCCCTGGAGTCTAAATGATTCTGGATGCCCCACTGTGTGAAACCCCCCATGGTTTCCCCAAATACTCACATAAGGATTCGATCGAACCGGACATGTGGCATCCCTAACACTCCTCCATCCTGTGTGCGCACCCCCGCCAGGATATCTGCATGGATTGTGCCCGCGCCAGGCATTTGTGAATGGGAAGAGGTAAGCTATTCTCGGCATCCTGGGGGGTTTCATGCAGCGGGGAATCCCCGATCAGGATGCCCCCGGGGGGAAAGGACCAAAACACTTTAATGTTCGGTAAAGGGCTCTGTTTATGGTAATGGCGCGTTCCTCCCCTCCACCTATCTGAACTTCTAACAGTCACCAGACTGGGATGCCCCTCCAGTCACCTAAGAAGGCCAATAACAGTCATGTACCTCTTAAGGAGAGACTCACCTTTTCCTAGCATAGCTTCATCCGATGGCAGACAGGAAACAGCTGCACACACATGCAGCAGCCATATCTCTTCCAGTAGGGGGTTTGCTTTACCGCAGCATATATCTGCTTCCAGGTGTCGAGTCACAAAGAGGTACATGGCTGATATTGGCCTTCTTGGCTGGGGGTGGGAGTGCGTGCACGGCCCAAAGAAGAGGTGAGTTTTGCTGCATCCTGAGGAGGGGGGGTTACACTGCAGAACATCCCAATCTGGGATGCCCCAGGAGATGGCCAGCAGCCAGCCCTGGAGTCTTAGAATTCAGGGCTGGCCTTGCAGGGTTTTGTTCTGCTTTAAGACCAACTCCCGTTTTACGTAAAATGGGTGTTGGTCCACCTTATCATCACTGCGGGGGTGGGAGGGGGAGCTGTCAGCATCTGGAATGCCGGTGCTTCCGCAGAGACATTTTACCCTTTTTTCCTCATTCACCCAGAAAAAGTGCCACTCTTGATTGGCCGCCGATGGTCACATGGCCTGCAGGTCACTAACCTTATCCATCCCCCTGCACCATCTGTGAGCCCTGCATTAAAGAGACTTTTTCTAGCAGCGTTTCATACGGTGAGGGGACAGGAAACAGCTACACATATCTCAATGTCCCACACCAGGGATGTGAAACTGTATAGGCACCCTAAATCTGGATGCCTGAAGGCTATTACTTAGAGAGGACCAAAACCCACGCTCCATCGGCCCCATCTATAAGATTCCAGGGCCGCTGTGTGAAACCACCCAGGTTGCCTAAAAACTCATCTTCTTTACCGGTCCAACAGCACATGTGCGAGCTGCAGCCGCATCCCCGCTATCCCTTTAGCAGGACGCGTGCCCGCACCAGGCATTTGTGAATGGCTGGCACGGGCACACTCCCTGTTAGAGGGTAGCGGGGGATGTGGCCACCAGCGCGCTCAGATCTGCTCATATTAGACGAGCTCCTGGACGAAGGGTCGGGAACGGATCCCAGCACGCTGATTGAACAAACGGCCGCAAATACGGGCGACCTGGGGGGTTTCACACAGTGGGGCATCCCTGATCATTTTGTTTTACAGTTTAAAGTGGACCAATCACCGTTGTTGGCCCTGGAGTCCTTCAGACCAGGTGTCCCTGGGGCATGCCATTTCAGCATGCCCCACAGTGTGAGCCCCCCCAGATAACCCGCCAAAGTCCCCCTTTACCCGGTTCCTTGCCGCGATCGTGGGCCACATTCCTACAGCTGTGCGCGCTCCTGCATCCATCAATTTAGATAGGCTGGATGCGTGGGAGCACAGGGGAGCTGGGGATGCCGCCGCTGGCGAACCCTATGCCTGACACTCCATCCAAAACAAGGACTTTATGCCGTGCATTAGTATGCACCGCATAAAGCTCTGATTAGACAAGCGCACGCACATGCACCGCAGGAATGGCGGAAAGGTGAGTGGGCGATCTGGGGGGATTTCATACAGTGGGGCATCACAGTTAGGAATATCCCCGGGGCAAGGACCAATCACCAGGATTGTCAAAATCCTAGTGATTGGTTCACCATGTTGCCTCATAGTTACTGTGATAGTGACCAGGACTCACTCCAATACACGTCATGCACACTGGTCGCCACTAGGTGGCAGTGCTGCATCAATAATTATACACTATATAGAGTTATTAAAGAGGACCAAATCCCAGGACAGTCAATTGTTTTGACTATCCTGGGTTTTGGTCCTTTCCCCGGGGGCACCCTGACCGAGGGTGCCCTGCTGTGTGAAATCCTCCAGGACGCCAAGCCCAGCTCACCTTATCCTGGTCCCATTGCGCGTCTAAGAGCAGCGGCTTTGACGGCCGCATCCTTCACCTCCCTCTAACAGGGACCATGCCCGCGCCGGTCATTCACAATTAAGGTGGACCAAAACCGTTAAGATTCCCGGGCCGATCGATTCCCTCCCCACGGGGCATCCAAAATCAGGATGCCCCCCTGTGTGAAACCCCCCAGGTCGCCCATACACTTACCTTGCTTTCCGGGCCGGGGCCACATCCCCGCCATACCTCTAGCATATCCCGCAGCAGGCATTTGTGGATGGCCCTGTCTTAGATGGTGTGATGTCAGATGCTCCGAGCGTGCTGATTGGACGGGCGGCCACGCATGAACCGTAGGATCAGGAAGAGGTGAGTTTCTTTGGCCGACCTGCGGGGGGTTTCACACAGCGGGGCATCCCGATCGGGGTGCCCCAGGGGAAAGTACCAAAACCCAGAATAGTCAAAATCCAGGGTTTTGGTCCACTTTAAGTCATTTTTGCTTTGGTTTAAAGGAGACTTACACACCGAAATGGAAACCAATCTCTCAAAATAAAAAGGCTTTTATCCAATAGGAAACCTCCTCTTGCTACATAAACCCGCCCCCCGTCTAGGTCCAGCATGATGCTTTCATTCCCTCTTCTAATAAAAGGCACCAGCCTCGGAAGTGTGTGCAGCAGCTTATGGTCCCAAGA
This sequence comes from Gastrophryne carolinensis, assembly GCA_027917425.1. NCBI lineage: Eukaryota > Metazoa > Chordata > Amphibia > Anura > Microhylidae > Gastrophryne > Gastrophryne carolinensis. The sequence goes on from CM051241.1 coordinate 99,052,616, forward strand.
GCACATCACGCAGTGAGCTGGATGATGCAAGAAAATTGATGGGAGAGAGCTTTTCCTTTGCTACCTGCAGAGTGGGCTTCTCCTTTTGACCATTGAGAGTGTAGGTCCACTTTAAAATCTTGACGCAGTATTTGCCTATATCGGAAATCCCTGGCAAGACCAATGTCATGGATTTTTCTTTCATTCATATGAAAAAAGGGACTCTACTAGAATGAACTCGGCACCATTACACCCATCCCCAGGCAGATGCTGCCCCCTTCTGGTAAAGATCACACACTGCAATCCAGTAAATAGAGAAAAAAAAAATCAGAATGAAAGTGGACTAAAACCCGAAATCAGAATTCATTATTACTAATGTTATTAAAGTGGACCAAAACCCATGATTCTGACTATCCTGGTCCTTGCCCCGGACACCAGATTGTGTGAAACCCTCCAGGTTGCCCAATCTTACTCAGTCCTATGCGTGCCTCTCTTCCAATCAGTGCACTCAGATCTGCTCCTTCGTCTAAAGAATCCTCTAATCATCCGGCAGCCGCATCCCCCACTACCCTGTACCCAGCTACAGGGAGCGCGCCCGCACTGGCCATTCACAAGTGCCTGGTGTGGGTGTGCGTCCTGCTAAAGGGATAGCAGGGAGCAGCCACTGCTTGCACATGTGCCGTTGGAGCGCGGGAGAAGGTGAGTTTATGGGCGACCCGGGCGAGGGTCCTGAATGTGAATGCCCAGGGGGAGGGAATCAAGTGGGCCGTAGGTTTTGGTCCACTTTAAAGCAAAAGTCCCCTCTCTGCCGCCTTCCCCTGGTGCTCCAGAGACCTGGAGTGTGTCTATTAGAGTGGTGCTGGACTGCAGGAGAGGTAATAGGTTTTTCTTTGTAAACCTCCCCACCAGGAGACTACCACTTTAAACCAGAAGAAACCCCTAGCAGAATGGTCCTGGAATCTAGGATTCCAGGGCTGGCTGTTGGCCTTCTCCAGGTGCATCCCAGATTGGGATGCTCCACTGTGTGACCACCCTCCGGAGCGCTGCAACACTAACTTCCATCTTCTGGGTCCCTTGGTTTTCAAGCGTCCTTCCGACGGGCGACACCATCTTGTATCCCATCAGGCACTGTGTGCGACCCCCGATCTCGCACCGGCGCAGTGCCTATGAATGGAATGCAATGGAGCCACCTGAAATCTGAGACTTCGCTGAGCTGCGAGATCGCCGCTGGACATTGACGAGCATGGCTAAGGCAGCGCTTGTCAGTTAGGTTGAAGGGCCTGGTGGGCAAGTCCCAGTCTGTCCACACTGCCGCCACTAATGCTGGCCCCGCCTACAGCATTAAATAAATAGACCCACGCCACTAATGCTGGCCCAGCCACCAGCATTTTGTAGACTAGCCCCTAGCTTATTACTGGCTTGCAAGTAGGACCTCACCGACACTGGGCCCCTGTGCATGGCGCCTGCCTGGGCCCGCTGTCTGCAGCTTCTGAGGCCCCATCATCGTCCACCCCGATGGTAACACGTGAGGAGGAGCGGTTGTCTCTGCATTATGTACGCCCCTGTCCTCAGGATCTCCATATATCCAAAAGATAAAGAGGGCAGCAGTTCAGGCCCATGTAGAACTAATTGATAGCAAATAACCAGCTCACCCAGTAGTGAAAAAAATCCCTCCAGCACGGATTCAGGAAAAAAACTCTTGAAGATTTCCAGCAACAGAAACAGGAGGATGAATCCAGCTCCAGGGATAAAACTTAACTTTTACTAATAGAGTATAAAATGAAGTCCATGAGAAAAATTCTAAGCAAACAAAGTATCCGGCAAGACAGTGTCCCCCCGTCCCTCACCAACACTGTGATGCGTTTCAGGCCTCAAGAGCCCTTAATCACCATGATTGGTGAATTTTTCTCATGGACTTCATTTTATACTTTATTAGTAAAAGTTAAGTTTTATCCCTGGAGCTGGATTCATCCCCATGTAAAACTAAACTGGGAGGTGCAGGTGATGCAGGGCAATTGCAAGGACATAAACAGCACTGGATACTATGGAAGCAGCTTATGTGAGGTTTCCTTATACCTCCAGTGCAGCACATGGGGAGTAAGGGTCCAAAGCCTCCCCTATACAGCTCCGGCCCCCCCCCCCCCCCACCCCATGTGCTTGCACAAAGGGCTTTATTCATCAAGGGATAGCGGCAGGTAGTGCTTTGTAAGTGGCAGGTAGCGGGAGGTAAACGCCGGCCTCGGCACGCAATACCACATTTATCAAAGCGATTCTGGTGAGCGACTCTTAACAGTGCCCTGTAGCGACCAATTCTTCATCACAGACGGCTCAGCGTATCCCGGAGGCGCTGCGGCTTCCAGAGTGCCTGGTAGTACCTGTCGCTCTCCCATACATTTCAATGGACGTTACTTTTCTTCTCTTTAACAGGGTTTTTTTTATTTAAATTATCAAATAATTGTGTGACCTCTCCTGTCCTATTAAAGTCATTTTTGAAAACTTTTTGGATTTATAATATTTTTATGCATAATAGTCCTTACAGGTCTGGTATTACAGTATTAATGTTACAATGTAATAACAATGTCACTCCATACGTTTTCGCTTTGTTACTGGTGGATATGTGTTCAAAAACAGACAATGACACAGCCTCCGGTGCTCTTGTCTACAATGACCCGATTTTGAGCGCCGCCACTGTGTGAGGCTGTTTTTTTGATGAATATGGAGTCGGTCGCACCGAGCTGGCGCTACCGTTCGTTCCCATACAGCGCTGTACTGGTGTTAGAGCGAATCACACAACATATTCATCAATGTCGGCCAGTCTGAAATAGCGACCCATGGCCGATCACAGCGACTACTAGCGTTCGCTCGCAAATCCTCGCTACAGATGCTCATCTGTCGCTACCTGGCGCTAGTAATGAATCAGCCTGCCAGTGTACATTACATTGTATGTCCCAAAGCTGGACTCTCATAGAGTTAGCACTGCACCTCACAGAGGCACCTTGGTGTTTGCTGGTGCAGATTTAGTATGCTCCTGCATGTGTGCACACACCCTGACCTCTGTTTTTAACCAAATTTTGGAGACAGATTATAGGATTGGTTGCAGGATAACAGGGCCGTGACACCTTTAAGATTTGTCTCCATTTCTCCACCTTGTTCGTCAATCAAAACCTAGGATTTTGACTATCCTGGGTTTTGGTCCTGTCCCCGGGGGCACCCCGATCGTAAACTCACCTTTTCCTGTTAGAGGGAGCAGGCTAAGGACCAAAACCCATGATAATCAAAATGTTTGACTATCCTGGGTTTTGGTCCACTTTAATGGCGTGCAGTGTGTGCGATCGCACAGGACCCCATCCTAAGCCCTCAGTAAGGGGGGTGCTGGGATACCTCATTCAGGCACAAGTCATTTTCTTGGTGTCCTGCTCGGGTCGCTCCATTCTTGACAATTGGGTTATTCCGCCATAAGGTGGCACAGTTTACTGCAAGACGAAACTTGTGGCTCCTCCTGGCTCATATAAAGGCAGCTGTATCCCTAATAATCCTCTAGAGTTCTCTTGCAGTCTGACTGCGAAGATGGATCTTTTTCTCTCTCCATGGATAACACAGATAAGCGGGGCATCCCAAGCCCGTCGGCCACTGCAGCCCTATTCCCACCTGTTTTCAGTGGACCCTTTCTGTCTCCCAGCCTCCGGCTTCTGATCAGAGGGTCAGGCATTCGGCAGAGCTATGCTCTGGGCCGCAGATCCTGTCTTGAAGGGTAGCCGGCCATAGGCTATGGTGAGCCTATATGGGGAGGGGAGGGAACCACCTGGAGACCCATTTTATGCTTATGTCTCCCACAAGCTTTATTATTTGGTGTGTGTTTTTGTGCACTGTACTTTTTTCATTTTTAAGTTACTCACCTTTCCTTCTCTTCTCTCCTTGCATCTATCGAGGGGGGGGGGGGCGCGGGCGCCGGCCGGCCCGATGACACAGAGGGGGCCAGCGGATGGGCGCCGCAGCGCGCTCCTGCGTGCCTGTCACTCGGGCAGGGAGGGCTCGGCCTCCCCTGCCTGTTCTTTATGCGGTCTGGGCGCCATTTTGACTGGCGCCCGGAGGCCGCTCTTGTCTCCTGCTGCTGTGGTGGGGGTGGGGCAGTGCGATAACACGTTCCGCGTCATCGTCGCGCGGCCCGCCCCTCGAGAAGCTCTTTCAGCGCCATTTGTTCTGGCGCGTGGTGGCTGCGCCCCAGCTGTCTTCCCCCCTCTCTTCATGCACGCCGGTCCTCATACTGCGGTCTCCTCCTCCTCAGCTGCTGCTTCTTATCCTGATCATCGGTTGCGGTCCGTGAATTATGTCAGTGTGCATGTGCTGTGGGATGCTTATATTATTTTTATTCTATGTTTTCCAGACGGGTCCCAGTCTATCCATAGGTGGTTCCTCCTGGTCTCGCCCCCCCCCCCCCCACCCTGCCCTTAAAGGGTTCAGAGGGTCCAAATTGGGGATTATACGGTTCTGCGGCTTGTGACCCGATTTCCTCCACCATAATCACTATAATGGAGGCTTCTGGGGATAGCGCGCTTGCTGCCCCCTCGGGACTTGTTAAGCTTTGTCTCTTGTGTGGTACTTTCACCCCTGAGCGGTCGCAGCGCTATTTGTGTACCCTGCACGCAAAGCGTCATTTCGGAACAGGATGGGGCAAGTGTTGCCGGCCCCAGTCCCGTTTTGCCGACGGCCTCGCCGACTCCCCCGTGTCTGCATTTAGCTCCCAGTGAGGGGGAAGCCAGCAGGGCATCTCAGACGGACTTGGCACTCAGAGTGGCCAGTATAGAGCGTCAGTTGTCGCGTTCGGAGATTGGCAAGGCCACGCGTAAGAAGCGGCACTTGGAGTCGGCTTATGCACTTTTCGCCGATGATGATGATGACCATGAGGCCTTCGGTGGCCGAGACTCTATGGAGGAGGGTGAGTTATTTCATGATTCTGACTCCTTTGGGGACCGACAGGGGAGCCTTGACAGTGACCCCGGGTCATCCTCTGATGAGGACGGTTGGCTTCCCGATGACACAGAGAAGCTGTTGTCGGCGGTTTTTGAAGCCTTGCACATTGTACTCCCTAAGGCGGCCAAAAAGAAGCAGGGGGACCTTTTTCGGCCTGAGAGACAGCGTCTGGTCTTTCCTGAACAGGGTCATTTCTCTAAAATGATTTTTAAGGAATGGGAGAAGCCTAATAAATTGCCGTCTGTGCCTAGGGGACTGAACAGACGGTATCCCTTTTCGAAGGATTTAATGCGCCTCTGGTCCCGTCCCCATGAGGTAGATACTCCAATACCATGGTTATGCCGTCTCCTGATACTTCTTCCTTGCGCGACCATGCTGACAGGCGCATGGATCAGCTGGCTTGTCACACTTTCACCTTTGTGGGCGTTGGTCTTCGCCCTGTCTGTGCCGCGGCCATTGTTTCCATTGCCATCAAAAAGAAGGTGAGACGTCTTATGGATATGGCCAGATCGCGCAAGCGAGCGGAGGAGTATAAGGGTCTCCTAGCTGGCGCGGAGTTCATTGCCTTTGTGATTTCAGCCATGGATGATACCGTCCGGCTTGGTGGTAGGGCTTCGTCATTCTATCTGGCTGCGACAGTGGGCAGCGGACGCAGCCGCCAAGAAAGCTCTCACTGGTATTCCCTTCCTGGGACTTCGGCTGTTCGGGGAGCGCCTGGATCTCCTAGCAAGTCAAACAACAAAATACTCTGCACCACCCTATAGTGACACTGGGTGCAGGCTGGGTACGCCTCCCTCCGTGATATTCGCGGAGATTACAATGTTACACTTACAAGGGGATCCGCCACTACCAAGATGATATAAAATTACCCTTTATTGTCAATGGGCATATAGAGATTACATGTGAAGTCTATGCACATACAAACCAACATCTAAAAACAATTAAAAGACAAGTAAAAACACAAAGCTGCGCCGGATATTTGAATAAATAGCTCTCAAATAAACCAAACAGTTAATAAAGCATGATCCTCTCCGAAAACAATAAATATCTATAAACCAGCCGTGCTGTTATAATTACATAAAAATCAAATACATTCAAGAGTCAATTAATAGTTAAGTGAATTAATACACCCTAATATATACAACCTATCATAAAGTGCCTAGTGCATAACAGTGCATTATGAAGTGCCAACATTAGTGCCGCTGACACCAATTAGCCAGCCTATGTGAAACCCTAATCTACCAACCCTTTAATTATACCTGTGCAATGATATACTGATTGTGATAGAGACAATGGGACAAGGAGAGGGTTAAAGTGGACCAACACCCAGGATTTTGACTATCCTGGGTCTTGGTCCACTTCGGTGGGGCACCCCCGATCGGGGTGCCCCGCTGTGTGAAACCCCCCCTAACCCCCCGAAAAACTCACCTCTCCCCGCGCCGACGTACAAGGGAAGATCTGGAACGCCTAAGCGGCGGCGGCCGCCGCCGCCTCCCTCGCGTCACTTTTGACGCGCGCGCCCCCGCGCCGGCCATTCGCAGACGGCCGGCGCGGAGGCTTGCACGCCTACAGGGGCGCGAGGGAGGCGGCCGGCCGCCGCCAAAGATAAGGTAGGTGAGTTGGGGTGTTTGGGGGGGGGGTTTCACCCCCGGGACATCCCGATCTCGGATGTCCCGCGGGGTGGGGGGTGATCGGCCCGGGAATCTTATAGATTCCCGGGCCGATCACCCGTGGGTGTTGGTCCACTTTAAAGTAATAAGAAGAATATCACCGTGTGTCTAGAGCTTTGGTCCGGCTTCAACGACAGCTGGCAGCGGATTTCCCAGAGCCCCTTGATGGCGCAGGGCCTAAGATTGGCTGTCCAACGACTTCTGTTGTCTGGAGTGATTTGTCCTGTGCCTCACCAGGAACGGGGTCGAGGGTTCTATTCCAATCTTTTCACGGTGCCCAAGAAGGACCTGAAGGGTCTCAACAGGTTTGTCAGATTCAAAGACTTCTGCATGGAGACCTTACGGTCAGCGGTGAGTTCACTTCGGCCCGGCAACTTCATGACCACGGTGGACATCAGGGATGCTTACCTGCACGTCTTCCGGGGACATCAGAAGTTCCTGAGGTTCGCGTTGGAGGATCAGCACTACCAGTTTGTGGCCTTGCCATTTGGAATCTCTTCAGCCCCTCGGGTGTTCACCAAGGTGCTGGCAGGTGTCATGGCCCTGCTGAGGAGCCAGGGCATTCGTATTCTTCCTTACCTGGACGACTTGCTGATTGCTGCTCAATCTCTTCAGCAGGCCGAGAGTGACACTCAGAGGGTATTGTCCACTCTCGAGGCATTCGGTTGGGTGATCAATTATCCCAAGTCCTCGATCACTCCGTCATTGGTGAGGTCTTTCCTGGGCATGCCGTTGGACACCTCTCAGGTCAAGGTGTTCCTCCCTCAGCAGAAGGTGGAGGGTCTTCAGATGCAGGCACGGGCCTTGCTGTCATGTCCACACCCATCCATCCGTCTGGGGATGCAGTTGGTGGGCCTCATGGTGTCTTGCTTCGAGGCTGTACCCTTCGCTCAGTTCCACATGAGACCGCTTCAGTTGAATCTCTTGGCTGTTTGGGATCGGAAACAGGAGTCCCTGTAGCAGGAGTTCGCTCTGTCCCCTCTGGCCAGACGGTCCCTCTCGTGGTGGTTGGACTTGAGAAATCTTCTAGTGGGCATGTCTTTTCTGACTCCACGCTGGGAGATTTTCACCACGGACGCAAGTCTGTCCGGTTGGGGAGGGTTTTGTCAATCGCTGCAGTTCCAGGGCCAGTGGGGCCCTCAGGAGGCTCATGTCACTATCAATCTCCTGGAGCTGAGAGCGATCCGATTGGTCCTTTTTCAGTTGCCTCGCCATCTACCGGGTCGTGCGGCCCAGGTCCGCTCGGACAATCAGGCGGCGGTCGCCTACCTCACTCATCAGGGCGGGACTCGGAGCAAGTGAGCCCTCAAGGAAGTGACCCTGATCCTGTAATGGGCGGAGGAGGTTTACATCCCCGGGGTGGAGAACCAGGAGGCAGACTCCCTGAGCAGGGGGACTTCTCGTCTGGGGGAATGGTCTCTCAGCAACAAGGTCTTTCACACTCTGTGTCGCCGCTGGGGACAGCCGGACATGGACCTGTTTGCATCCCGACACAATCACAAGTTCGTCTGTCTGTCAAGAGATCCTCTGGCCCACGCCACAGACATGCTGGCAATTCCTTGGACGGAGTTCTGACTCCTCTACGTCTTTCCTCCTTTCCCTCTCCTGGGTCAGGTGCTGTTCAAGCTAGCCCAGGAAGGGGTACCGACCATCCTGGTGGGCCCTCGTTGGCTGAGGCGGTGTTGGTTCGCGGACATAGTCCAGATGTCAGTGGTTCACTACGTCATGCCCAACGATCCGGGGCTTCTCACTCAGGGACGGTTACACCACCCCAGCTTACAAACGCTGGCTTTGACGGCTTGGCTGCTGAAACCTCTATTTTGACGGAGAAAGAGTTGGCTGCCTCGGTCGTGCGTACCCTGATTCAGGCTCGGAAGAGATCCTCTTCCATGATTTATTACAGGGTCTGGCACGCTTACATTGCCTAGTGTGAGTCCAGGGGTTTCCCTTGTCGCACATTTCCTTTTTCTAGGATTTTGTAGCTCCTACAACATGGTTTGGATTCGGGCCTTCAGCTGAGTACCCTCAAGGGACAGGTTTTGACCTTGGCTATTTTCTTCCAAAGATTTTTCGCCAATCATAGACTTATCAAGACCTTTTTCCAAGGTGTTACTCATGTACATCCACCGCGTAAGCCTATGCTACCGGTGTGGGATTTTAATTTGGTGCTTTCTGCTCTCCAGGGTCCTCCCTTTGAGCCCTTGTGCGATGCAGCTTTATCCCCATTGACTTTGAAGGTGGTCTTTTTGGTAGCTGTAGCTTCGGTGCGTCGCGTCTCTGAGCTGGCGCCGCTTTGTATGAAGTCTCCTTACTTTGAGCGGCATCAGGATAAGGTGGTTTTTCGTCTTAAAACCTGACTTTTTACCAAAAGTTGTTTCTGCCCTTCATCTCAATGAGGACATTGTCTTGCCTTCCTTGTGTCCCACGCCTTCTAATTCTAAGGAGCGGACCCTCCATTCCCTGGATGTGGTCAGGGCACTTAAGTACTACCTGGTTGCTACGGAATCCTTTAGGAAGTCGGATTCTTTTTTTTTGTCCTTCCTGACGGGCCTAGGAAGGGCTTGCCTTCAGCCAAATCCACTATCAGCAAGTGGATCAGACAGGATGTGGTACAAGCTTACTCTGCCAAGGGGAAGGAACCCCTTTTTCGGATTACAGCTCACTCTACCAGAGCTTTTGGAGCTTCTTGGGCTTTTCAGCACCAGGCTTTGGTTGAACAGGTTGTAAGGCCGCTACTTGGTCTTCAGTTCACACTTTTTCTAAGTTTTACAAGGTTGATGTTAGGGCCTCAGCTGATGCTGTTTTTGGCCGCAAGGTGCTTCAGGCGGTAGTATCATGAACTAAGTGCTGTTGCTCACTGGGGATCCCACCCTTTCTTGGACACTGCTTTTGGATGTCCCAATTGTCAAGAATGAAGCGACCCGAGCAGGACTCCAGGAAAAATACAATTCTGTGATTACTCACCTGTAGAATTGATTTTATTGGTGTCCTGCTCGGGTCGCTTCATCCCACCCTTGTTCTGTTATCCTCTTTTTGCCTTCTTATGGTATTACAGTTTGAGAGAGCTTATTTTGGGGCTGTGTGATTTAACATGGTCTCTGGCCTCTCGGCTTGTCTTGTATTTACTGCTTTTCAACGCTGGAGGATTATTAAGGATACAGCTGCCTTTATATGACCCGGGAGGAGCCACAAGTTTCGCCTTGCAGTCAACTGCGCCACCTTGTGGCAGAATAACCCAATTGTCAAGAATGAAGCGACCCGAGCAGGACACGAATAAAATAAATTCTACAGGTGAGTAATCACAGAATTGTATTTTTTGTTGGGTGACACCCCTATGGTCTCCAGGGAAAGTTCACCTCCTACTGGCCAATTGGCGGCCGGCACCCTATCATTCCTTACTAGAAATTCTGATGTCAGAGCGGCATAGTAAGCATGAATAAAGGGGCTTGCCGCACCCCCGCGTACCCAAGCCATTGTGAAATGCCTGGAGCAGATACGCGTCTCCTTCTGTTTTTCTCTCTATTCCACTTTTTCTCACCCCCCCCTCTATTTACCTTTTCATGGTATCCCTTTCTATGTTCCCCCCATCTTTCTCTGTTTTCCACATTCCTTTAATCTGTTTCTCTTTTACAACTTCTTTTCATTGTTCTCTCTTTTCAACACTTTCCAGATTTCTATTTTCCACATTATTTTCATCTTTTTTCTATTTTCCTCATTATTTCCATCTATCTTTCTGTTCCACATTCTTTCCATCTTTCTTTCTGTTCCCCGTTCTTTCCATCTTTCTTTCTGTTCCACATTCTTTCCATCTTTCTTTCTGTTCCACATTCTTTCCATCTTTCTTTCTGTTCCACATTCTTTCCATCTTTCTTTCTGTTCCACATTCTTTCATCTTTCCTTCTGTTCCACATTCTTTCCATCTTTTTTCTGTTCCACATTCTTTCCATTTTTTTTCTGTTTCACATTCTTTTCATCTTTTTCTGTTCTACATTTCCATCTTTCTCTTTTCCACATTATTGTCATCTTTTTTCTATTCTCCACATTCTGTCATCTTTCTTTCTGTTCCACATTCTTTCCATCTTTCCTTCTGTTCCACATTCTTCCCATCTTTTTCTGTTCTACATTCTTTCCATTCCGCATTCTTTCCATCTTTCTTTCTGTTCCACATTCTTTCCATTCTGCATTAATTCCATCTTTCTTTCTGTTCCACATTCTTTCCATCTTTTTCCTGTTCTACAATTTTTCCATCTTTCTTTCCATTCCACATTATTTTCATCTTTCTTTCCATTTTCCACATTCTTTCCATCTTTCTTTCTGTTTCATATTCTTTCCATCTTTCTCTTTTCCACATTAATGTCATCTTTTTTCTATTCTTCACATTCTGTCATCTTTCTTTCTGTTACACATGGTTTCCATCTTTCTTTCTGTCCCACATTCTTTCCACCTTTCTCTTTTCCACATTAATGTAATCTTTTTTCTATTCTCCACATTCTGTCATCTTTCTTTCTGTTACACATGGTTTCCATCTTTTTTCTGTTCCACATTCTTTCCATCTTTCTTTCTGTTCCACATTCTTTCCATCTGTTCCACATTCTTTCCATCTTTCCTTCTGTTCCACATTCTTTCCATCTTTCTCTTTTCCACATTATTGTCATCTTTTTTCTATTCTCCACATTCTTTCAATCTTTCCTTCTGTTCCATTCTTTCCATCTTATTGTCTGTTCCACATTATTTTCATCTCTTTTTTTCACATTATTTTCATCTTTCTCTCACAATCCTTCCATCATCCTCTTTTTTCCTAGAGGCGATCCTTCTTCCTTCTCCTTTACTTGTTTTTTTTTTTTTTTGTTTGTTTTGTAAATGGGGATTGTAGCCACGCCAAACCCCGAAAAAAATAAAATTAAACTCAGGATTTTTTTCTATCTTGGTTTTTGTTCCTTGTCCCCAGCGGAACCCTAATTTGGGATGCCCCGCTGTGTGAAACCCCCCAGATCGCCTATACCAAGTCACATTTCCCAGGTTCTATGGTGCATGCGCGGGTTCTCATCCAATCAGTTTGCAGCACATATTTAATTTAATCTGCAAATGGTTCTGTTTACAGCAACCGGGAGCAAGAAAAGCCCCAGTGGAAGGGCAGCGTTGGGCTTTGTCCCACTTTAAAGTGGACCAACACCCAGGATTTTGACTATCCTGGGTCTTGGTCCACTTCGGTGGGGCACCCCGATCGGGCCGCCGCCTCCCTCGCGTCACTTTTGACGCGCGCGCGCCCGCGCCGGCCATTCGCAGACGGCCGGCGCGGAGGCGCGCACGCCTACAGGGGCGCGAGGGAGGCGCCGGCGGCCGGCCGCCGCCGAAGATAAGGTAGGTGAGTTGGGGTGTTTGGGGGGGGTTTCACCCCGCGGGACATCCCGATCTCGGATGTCCCGCGGGGTGGGGGGTGATCGGCCCGGGAATCTTATAGATTCCCGGGCCGATCACCCGTGGGTGTTGGTCCACTTTAAGATTGCTGATTGCATAATATAATTTTGGGTGACATAGGCACGCCACTGGCCACACCCCCGGCCTAAATGAATGCGCCGTGAAATCATTGGCCAGATGAGTATACCGGTGATCTCAGGGGGTTCACACAGCGGGGCTTCCCAAATTGGACCGGTCCTTGCGTCTGGACCAGGTTTTGGTCCACTTTAATCGCAGGATGGGGCTGCCTCAGCTGACAAAATCCTCTGCTACATTTCCAGAGAAATGTTCCTATGACCTAAGGCTTTGAAAAATTAAGGGGGTTAGGGGGTCTCTGCTTTGGCAAGCCAGGGAAATAAAAGGGGGGGGGGGTCTCCACTCAAACTATGCTTTAAAAATAGAAGATAGAAAAAGGGAAGGAAGGGGGTCCCCGCTTTAATTGTGCTTTAAAAGGTCACCTAATAAAGGAGGGCCTCTGCTCACGTTTGATCTACAATGGGAAAAAAGCGTCTCTTTCCGCTCACATGATGCTTTGAAAAATCAGGGGATGAAAGGGGAGGGGGCTTTATAAAGTCACATCATAAATGGGGCCTCCGCTCACACTTTTGGTCTAAAATGGGAAAGGGTTCTCCACTCTCACTTTAAATAGTCAGGTGATTAAAGAGGGTCTCTGCTCACACTTTGGAAAGTCAGGTGATTAAAGAGGGTCTCCACTCTCACTTTGGAAAGTCAGGTGATTAAAGTGGAACAAAAGAGGGGTGGCAGCCACTCAGACCATTTTATAACTAACCTGGGAGGTGCACATTAGCAGGACAATTAGGATACAAAAGTCTTAAAGGAGCCACAGCACTCAACCCTGTTAGCTTGCATACCAACCTACAAACTGTCTCTAAACTTGGTTAAAAACAGAGGACTCGGTGATTACAGAGGGTCTCCGCACACACTTTGGCAAGTCGGGTGATTAAAGAGAGTCTCCGCTCACACATTTGCAAGTCGGGTGATTAAAGAGGGTCTCTGCTCACACTTTGGAAAGTCGGATGATTAAAGAGGGTCTCCGCACACACTTTGGAAAGTTGGGTGATTAAAGAGGGTCTCCACTCTCACTTTGGAAAGTCGGGTGATTAAAGAGGATCTCCGCACACACTTTGGCAAGTTGGGTGATTAAAGAGGGTCTCCGCACACACTTTGGCAAGTTGGGTGATTAAAGAGGGTCTCCGCACACACTTTGGAAAGTCAAGTGATTAAAGAGGGTCTCCGCACACACTTTGGAAAGTCGGGTGATTAAAGAGAGTCTCCGCTCACACTTTGGAAAGGCAGGTGATTAAAGGGGGTCTCTGCTCTTACTTTAAATGGTCAGTTGATTAAAGAGGGTCTCTGCTCTCACTTTGGAAAATCTGGTGATTAAAGAGGGTCTCTGCTCTAACTTTAAATGGCCAGCTGATTAAAGAGGGTCTCCGATCACACTTTGGAAAATCGGTTGGTTAAAGAGGGTCTTTGCTCTCACTTTAAATGGTCAGGTGATTAAACAGGGTCTTTGCTCACTCTTTGGAAAGTCGGGTGATTAAAGAAGGTCTCTGCTCACTCTTTGGAAAGTCAGGTGATTAAAGAGGGTCTACGCTCTTACTTTAAATGGTCAGTTGATTAAAGAGGGTCTCCGCCCTCACTTTGGAAAGTCAGGTGATTAAATAGGGTCTCCGCTCACTCATTGGAAAGCCAGGTGATTAAACAGGGTCTCTGCTCTTACTTTAAATGGTCAGTTGATTAAAGAGGGTCTCCGCTCTCACTTTGGAAAGTCAGGTGATTAAAGAGGGTTTCTGCTCACACTTTGGAAAGTCAGGTGATTAAAGGGGGTCTCCGCTCTTACTTTAAATGGTCAGTTGATTAAAGAGGGTCTCCGCTCTCACTTTGGAAAGTCAGGTGATTAAACAGGGTCTCCGATAACACTTTGGAAAGTCGGTTGGTTAAAGAGGGTCTCCGCTCACACTTTGGAAAGTCGGTTGGTTAAAGAGGGTCTCCGCTCACTCTTTGGAAAGACAGGTGATTAAACGGGGTCTCCGCTCTTACTTTAAATGGTCAGTTGATTAAAGAGGGTCTCCACTCTCACTTTGGAAAGTCAGGTGATTAAACAGGGTCTCTGCTCACTCTTTGGAAAGTCAGGTGATTAAACAGGGTCTCTGCTCACACTTTGTTAAGTCGGTTGGTTAAAGAGGGTCTCCGCTCACACTTTGGAAAGTCGGTTGGTTAAAGAGGGTCTCCGCTCACACTTTGGAAAGTCGGTTGGTTAAAGAGGGTCTCCGTTCTCACTTTAATAGGTCAGGTGATTAAACAGGGTCTCTGCTCACACTTTGAAATGTCGGGTGATTGAAGAGGGTCTATAATCACACTTTGAAAAGTTAGGTGATTAAAAAGGGTCTCTGCCCAATTTTTTTGAAAGTCAGGTGATTAAAGAGGGTCTCTGCTCACTACTTGGAAAGTCAGGTGATTAAAGAGGGTTTCTGCTCTTATGTTAAATGGTCAGGACACCAGTGTCCAGTCTCGGGTGTCACCAGCACACGCGGGGGCAGCAGTCGCCTCATTTCAGTCAGGGGTTTGGTTTCTGGCAGGCTGCCAGCATCCATCATGGCGGCTCCGTGCTGAAGCGCAGGCCCGGTAGCGCTTCTGGGCGGAGATTTCCGGTCACGCGCCCTGTGACAGGCGAACACCGGAGTTGATCGAAACAGGCGGGGAACCCGGAAGAGACGGGCGACAACGAACACCGTCAAAGAATAAAACGCGGGCTCGGTGAGTAATTGGGGATGGCGGTCACGTGGCAGGCATGGCTCCTCACGGCTAGTCACTCGGGTGTTAGTAATAGTTGCCCCCTTTTCCCGCGGTAGAGTGAATTACCGTCCTCCTCTGTCACCCTGTGTTTATGTCTCAGAAAAGTGGGGGAGCAGAGAGGGAATACAACTCCCAGCATGCCTTGCCTCAGTAAGGTCCCCGGGGCTGCCCTGTGGCGCCTGTTCACAGTCAGGCGCCCCCTGTGGTTGGCTAGCACCCATTGGGTGAGGCTCTAGGGGTAAAAATAAGTCTTCTGGTGCTTCTGTACTTTTCAGTATTTTCATTTTATTTGTTTATATGGCGCTGTTATGTTCTGTGGTGTTGTACAAAGTATAGGGGGGACACAAAGCATACCTAAAACCAAAACGACCCTCACCTTCTTGTTTCAGTGGCACCCATTACTCTATACTTCAGTATAATGCCCCTTAAAGTGGTCCTTCACTCTGAATAAAAGCCTATCTTATAGGTTTCCCACACCCTGTACATACAGATTGCTCACATTAATCCGGACCTTCACCCTGAATAAGAGCCTATGTTATATGTTTCCCACACCCTGTACATACATAATGCTCACATTAAAAATCATCCTACCTGCATCTACTGCATGTTATGAGCCTTTAAACATCCAAGATGGCGGCTCATGGAACATCAGAAGTGCCTTCTGACTGTGCTGCTCTGCATTCTGGGATTGCTGACCTTTTCCTGACACCAGCTTTGCTCTGTATGAGCAAAGCATAGCTATAACCCGCCCCCCTGTACTTTATCCCACTCTCCTCTCCTCAGTAAGTATGATGCTTCAAGAGTCAAGATGGCGGCGCCCATATCCTAAAGTCCTGAACAGAGTTGCAGCCCAGTGGGGGAAAGAATAATAAGTAAGTGACGAAAAAAACTTAAAATATATTATTTTTAGATGCTAGGGAATAGTTTTTTAGGGGTTTGGGCTTTTCAATAAATCATGGTGAAGGTCCGGTTTAAAGCGGACCTCCAGACTTGACGCGGCTTCCCCTCTCACCACTCTCTTAGATTCCAGGCCGTCTGCTGGTAAGGTGGCTCTAGAATCTATGAGACACCAGGGCCCCCTGATTCCTCTCCTCTGGGGCACCCTGATTTGGGATGCCCACAGTGTGAAGCCCCTCTTGAGTCCACTCTATAACCTACCTTGTCTCCGATCTAACGGCACATGTGTGGGCCACAGCAGCACTACACACACCCGCACTAGGCATTTGTTACTGGCCGTCGCGGGCACGCCCCCCTGTTAGAGGCTAGCGCTGTGCTCGGCTAGATTCGGCCCTTGGCTAATAGCTGAAAATGCCGAATGAATCAGCCGTAGGACCGGGGGGGTAAGGTGAGTTTTACTAGGCGACCTGGGAAATTTCATGTTTCAAACTTGGGATATTCAACATCCTGGTTTTGGTCCACTTTAAAGTAGACCTGAACTCCCCCTGTGGTGGGAACGGTCCTGCTCTCTGTCAGCATTACAATAACCTAACCTACATTGTAGAGATGCCTTTCCTTAGCTCCAGTGGTGCCGGTGATTGGCCTCCGTCTCTCGCCAGATTAGCTTTGAGGCGATCTAAAGGGTCTCGCACAGAGGGGCATCCCGAATTGGGAGGACTAACTAAAACCCGGGATGGTAAACATTCCAACTTTAGTTCCTCTTTAAGCCAGAGCTTTTGCTGGAGGCATCAAGTGCTGCAAAGAGGGGACCCGCTCTTCTGGCGGGGGAGCCGACCCTGTAGCTCCAGCTTTGCTGAATAGAAGCTGCGTGACACCTCTATGACATCACTTCATCACCGGACGGGGAGCACAGCCCAGGTCTGGCTACAGGAGTGATCGGAGTTGCACTTTAAATGTAGACACGTGAATTCAGTGACATCACAACCAGTAAGTGATGATCTGCCCGGCTATTCCGGGAATGTGGCTCAGTAAATGGGTGGAGCACCCTAATAAAAGGGGCATCCCCTGTATTTCCAGAATGACGGGTTTCCCTAAAGAGAGCCGGGTGTATAGGATAAGTGCATCTCCTTGGATCCTGGCAAGTGAGGGCCCCGGGGCCATGACCCCCCATCTGCCTGTCACAAGAATGGTGATGGACTGAGATGACATTGATGAAGCTTGGTGGTGTAGGTAGGCAACTTTCTCTCAGTCCGGGATCAATTGCAAAGTCAGGTGGTCAAGGCTCCTCCCACCACTGATGTAAGAAGTGATGGGGTGACCTAACCTACCCCCTCATGCCATCAGTGTGCCCACTTTTTGCTATCGGAGCGCCATTTGACAGGGTGGACAGGAAACGGCTGCACACGCATGCAGCAGCCTCAGCTCATGCTTAGTGTAAACAGCATTCCATGGCTGATTTTAGCTTCTTTAAAAAGGACCAAAACTCACCCTGGAATATATGAGCCTCCAGGGCAGGCATACTTGTCCAGATTCCGGATGCCCCGCTGTGTGAAACCCCCCAGGTCGCCCGAAAACTCACTTTCACTGCTGGTCTCACAGCGCATGCATGAGCATTGGCCACATCCCCACTATCCCTTTAGCAGGGCGCATGTCCATGCCAGGGATTTGTGAATGGCCGGTGCAGGCACGCTCCCTGTTAGAGGGTAGCAGGGAGTGTGGCCGCCAGCATGCTCGGGTCCGCCCTTCTTAGACAAGCTCCTGGACGAAGGGGCTTGAGCGGGTCTGGGCACGCTGAATGGATGAGCGGCTGTGCATGCGTCATAGCACTGGAAATAGGTGAGCTTGTTCCGGTGACCTGGGGGGTTTCCCACCGCATAGCATCACCGATCCCCAGGATCGGATAGTCAAAATCCTGGGTTTTGGTCCACTTTACAGTGCCAAT
Source organism: Gastrophryne carolinensis (assembly GCA_027917425.1). Lineage (NCBI taxonomy): Eukaryota > Metazoa > Chordata > Amphibia > Anura > Microhylidae > Gastrophryne > Gastrophryne carolinensis. The sequence goes on from CM051241.1 coordinate 99,070,352, forward strand.
TTGGGGTGCCCCTCTGTGTGAAACTCCCCCAGGTGGGCCAGTAAAACTCATCTTTCCCTGGTCCTATGAATATTTCACAGGGGCGCAGTTGGTGCACTCAGCTAAGCTCAGCAATTTCGGCCAAGAATGCCCCTATTGGAGGAGGTGTTGAGCGTATCTTGCGGCTTTCCTGGGTTTTGGTCTTTGCCCCTGGGGCACCCTGATTTGGGATGCCCCACTGTGTGTAACCCCCCCCGATCACCCAGTAAAACTCGCCTCCCCCGCTCCACCCGCGCACGTGCGGGCTCTCATCCAATCAGTGCGCTTGTCATTTTTGGCTAACAATTGGCTGAGGGGCGAAAGCAGCCGAGCACGCCAACGGTCGCATTTAGGGTGCGTGCACATGCTAGCCATTTACAGATGCCTGGCAGGGGCGCACATCTGGCTAATGTTATCTTGTAGTGTTGACGTGGCCCGTGCATTTACCGTTGTATTGGGGAGAAGGGAAAGGGGGGGTGTTCACACATTGGGGCATCCAAATTAAGGATGGCCAGCAGAAGGGCCTAGAGGTCTTTAGACTTCAGATCCGGCTGCCATGGGTTTTGTTCTGCTTTAATATTCACGACATACATTCGCTGATTGGATGGGAGACGGAGAATCACCAGAAAGTTGAGGGAGATTTGGGGAGGGCGGGCTCACATAGTGGGGCATCCCATATCTGAAATACCCCAGGGAAACTGATCAAAACCCATAATGGTCAAAAGCCTGGGTTTTGGTCCACTTTGACCTCTGAGTATCCTACCTTAGAATTCCCTCAGGGTAGGAAGCAGACCTCCAATCACCTTTGGCGGGAGGTCTGCTTTAAGGTAAATATTCCCTTAAAATCCCAACAGCCACACTTCAAGCGGAACAAAACTCACCAGAGGCCTGGATTTTAAAAGATTCCAGGGCAGAGGCCTGGATTTTAAAAGATTCCAGAGCTGGCCGCCTGAATCAGGATGCCCCTCTGTGTAATATTTCCCTAGGGCTCGCCTTTCCTCGGTCCAACGGTGCATGTGTGGACTCTCATCCGAGCTGTTTGCTGTTCCTTGTTGCGCGTGCCCACTCTAGCCATTCAGATAGGCCAGGGCGGGAGCGCACACGCCTCCGGGGATCAGAGTCTATTGCTGAAGGATCTGAACACTGCAACGGGTTTTGATTGGGCAGGAGCCCATGTATGCGCTGTGGGACTGGGATAAGGTGAGCTTTAGTGGGTGAACTAGGGAGTTTCATACAGCGGGGCATTCCATTTCGGGGGGCACTGAATAACCTGGGAAAATCAAATTCCTGGGTTTTGTTCCACTTTAATTCGATCAACTTTAATTTTATTTCTAGTGCCATCAGATTCCTTATGCAGATCAAGGCAACAGGGTCTGATTTGTGTGGATATTATGAATGAACAATGCTCTCTCCTGATTGGCTGCTGTTAGCTCATGTCACAGGCATGCTTGGAAGTCCCCAGGCTAGGATTGGTAGTGGAAATTCCCAGTAGCAGGGGCGGGGTTAGAGGTCATCTGTGGGCAGGGCTCTCCCTGCTGCAGGGATCTGGGATGTTTCTGGTAGTGATTGCGTCCTGGGACATGGAGCAGCAAGGTAGGTCTGCTTTGTTTTCTGTTGTAATACGCCGAGCGCTTTATTGTTTCACTCATGTGCTACTGCCGATTAGCCGCCAAACCTGTGTGTTGGATGCTGGTTTCCATGGTGATGCTGGATGCCTTTAAAGCAGACCCACTGACAACTTGGGTGCCTGAGGTCCTGCTCCAAAGGGAGGCTTAACTAACCTCACCCACCCTGTCAAGTCATCGGTGAGCCCTGCATTGGAAAGTTTTTATTAGCACAGCTCCATCTGATGGACATCCAGAAACAGCTGCACACACATGTGGCAGCCGCCCCTCCCTATGTAGAGGACATGCTTCATTTTAGTGCATATCTGTTTCCTGTTCCCCATCATCCACAGTCCCTTACCTGATTTTGGCGTCCTACTGATCTTTCACTGTAGGGGCATCCCTAATCTGAACTTACAGGGGGCGATTGTTAAAGGGGACCAAGACCCAGGATTTTCTGGTCTGTACCCCTGAGGTGTCCTGATTTGGGATGCCCCACTGTGTGAAACCCTGATGGTGGCCCATTAGAAATATTCAGCCAGAGATCACACGGCTCTCCTCCAATCCGTTTCTGGGCTGCTCAGCTTTTCCTAACAGAGCTTCATCTGATGGGGTCAGGAAACACCTGCACACATGGCAGTCGCACCTCCTCCAGTAGAAGACACGCCTCGTTCTAGTGCACTTGTTTCCTGTTCCCCATCATACAGCCTGACACCACTGTGTGAAACCCCGATGGCGGCCCGTTATAAATATTCAGCCAGAGATCCCATGAACAGCTCTCCTCCAATCAGTTTCTGGGCTGCTCAGCTTTTCCTAGCGGAGCTTCATCTGATGGGGATCAGGATACGCCTGCACACGTGGCAGCCGCACCTCCTCCAGTAGAAGACGCACTTGTCCTAGTGCACATCTGTTTCCTGTTCCCCATCTTACAGCCCCCCCCACTGTGTGAAACCCTGATAGTTGCCCGTTATAAATATTCAGCAAGAGATCCCATGCACGGCTCTTCTCCAATCCGTTTCTGGGCTGCTCGGCTTTTCCTAACAGAGCTTCATCTGATGGGGATCAGGAAACGGCTGCACACATGGCAGCCGTGCCTCGTTCTTGTGCACTTCTGTTTCCTGTTCCCCATCATACAGGGTTCGACCCCACTGTGTGAAACCCTGATGGTGGCCCATTAGAAATATTCAGTCAGAGATCACATGCACTGCTCTCCTCCAATCCGTTTCTGGGCTGCTCAGCTTTTCCTAACAGAGCTTCATCTGATGGGGGTCAGGAAAAGGCTGCACGCATGGCAGCTGCACCTCCTCCAGTAGAAGACGCACTTGTTTTAGTGCACGTCTGTTTCCTGCTCCCCATCACCCCGCTGTCTGAAACCACGATGCTGGCCCATTAGAAATATTCAGCCATAGGTCACATGCACTGCTCTACTCTAATTAGTTTTTGGGGCTATTCACCCTTTCTATCTGATGGGGGTCAGAAAACGGCTGCACACACACGCGGCAGTCACACCTCACTAGGTAGAGAACATGTCTCATTTTAGTGCACATCATCCACGTGATTACCTGATTTCGGCTACCTAGTCTTAAACTGGGGGGGCATCCCAAATCCAAGCGATTGTTACAGAGGAACATTGGAAGACCTAAAAGAGTCTAAAAGATTCCAGGGCCTTCCGAGTTCCAGTCCTTGAAGCATCCCGAATTGGGATGCCCCGCTGTGTGAAACCCCCACAAATCCCACGGAACACTCACCCTCTCCTGGAGCCCTCGCCGCTTCCGGTCGCATCCTCGCTCATCTCTAGCCGTGCATGCGCCCGATCTTCCTGAATGGGCGGCGTGGACATGCCACGGCTGCAAGGTGGGCGGGGGATATGGCTGGCGGTGCCGAAAGTGACAGCGAGCGCACTGATTGGAAGACACATCGGATTATTGTTTTGTCAGCCAAGCAACTTTTTCAATCCGGCACCCATCTTTTTCCATTTGTCCCCATCTTTTTCAATCCCCCGGGATTTTCCTTCAGTCTGGGATTTTCCATCAATTCTTTTCAATCCGGCCTTCCCGGTCTTTTCAATCCGGCCTTCCCGGTCTTTTCAATCCGGCCTTCCCGGTCTTTTCAATCCGACCTTCCCGGTCTTTCCAATCCGACCTTCTCGGTCTTTTCAATCCGACCTTCCCGGTCTTTTCAATCTGCCTTCCCGGTCTTTTCAATCCGGCCTTCCCGGTCTTTTCAGTCGGCCTTCCCGGTCTTTTCAATCCAGCCTTCCCGGTCTTTTCAATCCGGCCTTCCCGGTCTTTTCAATCCGGCCTTCCCGGTCTTTTCAATCCGGCCTTCCCGGTCTTTTCAATCCGGCCTTCCCGGTCTTTTCAGTCGGCCTTCCCGGTCTTTTCAATCCAGCCTTCCCGGTCTTTTCAATCCGGCCTTCCCGGTCTTTTCAATCCGGCCTTCCCGGTCTTTTCAATCTGCCTTCCCGGTCTTTTCAATCCGGCCTTCCCGGTCTTTTCAATCCGGCCTTCCCGGTCTTTTCAATCCGGCCTTCCCGGTCTTTTCAATCCGGCCTTCCCGGTCTTTTCAATCCGGCCTTCCCGGTCTTTTCAATCCGGCCTTCCCGGTCTTTCCAATCCGGCCTTCCCGGTCTTTCCAATCCGGCCTTCCCGGTCTTTTCAATCTGCCTTCCCGGTCTTTTCAATCCGACCTTCCCGGTCTTTCCAATCCGGCCTTCCCGGCCTTTCCAATCCGGCCTTCCCGGTCTTTTCAATCCGGCCTTCCCGGTCTTTTCAGTCCGGCCTTCCTGGTCTTTTCAGTCCGGCCTTCCCGGTCTTTTCAATCCGGCCTTCCCGGTCTTTTCAGTCCGGCCTTCCCGGTCTTTTCAATCCGGCCTTCCCGGTCTTTTCAATCCGGCCTTCCCGGTCTTTTCAATCCGGCCTTCCCGGTCTTTTCAATCCGGCCTTCCCGGTCTTTCCAATCCGACCTTCCCGGTCTTTTCAATCCGGCCTTCCCGGTCTTTTCAATCCGGCCTTCCCGGTCTTTTCAATCCGGCCTTCCCGGTCTTTCCAATCCGGCCTTCCCGGTCTTTCCAATCCGGCCTTCCCGGTCTTTCCAATCCGGCCTTCCCGGTCTTTCCAATCCGGCCTTCCCGGTCTTTCCAATCCGGCCTTCCCGGTCTTTCCAATCCGGCCTTCCCGGTCTTTCCAATCCGGCCTTCCCGGTCTTTCCAATCCGGCCTTCCCGGTCTTTCCAATCCGGCCTTCCCGGTCTTTCCAATCCGGCCTTCCCGGTCTTTTCAATCCGGCCTTCCCGGTCTTTCCAATCCGGCCTTCCCGGTCTTTTCAATCTGCCTTCCCGGTCTTTCCAATCCGGCCTTCCCGGTCTTTTCAATCCGGCCTTCCTGGTCTTTTCAATCTGGTCTTCCTGGTCTTTTCAATCTGGTCTTCCTGGTCTTTTCAATCTGGTCTTCCTGGTCTTTTCAATCTGGTCTTCCTGGTCTTTTCAATCTGGTCTTCCCGGTCTTTTCAATCCGGCCTTCCCGGTCTTTTCAATACGGCCTTCCCGGTCTTTTCAATCCGACCTTCCCGGTCTTTCCAATCCGGCCTTCCCGGTCTTTTCAATCCGGCCTTCCCGGCCTTTCCAATCCGGCCTTCCCGGTCTTTCCAATCCGGCCTTCCCGGTCTTTCCAATCCGGCCTTCCCGGTCTTTCCAATCCGGCCTTCCCGGTCTTTTCAATCCGGCCTTCCCGGTCTTTCCAATCCGGCCTTCCCGGTCTTTTCAATCCGGCCTTCCCGGTCTTTCCAATCCGGCCTTCCCGGTCTTTCCAATCCGGCCTTCCCGGTCTTTCCAATCCGGCCTTCCCGGTCTTTTCAATCTGGTCTTCCCGGTCTTTTCAATCTGGTCTTCCTGGTCTTTTCAATCTGGTCTTCCCGGTCTTTCCAATCCGGCCACCGGGATCTTTCATCTGGCCCCCATCTTTTTCAGTCCAGCCCCCCGAGATTTCCAACTGGCCCCCGGGATTTTCAATCCGGCCCCTGGACTAGGACTCTCAGCCGAGTCTACGCCATGGGAGTGGAAGTAAGTTGCGTGAAATGGGGCAACCTGGGCGGATACACACTGCGGGGTATCCCAATTTCAGGATACTGCTGCAAAGAGGAACAACGCAAAGGAAAGTCCTGTGTGTTGTTCCTCTTTAAAGGGAATCAAGACCCAGAGTTTTCGCTTTCCCCAGTTTTGGTCTGAACCCCTGAGGCATCCCAATTTGGGATGTCCCACTGTGTGAAACCCCACCAGGCGTGTGTCCCCTCCAATAAGCCTTTTGGGCTACAAGCCCTTTCCTATCAGAGCTCGCTCTGATGGGGTCAGGAAACAGCTGCGCACACTTGCAGCAGCCGAACCTTGCTAGGCAGGGGACATGCCTCATTTTAGTACACATCTGTTTCCTGTTCCCCCATCATACAGGAATCCCAAATCAGATGCCCCCCCCCCTCCCTGCTGAAACCCCGATGGTGGCCCCTACTCCCAGTGGTGGTTGTTAAAGTTGACCAAAACCCAGGAATTTCATTATCCCCGGTCTTGGTTCGTACCCCGGGGGCATCCATATTTGACCACCTTTTTGGACTGAGTGCCCGGCATAGGGAGCGGGTGCATCCCTGGTTTCCCTGCCGAGTACGCGTGGCGTTCCCTATTTCACCTAAGGGGTTCCTATCTGAGTGTCTGGGTTGCAGGAGGGCACCTAAGCAGGGATGTGCCCGTGGCGCAGGACCATCTTGAAGGTGCAGGCCTCACAGAGTGGGGCATCACAAAATGGGAATGACTGAGTCTTTTAGACTCCAGGGCTGGCATGGGAGCTGACAGGTCCACTTTAAAGCGGAACAAAACCCACCGCTGGCCTTAACCCGGGGCATTCTGGTTTGTGCGTGAAACTGCCCCCGGGTCGACTGTAAACACTCCCCTTTTCCCGCTCCCAATGGTGCATGCGTGGCCACTCGTCTGTGTGATCACATAATTCGGCAAATGGTTGTTTGTCAGTGGGGAGTGTGCACTGCCGCATCCACGGCTCAGATGTTCAGATGGCTGGGACGGGAGCGCGCGTCCCGCGGCATGCGGCAGCGCACACTCCCCATTTACAACAAGAGCTGAATTACATAGTCACAGCAGGCGTCTCTCATTGGACGGGAGTCTTCACATGTGTCGTTGGAAACAGGAAAAGGTAAGTTGTACTGGGTGTTCTAGGGGGCGGCACACAATCAGGGCATCCCTAACTGTGGAAAGTCAGAGATCTCTAGGAGGCCAAAATCGGATTTGAGATACATAAAGCAATGTATATTGCTGGGGATTTGTGTGCGAGTCATTCTGAGGTGCAGTTGCCTTGATCTATTACTATAGATGACCCAGGTGAAAAGGAACCTTCAGACTGGAAATAGTGACAGTAAGTAAGTAAGGCTGGGGGCTGGTAAGTTGCTGCACATCGCGCAGCTCTATACGGAGGAAGCAGCGGCGGCCGTCCTTCACTTCCTGCAAATTTCTAGGAATCTAAAAATAATGATTTAAAGCAGACCTACACCCATCCGCCACCTGAACCCCCCCCCCCCCCCTCCTGCTGCCCTTTTGCAGGGAGTAGATAATCTGCGCTCCTATTCCCCCTGCTGCAGCTACTGGGAGCTGAAAGCCACTGCACATACTGCAGCAGCCGCCTCCTATTAGAATGTGTGCTACAGTTTCCGGTCCCCTGGGCTTACACCAGGTAGGACAGGCCATGCTTATGGAACACCTAAACTGTCCTGAAGACAGGCCTCCCACGGAAGGTGTAGGTCCACCGACCACAGTGTTTAGATCATGTGACCCAACGCAGAGTGCAGGTTGTAGCTGTAGGGTTTTAAAGCTGGCCTAAACCCTTCCTTTTAACTCCAGCCACTAAAGAGAGTCAGCCACTAAAGAGAGTCACTAAACTACAATCACGAGCCTGGCTGCACTTTTTTTCACTGGACAGGGGACAGGAAACAACTGCACACATGGCAAGTCGAATCTCCTCCAGTGGGAGGGCTGCAGCACGGGAACATCAAGCTGTTTCCTGTCATACCGAGCTCCATGAGGAAAAGGTGAGTAGCGACTAAATTCACTGGTGTAGGTAGGTCAGGGTCTTTGCCGACTTGGACCCTCCCTGACGCAGTCATCAGGAAGGTTTAGTTCTGCTTTAAACCTACCAGCGGCCGTCCTGGGATGCAAATGTTTTGCTGGCTCTTCCCCGGGACATACTGAATCTGGATGGCCCACTGTGTGAAACCCCCCAGGGCATTAATAACTCACCTTTTCCCCCGTCCAGTGGCACATGCTCAGGCTCTCGTCCAATCAGACCCATTTCTGCAAACCACTCTGACTGTTTTGAATAGGGAGTGGCTGCATCCCCAGCATCTCTAGGCTGTGCGCGCGCTCCCGCCGCAGCCATTCAGATATGTTGGGGTGGGAGTGCACACACTGCTGGCAATGCTCTAGTTCCCCATTAAAATCAATAAGCATGTAACCATGGCAAAGGGCAGTGATTGGACGAGAGCCCGCACATGTGCTTTTGGAGCAAGGAGGGGTGAGTTTTACTGGGCGAACTGGGGGTTTCACACAGCGGGGCCTCCCAATTCTGGATGGCACGGAACAAAACTCGGGAAAGTCAAATTCTTGTGTTTTGTTCTGCTTTAAAGGGACCCCCAATTAAAAATGTGGGAGAATAATTTAGGACCACGTGGTTAAAAATCCTGCCAGAATCAGGCATGTAGCTCTGTATAAGAGGGACAGGAAATGGCTGCACACTGCAATGAAACATGTCTCTTACTGGAGAAGACTTAGCAGCTGCATGCATGCAGAGCTGTTTCCTGTCCCCCATTAGTTGGAGCTTTGCTTACTGGTGGTGTGAGAGGGATAGGCTAAGTTTTACTGTCATAGATTTACCAGGAAGGGTTTAGGTCTAAAAGATTAAAAGCAGATGGCTCTTATAGAGGTGAGTGGTAAGCGGCATTCTGGGGTGTTCTTGAAGATGTTCTTGGTCACCTTAAAAGGGGAATAAAACCTGGGAATTGTACTTTTCTGGTCCAGTCCCTGGATTGGGATGCCCCCACTGTGTGAAATCCCCCATTTTGCCCAGTAAAATTCACCTCTTCTTGCTCCAACAGCACATGTGAGGTCTTTCGTCCAATCAGTGCACTTCGCCCACTAAAACTCACCCATCCTTGCTCCAACAGCACATGTGCGGTCTCTCGTCCAATCAGTGCACTTCGCCCACTAAAACTCACCCATCCTTGCTCCAACAGCACATGTACGGGCTCTCGTCCAATCAGAGCACTTCGCCCACTAAAACTCACCCATCCTTGCTCCAACAGCACATGTTCGGGCTCTCGTCCAATCAGAGCACTTCGCCCACTAAAACTCACCCATCCTTGCTCCAACAGCACATGTACGGGCTCTCGTCCAATCAGAGCACTTCGCCCACTAAAACTCACCCATCCTTGCTCCAACAGCACATGTACGGGCTCTCGTCCAATCAGAGCACTTCGCCCACTAAAACTCACCCATCCTTGCTCCAACAGCACATGTTCGGGCTCTCATCCAATCACTTTTTGCCATGTTTACATCCTTTGGCAAAGGGCACTGATTGATTTCAATGGGGAGAATAGCATCACCAGTGGTGTGTGCACTCCCACCCTAACATATGTGAATGGCCGGCGCGAGCAAGCTACCTGTTATAGGGTAGCATACGAGAGGCCGCGCATGCGCCGTAGGACTTTCACAGCAGGGCATCCCTGATCGGGGGGTCCCGGGGGCAAGAACCAAAACCCCAGATAGTCAAAAACCTGGGTTTTAGTCTACTTTAAAGCGGAACAATACCTGGGATTTTGACTATCCTGGGTTTTGTTCGTTGCCCCCCGGGCATCCCGATGTGGGATGCCCCCAGATAACCCAATAAAACTCAGCTCCTCCTGGTCCTACAGCGCATGTGCGGGCTCTCATCCAATTAGAGGCGTTTAAAATGCACATGTAATGTTTGGCAAACGGCTCTGATCATGGCGCGCTCCTGCCCCCAGCCTATCTGGATGGTTTGGGGTGGGAGCGTGCTCACAGCACAAAGATGCGGGAGTTTACATCAGTGCACCGGGAGGGGGGCTCACACTGATTTGGGATGCTCTGAGTAAGGCCAGCAGCCGGCCCTGGAATCTATAAACCTAGCTGCGCTGGGCTTTGTTCCTCTCTAAGGATTAACTAAAGTCGAATCGGCCACCTTGTATGGCTGCCTATGACATGACCGTCGGAGAAACAAACGTCAGGGTTTGCTGGTGGGGTCGCACACCGTACGAGTGAGTGGTTGCTGGGGGTCACATGACTGACAGCGATACAGCCGATGAGGAAGTGGAAAGCATTGGCTGACTTGACTTTAGTTCCTCTTTATTTGCTGTATTGCATCACTTTATAATACGTAGATGAGCATGCTCCTAATTCTTTTTTCCTCTCTCTTAGATGGTGGTGAAGATCCGAGCTCTCCCATTACTATGAGTCTAGTGAACTCCCGGAGCAGCTTGGTGCCGCCATGGCCAGCGCCTGCTGCATGAACACCAAGGATGACCTCACCAGCCCCTCCGCCGACACCCCCAGCAGCGGGACCCCCTCCAGCCTGCTCATGGAGGAGATCCAGGGCTACGATGTGGAGTTCGACCCCCCGCTGGAGAGCAAGTACGAGTGTCCCATCTGCCTGATGGCGCTGCGGGAACCACTGCAGACCCCGTGTGGGCACCGCTTCTGCAAGGCCTGCATCCTCAAGTCTATTAGGTGGGCCTGCCCCCTCCTACCCACATATCTGACACCCTCAAGTAACTGGGACGCCACATGTGAAATGTGAAACTGAACGGGCATCCATATCAATTGCCATCCACCAATAGGGAGGCGGCAAGTCACCTCTGGGTGGTTGGGGTGTTTATGGGTGCCCCCAGGGACACAGGAGATGTCTATAGGAAGCGCGCTGACACAACAATGAGGAAGCCGGCGGCGCGCACCACTTTCCATAGCCATTGTCCCGGACATTTTTTCCATCTGACATTTTTTCCGAAGCCTTTTGATGGCTGAGTCCTCTCTGCCCCTCCCCCCCTCACTGCTGTGTTGCCCTCGGTTACCTTCACCCCACACATCCTGTTTGTGCGGGATGGCGTATAGATGGTCTAGGGCCGGCTTCCTGGCTGGATGACCCCCCGGCATTCTCTGCTTTGTCAGCTGATGTTCTGCCGTCATCCGTGATGAATGATTAATGCCCGTGACACCCCGAGCTCGCAGTCTAATATTTGTATCGGATTCTGACATGCTGCTGCACCTACTGATTCATGCGCCGTCATGGAAGCCTGTGCCGGGGTCAATAAAACAATAACAATAGGACCCACAAGAAAGCAAACAGACCCCAAAATCTTTTCTACAAACTTTTAGGCTCCCACCAGACCCAGCCACTGCAGGGGTTTCAGGGTAAATCACTGGCTCTAGACTCTGGTGGCTGCTCCTCTTTAAAGTGGCTTAAAGCAACACTTGCACGGCTGGCCCTGGATTCTAAAAGATTTAAAAGGTTCCAGGGCTGGCTAACCCCCAGGGTACCGCAAAACGTACCTTCTTCCTGACATTCTCACCAATGTAAACACAGACAACCGCATCTCCATCATCTTTGGGCTGTGCAGGTGCTCCCACCCCAGCCATTCTGATAGGCCGGGGGTGTGGACGCTCTTGCCCTTTGCTGAGCATTATATACAATTCTGATTGGATGAGAGCCGGTGCGTGCTTAGGACCGGCATTTGGGATGCCCCGGGGGGCAAAAAACAACCAGTATAGTCAAAATCCTGGGTTTTTTTCTGCTTTAAAAACTGTAGGGAGGGCTATTTACACATCCCTTGGGCATCCCAATTACCCTGTTGTGTGACCCCCCCCTCCTCCCCAAGAACACCCCATAAACACCCGTTGCTGGTGCCCCGTGGCACAAGCATACTGGCTTCCTGGATGAGCCGTGTATCCAGGCAAGCAGTGGGGGAGTGGCCAGTCTACACTTTATTCCACTTTCCTAGACGATCTGAGGTCAGCTAAGGAAGTGCGAGCACTGATTGGCTGGTAAGCCATGCATGCACCATTGGATTGCCAGAAGCTGAGTTTTTCCCAGCGATCTGCGGGGCATCCTAAATAGCAACAGCATCCATGAGTGAAAATCCTGGGTGACGTTCCTGTTCAAAGCGAAACAAAACCCAGGATTTTGACTATCCCAGGTTTTGTTCTGTGCCCCAGCGGCATTCCAAATTCCCAGTCCAGTGGCGCATGCACAGGCTTTTGTCCAATCAGAGCTGTTTGCCCTGACTGTCATTTGGAAAATGGCTCTGATAGTCTTCAATGGGCGAGAGAGAGCGGACGCATCCCCAGCGGCGCATGCAGGCCCACCACAGCCTATCTGAACGGTTGGGGTGGGAGCATGTGCACAGCCCAAAGATGCAGGGGATGTGCCCGCTTTTACTCCCCGTTGAAGCTTATCAGAGCTGTTTGCCGAATGACATAGGCATGGCAAACGGCTTTGACTGGACGAGAGCCCGCACATGCGCTATTGGCCTGGGAAAGCGGTTTGGGGGTTTTCACACAGCGGGGAATACCAAAATTGAAGAAGGCCAGTGGCCAGCCTTGGAATCTTTAAGATTCCAGGGCTGGCTATTCTGAGTTTTGTTCCGCTTTAAAGCTCCCCACCTCCCACCTGCCTTCTCCACCCGAGTACTTCCTGCGGTGCAGCTGGCTAGGTGTTGACCTGGTGTTATTCCAGCGCCGAGGCCACGCCCACTAGGCACTTTTGAGATTTCCAATTAAATGGCTACAGATAGAGGGATGTGGCCGCCGGCAGACACAGCTGCATGGGAGCCATTGGTTAAAGCGGAACAAAACCCAGGATTTTTACTTTACAGGCTTTTGTTTCGTTCCATGTGGGTATTCTGTTAGGGATCTCCTGCTGTGTGAAACCCCCTTTTTCGCCCAGTTAAACTCGCCTCTCCCACTAGAAACGATTCCAGGGTTGGTCACTGGTTTTCCCCCAGGGCATGCTGAATTGGGATGCCCACTGTGTAAACCCCCCAGGGCGCCCATATGCACTCACCTTTACTTGGCTAACTGCGCATGCATGGCCACTCAGCTACTGAGAGCCATTTGCTACGCTTACATCTTTTGGCAAACCGCTCACATTGACCGTAGTGGCGGGAGCGTGCGTACAATGCCGGGGATGTGGCATTGCGCGCTCTCAATTGACAACAGCTAAAGCCGTCTGCGGCTCTTTGGAGAAAAATTGGATTCGGTGGCAAAAGGAGGTAGGTTACCTCAGCGTAACAAGCAGCGTCGCCCTTTTCGGGGGGCGGCTTCCTTCTCTCAGTCCTTTCGTGGGGTTAGAGTTGGTAGGGGTTCGGCCTTCCCTGCGTCCAGAGGTGATTCCTGGCCTAGGAGCAGGGGTCGGACCCGTCCAGGACATAGTTTGGGCTCCAAGCCTAGAGCCGCTGCCAAGTCGGCTCAGCAATGAGGGGGGACGGTTGCAACTCTTCTCCCAGGTCTGGGTCCAAGAGGTCTCGGACAGGTTGATTCAGGAAGTGGTGTCTTCCGGTTACAAGCTGGAGTTCGAGTTCCGGCCCTCTCCCAGATTCTTCAGGTCCTGGGTGCCGTCAGATCCTCTGGCCGCCCAGGGGCTTCGGGCGGCAGTAGCAAGTCTCGCGGACATGGCTGTCATCTGTCCGGTGCCCCACTCAGACTGGGGCCTGGGCTTCTATTCCAATTTGTTCACGGTGCCCAAGAAGGACGGTTCCGTTCGTCCTATTCTGCATCTGAAGTTGCTCAACAGCATTCTGGATCTGAAGTTGTCCGTCCCCGGAAGTTCCGCATGGAAACTCTGCGCTCTGCCATCCATTCACTTCATCAGGGGGACTTCATGACGTCCATAGACATCAAGGATGCTTATCTGCATGTTCCAGTCTTCCCGGCACATCAGAGATTTCTCAGGTTCGTGGTGGAAGATCGGCATTTTCACTTTGTGGCTCTTCCGTTTGGCCTTACCTCGGCTCCAAGGGTTTTTACCAAGGTGTTGGCAGGAGTGATGGCCATCCTCAGAGCCAGGGGTATCCGCATCGTGCCCTATCTGGACGATCTTCTCGTCCTGGCGTCTTCCCTAAGTCAGGCGCAGATGGATACCAGGACTGTGGTGTCCACTCTGGAGGGTTTCGGTTGGGTGATCAACTATCCCAAGTCCTGCCTCACTCCCTCTAGGGTGGTGGAGTTCCTGGGAATGTCGCTGGACACTTCTCAGGCCAGGGTGTTTCTCCCCCGAGCCAAGGTTCTTCTGATTCGGGAATTGACTCAGCGTCTCCTATCCATCCCCCGCCCGTCCATCCGGCTAGGGATGAGACTGGTGGGATTGACGGTGGCGTCGTTCGAGGTGGTTCCCTTTGCCCAGTTTCACACAAGGACGCTCCAGCTCCATCTCTTGGCGGCCTGGGACTGGTCCCCGCTGTCATTGGATCAGTCCTTTCTGATGTCCCCCCGGTGGTGGCTAAAACCAAGCAATCTGACGAGGGGCAGATCCTTTCTGACCCCTCGTTGGGAGACGGTCACCACGGATGCCAGTCTGTCCGGTTGGGGGGGGGGGATTTTGGAAGGATCTTCAGTTTCAGGGACTGTGGGGGCCTCAGGAGGCTCACGATCCCATCGATGTTCTGGAGTTGAGAGCCATCAGGTTGGTTCTGGCTCACTTGACTCATCAGTTGCGGGGCCTACCGGTTCAAGTTCTGTCGTACAATCGGACGGTGGTTCGCTTACATCAATCACCAGGGAGGGACTCGCAGCAGGCGTGCCCTCAGGGAAGTGTCCTTGATCCTTGCTTGGGCAGAGAGCAATGTCCTATGCATCTCGGCGGTGTACATTCCCAGGAGTGAAGAACACGGAGGTGGACTCCCTGAGCAGGGGGTCATCTCGCCGGGGGGAATGGTCGCTTTGCCACCGGTGGGGGGCTCCGGAGGTGGACCTCTTTGCCTCTCGTCACAAGCTTCCGGCATTTGTGTCTCTCTCGCGGGATCCGCTGGCTCTGGCAGCGGATGCCATGTCTCTGAACTGGAGGGATCTGGGGTTTCTTTACCTGTTCCCTCCGTTTCCCATGGTGGGCAGAGTGGTGCGCAAGCTGGCCCTAGAGGGTGCGTCAGCAATCCTGGTGGCTCCAAGGTGGCCAAGACAGGTTTGGTTCGCAGACGTGGTAAGGTTGGCAGTGGATCAGTTAGACCTGCCCCTTCTGCCAGATCTGCTCACTCAGGGTCCACTACTCTACCCCAATTTACCAATGCTGGCTTTGACGGCGTGGTTGCTGAAACCTCAATCTTGAGGGAGAAAGGTCTTTCTGATGCTGTCATTAAGACTCTGGTTAGGGCTAGGAAGCAGTCTTCCTCTGCCATCTATTATTGGACTTGGAGATCTTATATTGATTGGTGTGAGGGTAGGGCCTTGCCTTGCAGGGCGTTTTCTGTCCCTAGGGTCTTGGAATTTCTGCAACATGGTCTGGACCAAGGTTTGCAGCTTAGTACGCTGAAAGGGTAGGTTTCTGCCCTGGCGGTTTTCTTTCAAAAGTCTTTTGCTCTTCATCCTCTGGTTAAGACCTTTTTCCAGGGGGTTACGCATGTGCGGCCTCCTAGGACGCCTTTGCTCCCAGTGTGGGATTTGAATTTGGTTCTTTCTGCTTTGCAGGGTCCTCCTTTTGAACCTTTGCAGGATATTGCTCTTTCTACGCTTACTCAGAAGGTTGTTTTTCTGGTTGCCATCACTTCTGTTCGGCGTGTTTTGGAGTTGGCAGCCTTGTCTATTTCGGCCCCTTACTTTGAGAGGCATCAGGACAAGGTTGTTTTCCGCTTCAAGACAGATTTCCTTCTGTGGTCTCTGCTTTTCATCTGAATCAGGATATTGTTCTTTTCTCCTTGTGTCCTAAGCCTAGCAATGACAAGGAGAGGGTTTTGCATTCTTTGGATGTGGTTCGCGTGTGAAGTACTATTTGGTGGCTACTTCTCCTTTTCGTAGGACTGACGCCCTTTTTGTGGTGCCCTCTGGGCCTAGGAAAGGTTTGGCTCCCTCCAAGTCTTCCATTTGTAAATGGATTCGCCAGGCCATTGTTGGGGCCTATTCTGCCAAGGGGAAGGTTCCCCCTTTTCGTGTTACTGCTCATTCTACTCATGCTGTTGGGGCGTCCTGGGCCTTCCAGCACCAGGCTTCTGTTGAGCAGGTTTGTAAGGCTGCTACTTGGTCTTCGGTTCACACTTTTTCCAAGTTTTACAAGGTTGATGTTCGGGCCTCAGCGGATGCTATTTTTGGCCGCAAAGTTCTGCAAGCTGCAGTGGTTCAAGTTTGTGCCTTGTTGCCTTGTTTTTTTTGGATCCCCGCCCTTTATGGACACTGCTATTGGATGTCCCAAGTGTAATGAATGTCTTGAAGCGGGGTGTGTGCCATTTTGTGAATACTCACTTGTAAAATGGGTATTATAAGTATGTCACACACCCCGCTTCACCCTGCCCTTTTGTATTCTGGATCCTTTATATGGTGAACCTTTGTTAGTTGTAATTGGCTTTCCTGGTCCCTTGATCTTACTGCTATCTTTATACTGGGTAATGAGTGGGAGGTCCCAGGTATTTATGGACCGGGAGGGTCTTACATTTTTTTGATATAATCTCTGCAAGATCGCCATCTACAGGTCAGTATACTTAAGTGTAATGAATGTCTTGAAGCGGGGTGTGTGACATACTTATAATACCCATTTTACAGGTGAGTATTCACAAAATGGTATTTTTTCTTCCTTTTATTGCCCTTTGCTGATCTCACCTCTTGTTGCCTTTTTCAGGGATGCTGGCTCCAAGTGCCCGGTGGATAACGATCTCCTCCTGGAGCACCAACTCTTCCCGGATAACTTCGCCAAGCGGGAAATTCTGTCGCTCACAGTGAAATGCCCCAGCCCCGCCTGCTTAGCCAAGATGGAGTTAAGACATTTGGAGGTCAGCAGATATTACATGATTTTGTACTGTGCCTTTAAAGGGATTGTCCACTTTCGGAAGTTCCCTGTGTACAGAGATGCCCATTGATCTCAATGGAAGCCTTATGTACACAGGCCACACCTACTGTGCTCCTCATACTGGTGCTGCATGAGAGGAGAAGACTCGTGCCCAACAGTTAATTCTGATTTGTGCCCAACAGTTAATTCTGATTTGTGCCCAACAGTTAATTCTGATTTGTGCCCAACAGTTAATTCTGATTTGTGCCCAACAGTTAATTCTGATTTGAGGCTTGAGGGAAAGTAAACTGAAATGAACCCTCCAGTCAAATACAAAACGGGGGGCGCTGCCCATGGAGGAGCACGGCTTACCAGTATCAGCAGCCAGAACCCTGTCTCCATTATTTACCTACTTCTGCAATTCTAGCGCAGCGGGAACGGAAGATATTCATGTTGCAAAAGCAGTTCTGCTCTGGGCTCTGTTGGGGGCACTATAGTCAAGTCGGTCAACTTCATTTGCTGTATGGCTGCCAGTCGTGACTGTCAGTAACCAATTGGGTTTGGCAAGTTGGCTTGCACATCAAGCCTGAATGGATTTTAGTGGTCACATGATGGGCTGCCATTTGTTGCCAACCATATAAATGAGGAAGTGATGCCCTACTCTGTGATCCCCCCCCCCCCCCCCCCCGTTCAAATAACTCTGATTGGACGAGAGCCAGATCATGTGCTGTTCATGTTGGACTGTGTAAAGGTGAGTGAAAACAACCTGGGGGGGGGGGGGGGGGGGGGTTCACACAGCAGGGCCTCCCAATTTGAGATGCCACAGGGGGAAGTCCAACTGGCCACCCTGGGTTTTGTTTCGCTTTAAACCGGACCAACAGCCTGTCACAGTTGGAAAAGAAAGGTAGCGGCCATTTTGGAGCTTCCACTCCCAGCATCTCAGCCATGCTGCTGCCTGGATTCAACTGACATAACTGACACTGAACAGTAACAGGAAGCCCATCAGCACTTCCTGTTTGCAGGCGGCCTGCAAATGCATGTTTTGTTTCTAAAATTTAGCACAGCAAGTGTTACAAAAAAGCAATTCTGTGAGTACTCACCTGTAGAATTGTTTTTGTTCTTGCATGGCACAGCCTGCTTCGGTATTCATAATAGTTGGGTTATTCCGCCACAACGTGGTGCAGTGGTACTGCAGAAAGCTGCAAAAAAAGGTAAAAAACCCCAATTAACTTGGAACAATCACCATAAAGAGGCAACCAAGAATAACAATAACAAGGGTGGGTCGTGGGCCGTGCCATGCAAGAACAAAAACAATTCTACAGGTGAGTACTCACAGAATTGCCTTTTTCTTTATTGCATGGCACGGCCTGCTTCGGTATTCATAACAGTTGGGACATCCAAAAGCAGTGTCCAAAAGTAGGGTGGGATCCCCAATGAGTAACAGCCGGCAGTTCAAGTCACTACCACCTGAAGCACCTTGCGGCCAAAAGCAGCATCCGCTGAGGCCTTAACATCAACCTTGTAAAACTTGGGAAAAGTATGAACAGAAGACCAAGTAGCGGCCTTGCAAACTTGTTCAACAGAAGCTTGGTGCTGAAAAGCCCAAGAAGCACCAATAGCACGAGTAGAATGAGCAGTAATTCTAAAGGGAGGTTCCTTCCTTTTAGCAGAATAGGCTTGAACCACCGCCTGACGGATCCACTTGCTGATAGTGGATTTAGCTGGGGGCAAACCCTTCCTAGGTCCAGAAGTGAGGACAAAAAGAGCATCAGATTTCCTGAAATGCTCAGTAGCGACCAAATAAAACTTCAGAGCCCTGACCACGTCCAGAGAATGCAGTGTCCGCTCCTTGGAATTAGCAGGATTAGGACACAATGAAGGCAAGACAATGTCCTGATTGAGATGAAAGGCAGACACCACCTTAGGCAAGAAATCCGGCTTAAGCCGAAACACCACCTTATCCTGATGCCTCTCAAAATAAGGAGGTTTGATGGAAAGCACCGCCAGCTCAGAAACTCGCCTTACAGAAGTGATAGCAACCAAAAGGCTACCTTAAGAGTCAGAATGGGCAAAGCAGCCCCACGGATAGGCTCAAAGGGAGGACCCTGCAGAGCAGACAACACCAGATTCAAGTCCCAGACTGGTAGCATAGGCTTACGAGGTGGACGCACATGAGTAACACCCTAGAAAAAAGTTTTAACCAACCGGTGGTTGGCAAAGGATCTTTGGAAAAAAATTGCCAGAGCTGAAACATGGCCTTTGAGGATACTTAGTTGAAGGCCGGAATCCAAACCATGTTGCAAAAATTCCAGAATCCTGGGAATGGAAAAAACCCGACAGGGAAGAGACTTGGACTCACACCAGGCAATGAAAGCATGCCAGACCCTGTAATAGATAAAGGACGAGGACTTCTTCGTAGCCCAAATCATGGTATCCACAACAGGGGCAGGCAACCCCTTCTCTGTCAAGATGTAGGTTTCAGCAGCCAAGCTGTTAAAGCCAGCGTTTGTGAATTGGGATAGCCTAGCTGTCTGAGTGAGAAGATCTGGATCCCTGGGCAAGACGTACTGGTCTACTGCCAACTGCACGGCATCTGCGAACCACACCCTTCTTGGCCAACAGGGGGCCACCAGGATGGCTGACACCCCCTCCTGGGAAATCTTGCGCATGACCTTGCCCAGTAGAGGGAACGGAGGGAACACATAGGGAAGCCGAAACTCCGTCCAAGGCATTGCCAGTGCATCCGTGGCGAAGGCCAGAGGATCCTGTGACAGGGAGACAAACCTGGGAAGTTTGTGATTGTGATGGTACGCAAACAGATCCACATCCGGCTTACCCCAGCGGTGACACAGGGAGAGAAATACCTGGTAGTTGAGGGACCATTCCCCCAGAGGAGACGTCCGCCACATGGTTCTCCACCCCTGGAATGTATACCGCTGAGATGCAGGAGACATTCTTTTCCGCCCAAGACAGTATCGGAGACACTTCTTTGAAGGCTCGCTTGCTCCGAGTCCCTCCCTGATAGTTGATGTAGGCAACCGTCTTTTGGTTGTCTGAGCGGATCTGAACAGCCCTACCCCGAAGGTGTGTGGACAGAACCAACCTGATCGCCCTCAGTTTCAGGACATTGATGGAAGCATCGGCCTCCTGGGGGCCCCACCGACCCTGGAACTGTAGGGTCTTCCAAAAGCCCCCCCAGCCCGTCAGACTGGCATCTGTGGTGACAGTCTCCCAGCCCTGGGGCAGGAAGGTCCTGCCCGCCAGAAGATTCCCTGAGTCCAGCCACCACGAAAGGGACTGCCTGGCCAGAGGAGACAGAGCACATTCCTGATCCAGGGACACAGGGTCCCGATCCCAAACTGACAAGAGGTGCAACTGAAAAGGTCTCGTGAAACTGAGCAAAGGGGACCGCCTCGAAACAGGACAACATCAGGCCCACCAACTGCATCCCCAGATGGATGGAGGGATGAGGACACAAGAGCAGAGCCCGTGCCTGCTTCTAAAGGCCCTCCACCTTCTGCTGAGGAAGGAACACCTTGACCTGAGAGGTATCCAGTGTCATGCCCAGAAAGGACCTCACCAAGGACGGGGACAGTGAAGACTTGGGAAAATTGATCACCCAGCCGAAGGACTCCAGAGTGGAGATCACCACCTGAGTGTCCTATTCAGCCTGATGAAAGGACTGAGCCACAATGAGGATGTCGTCTAACTAGGGAAGGATGCGAATGCCCCGGGTTCACTCCCGCCAGCACCTTGGTGAACACCCGAGGCGCCGAGGTGATACCGAATGGTAAGGCCACAAACTGGTAATGCTGATGCTCCAGCGCGAACCTTAGAAATCTCTGATGACCTGGGAAGATAGGCACATGAAGATAAGCATCCTTGATGTCCACGGTGGTCATGAAGTCGCCCGGGCGAAGGGTACCGACAGCAGAGCGTAGCGTCTCCATGCGAAAATGCTTGAATCTGACGAACTTGTTGAGCCCCTTCAAGTCCAGAATGGGCCTCAGAGAGCCGTCCTTTTTGGGGGCCGTGAAGTGATTGGAATAGTACCCCTGACCCTGTTCTTGATAGGGCACCCGGACGAATGACCCCTGACTCCAGCAGGCATTGAACCACCGAAAGCAACCCTTGAGCTGACGGGGTTTAAAGACATCCGGGATCTGATGAATCTTGGGGGGGGGGGGGGGGGGGGCAGGCTGCGAACTCTGTCTTGTAACCGGAGGACACCACCTCCTGAATCCACCGGTCTGAAACGTGGAGCCTCCAGACGTGAGCAAAGAGCCGAAGCCGCCCCACCCGGATGGGTGAGGGCGCCCCCTTATGCCTGGGGGTCCTTGGGAGGAGGTTTGGGCTTGGAACCCCAGGAGAGACTGGGACGTCCACGGGATCTGCCATGGCCCCAAAACTCTCTGCTGCTACCTGAGAAGAGGGAGCCACGACCTCCTCTGGAAGAACGAAGGGAGGGGAGGGAGACGGAGGTCCCCCGAAAAGGCCGGGGCTGCCTCCTACGCTGAGGCAGCCTGCCATCCTTGGCCAAAACATCAAGACGCTCACCAAAGAGCTGGAGCCCAGTGAGAGCCTTCTTAGCAGTAGCATTAGCTGCCCACTGACGTAACCAAACGGAGCAGCGCATAGCCACCAAAAGTGCAGAGGCCCTACCGCCCAGCATCATCCATGGCAGTAAGGATAAATACAACAAAATCAGAGCAAAGCAAGAGGGCCCTCAAATCCTCCCTCCTCCTACCAGCCATAGGGCCATGGCAGAGACGCTTGAGCAGTTTCTTAACCCTTTCGCTGCCAGCCTACCTGGAGTTTTTGTCACCCTTGGTGCCAGACCATGTTGCACTATTTTGCACTCCCCATGTTCAAATGTGATTTTTGAAGGGATTTCCAGGGATTTCCCAGGAAAATGATATATTGTTTTTTCTGGGCTTTAACATGAAATGTCTTGTTTGTAATTTTTTAGGTGTATTCTCAATACCTTTGGGTGAAATATGTGCAAAAAAAAAAAAAAAAAAAATTTTTTTTGCAATTTGTAGTGTTTTTTGTAATAAAAAATGTAAGTTTGTCAATAAAATCTTATTGCATGTGAAACCCCAATCCCGGTCACAGCGGTACCACATATGTATTGGTAGACACCCTTTCCTGCCCAGGAGACTCCCCCAAACTGAAACAGCGCTTTAGGAGTTTTTCAGCTAAAATACAACTATGCACTGCGCTATGCTCACCTTGCTGTCTTTCCAGAAAAAGAACCCTTTAAATTTGAAATACCCCCCACAAACTATATATTCTCTGGAAGTACACACCTCAAGCTTTCTAGGCAGACCAGGTTTGTTGACATGGGCGCAATTTTCTGGAAGTAATCCCTCAATCAATTCTTTGGTTGCACAGAGTTTCCCTAAAAAAGAATAAAAAAGAAGAAACAAAGCCACATTTTCCTAAAAAAAACTATATGCAAACAGAAAAAAACAAGTAACATCTGAAAAAGCAACATCCCCCGAACAGAACAATACCCAACATGCATAGGTACTGTCAAGGGAAGAGTTGCCAAACACCCCTTATGTTTATAGGGGATCAGAGCATCCCCTGCCCCTCCAATGCTCTGCCCAGCGATCACCAGGGCATCTGACAGCTGAGCCGAGGAGAGGCAGCAAGACGCCCGGGAGTGACGTCATAAGCTTAACAGCAAGATGGCGGCGCCCGTCTGAAGCTGAAGAGGCTGGGGGGGCGATCGGAGGCCCCCCCCCCCTGTGAAGAGGAGACCCGGAGGGAGGCAGCGCGACTGCAGGTAAGTAAATGTCTTTTTTTTTTTTTTTTTTTTTACAGTTAGCTGCTGCAAACGGGGGGGGGGGGGGGGGGGCTATACCGGGGGCTCTCCTGGAGCCATCCGACCCCCCACGGGGGATCGGATGGCACCAAATTAAAGAGGAGACCCAGCCGGATCCAACGAGGGGTCAGGTGAGTATTTTTTATTTTTTTACTAGCGGGGGGAAAGTCAAGCACGTAGATTCTACGTGCTTGGCACTTAAGTGGAGTGGAAGCAAGCACGTAGAATCTACGTGCTTGGCACTGAAAGGGTTAAGGGCAATAGCAGTAATGGCAGCAGCACAGGCCGGGTGCAGTCCAGCCCCCACACAAGTAAAAGCATGGCAGGCCAGCTGATCCATGCGCCGGTCCTCGCTGTCCTTCAGAGTGGTAGTGTCAGGGGAAGGCATGACTGAAGTATTAGACAGGCCTAGCACGGGAGCGTCCACCTCAGGAGGACAGGACCAACGCTTTACTAGATCAGCAGGAAAGGGATACCTCTTATCCAATCCCTTGGGGACAGCGGGCAGCCTGTTAGAGCGTTCCCACTCCCTAAGCACCATAGAAGTGAAATGGCCCTGCTCAGGGAAATCCAGACGCTGTTTACCAGGACAAAAAAGCTCACCCTGCTTTCTTTTAGCCGCCTCAGGGGGAGCAATGTGCAAGATTTCAAAAATTTGTGACAGCAGATTGTCAGTGTCCTCAGGGTACCATGATTCCTCCCCAGACGCAGACTAATGCAGCCCTCCTGCTGGTCCCCAGAGGAGTCAGAGTCCTGGAACAGTTCCCCTTCCTCTAGGGAATAAAGTCCACCAGTGGCATCAAATTCCTCAGCGGAGCGGGAGGGTGTGGAAGTCAGGTGCCGCTTCTTACCAGAAGCCTTCCTAGGAATAGGCCCGGCAAGCTGCTTCTCAATGTTGGCCACACGAAGTGCCAGATCAGACTGTGACCCCCTGCTAGCATCCCCCTCACCGGGAGCTAATTGCAGCATTGGGGGGTAGGTGATGCCGAAGGGGGCGCAGAGCTGGGAAGCGATGCAGGAAAACCAAGCTGGAGCGCAAGGACACTTTGAGCGCACGGCACGCACACCCCAACACTGTCACTTACAGGGGATACCCCACACATGGCACACAGCCAGGATTGCCCCGAAGGACCCCCAAGCACGCTATCCCCAGAAGCCTCCATATGGTGATTAACACAGGCGCAGTAGGCCAGCGCTGGGTAAAAGCTAATACAAACGCCACCCGGGATGCCCTCCCACAGGATGCCCCCAGATCAGCAAAGGGTGGGGGGGATGAGGGGGAGGAAGGAGTAGAGCCGGGAGAAACCACAAGCCACTGGTATCCCGCCTGAAAGACATAAGTAAAAACGACACATGAGCATCCCGCAGCACATGCCCCACAAGACCAATAAAAAAAAACCCCAAGGGGGACTCACGGACCAAGGACACCGCCGGGTCACCAAGGCACAGACCGCAGTATGAAGCGGCACACCGGAGGAACCAGCGCTGCAGCCCGTAAGGGAGAAATCCAGACACGCAGCTAATCCCAAATGGCGCCGGCAGAGGTACCTTGAGGGGCGGGCCGCAGGGGGACGACGCGATACGCTTCATCCCCCGGCCCCGCCCCCCCCGGCGCCATGACAAAGCAAAAACGCCACAGGTTATAGCTCCCACAGCCGCGGAGCGCAGTACAAAGTGGCGCGGCGGCCAAAAACACCAAAAAACACTGTAAACGGCCAAAACACTACAACTAATACCACACGCTGTCTTTCAATGCCTGCTGGAGTCAGGGGTCATTTGTCCAGTGCTCCCTCAAGAACAGGGTCAGGGGTACTATTCCAATCTTTTCACGGTCCCCAAAAAGGATGGCTCTCTGAGGCCTATCCTCGACTTGAACGGCCTCAACAAGTTTGTCAGATTCAAGCATTTTCACATGGAGACGCTACGCTCGGCTGTCTATCTTCCCAGGTCATCAAAGATTTCGGAAGTTCGCCCTGGAGGATCAGCATTACCAGTTTGTAGCTTTACCCTTTGATATCACCTCGGCTCTTCGGGTGTTCACCAAGGTGCTGGAGGGGGTAATGGCTCTGCTACGGAACCAGGGCATTCGAATCCTTCCTTACCTGGGCGATATCCTTATTGTGGCCCAGTCCTTTCAGCAGGCCGAGCAGGACACCCGGGTGGTGACCTCCACTCTGCAGTCCTACGGCTGGGTGATCAACTTTTCGAATGTTCCTTCCTCAGCAGAAGGTGGAGGGCCTTCAGAAGCAGGCACGGGCTCTGCTCTTGTGTCCTCATCCCTCCATCCGTCTGGGGATGCAGTGGTGGGCCTGATGGTGTCCTGCTTCGAGGCGGTCCCCTTTGCTCAGTTTCACATGAGACCTCTTCAGTTGCACCTCTTGTCAGTCTGGGATCGGGACCCTGTGTCCCTGGATCAGGAATTTGCTCTGTCTCTTCTGGCCAGACAGTCCCTTTCATGGTGGCTGGACTCAAGGAACCTTCTGGTGGGCAGGACTTTCCTGCCTCCGTGCTGGGAGACGGTCACCACAGTCTGACAGGCTCGGGGGGGGCTTTTGGAAGTCTCTGAAGTTCCAGGGTCGGTGGGGCCCCCAGGAGCCCCATGCTCCCATCAATGTACTGGAACTGAGGGCGATCAGGTTGGTTCTTTCTCAGCTGACCACACACCTTCGGGGGCAGGCTGTTCAGATTCGCTCAGACAACCAGACGGCGGTTGCCTACATCAACCATCAGGGAGGGACTCAGAGCAAGCGAGCCTTCAAGGAAGTGTCCCTGATACTGTCTTGGGCAGAATAGAATGTTCCCTGCATCTCAGCGGTATACATTCCAGGGGTGGAGAACCAGGTGGCGGACTCCCTGAGCAGGGGGACGTCTCCTCTGGGAGAATAGTCCCTCAACAACCAGGTGTTTCTCTCCCTGTGTCACCGCTGGGGTCAGCCGGATGTGGACCTGTTTGTGTCCCGTCACAATCCCAAACTTCCCAAGTTTGTCTCCCTGTCAAAGGATCCTTCGGATGCACTGGCTATGTCTTGGACGGAGTTTCGGCTTCTCTATGTATTCCCTCCGTTCCCTCTACTGGGCAGGGTCATGCGCAAGATAGCCCAGGAGGAGGTGCCAGCCATCCTGGTGGCCCCCTGTTGGCCAAGAAGGGTGTGGTTCGCAGACGTCGTGCAGTTGGCAGTAGATCAGTACGCCCTGCCCAAGGTTTCAGATCTTCTCACTCAGAGGCAGCTACGCCATCCCAATTTACTAACGCTGGCTTTAACGGCTTGGCTGCTGAAACCTGCATCTTGATGGAAAAGGGGTTGCCTGCCCCTGTTGTGGATACCATGATTCGGGCTAGGAAGAAGTCCTCGTCCTTTATCTATTACAGGGTCTGGCATGCTTGCATTGCCTGGTGTGAGTCCAAGTCTCTTCCCTGTGGGTTTTTTTTCATCCCCAGGATTCTGGAATTTTTGTAACATGGTTTGGATTCCGGCCTTCAACTTAGTACCCTCAAGGGCCATGTCTCAGCTCTGGCAATTTTTTTCCAAAGATCCTTTGCCAGTCACCAGTTGGTTAAATCCTTTTTTCCAGGGTGTTACTCATGTGCGTCCACCTCGTAAGCCTATGCTACCAGTCTGGGACTTGAATCTGGTGTTGTCTACTCTGCAGGGTCCTCCCTTTGAGCCTATTCGTGGGGCTGCCTTGCCCATTCTGACTCCTAAAGTAGCCTTTTTGGTGGTCATCACTTCTGTCAGGCGAGTTTCTGAACTGGCGGCGCTTTCCATCAAACCTCCTTATTTTGAGCGACATCAGGATAAGGTGGTGTTTCAGCTTAAGCCGGATTTCTTGCCTAAGGTCGTGTTTGCCTTTCATCTCAATCAGGACATTGTTTTTGCCTTCATTGTGTCCTAATCCTACTAATTCCAAGGAGCGGACGCTGCATTCTTTGGATGTGGTCAGGGCTCTGAAGTTTTATTTGGTCGCTACTGAGCCTTTCAAGAAATCTGATGTTCTGTTTGTTCTCACTTCTGGACCTAGGAAGGGTTTGCCTCCGGCTAAATCCACTATCAGCAAGTGGATCCGTCAGGCGGTGGTACAACATTATTCTGCTAAGGGAAAGAATCCTCCCTTTAGAATTACTGCTCATTCCACTCGTGCTATTGGTACCTCTTGGGCTTTTCAGCAACAAGCTTCTGTTGAACAAGTTTGCAAGGCCGCTACTTGGTCTTCTGTTTATACTTTTTCCAAGTTTTACAAGGTTGATGTTAAGGCCTCAGCGAATGCTGCTTTTGGCCGCAAGGTGCTTCAGGCAGTAGTGACTTGAACTGTCTGCCGTTACTCATTGGGGATCCCACCCTACTTTTGGACACTGCTTTTGGATGTCCCAACTGTTATGAATACCGAAGCAGGCAGTGCCATGCAATAAAGAAAAAAGCTATTCTGTGAGTACTCACCTGTAGAATTGTTTTTGTTCTTGCATGGCACGGCCTGCTTCGACCCACCCTTGTATTTCGTTTTTCTTGGTTGCCTCTTTATGGTGATTGTTCTAAGTTAATTGTACATTTTTTACCTTTATTCTCTCCCGGCTTCTTGTCTCACTGCTTGTCTACGCTGGTACCTCTATGGTTAATCGCGTTTTATAGGGGGCCGGGAGATGCCACAGCTTTTCTGCAGTACCACTGCGCCACCTTGTGGCGGAATAACCCAACTGTTATGAATACCGAAGCAGGCCGTGCCATGCAAGAACAAAAACAATTCTACAGGGAGTACTCACAGAATTGCTTTTATTCCTAGTATGTCACACACCCCGCTTCCAACATCCATGACACTTGGGGAACCGGCCTGTAGAGGGCGATCTTGCAGAGATGACATGGAAAAAAGAAGCCCCTCCTGGTCCATAAGTACCTGGGACCTCCCACTAATCCCCAGTCTTTTCGTCTCTGCAGATCGGCGAAGCAAGTCAGAAGATGACTCTCTCCTCCTTGCAGGTAGCCGGGGTAACTCCCGGCCTTTCTCTATTTCTGCCTGAACCTCATTTTTTACTGTTATGCTTACGATATGCCTCCCAGCTTTGGCTGAAGAGCTGGGGCAAGGGTAGATACACCCTTGGGTGTTTATGGGAGCTTTTCCCCCGTGAGACCTCAAATAAGGGGTAGGCGGTATCCGGGTTGGTGTCCCCCGGCATGGGATGCCCTGTCCCTATAAAACTCCCTGTGCCTTAGGGTTCTTCCTTGTGCCTTCCCCCTTTGCTCTCCTGGGCCCTACAGGGGTGATAAGGAAGGGGGGGTCTTTATTGGAAGGGAATGTTGTTGTCCTATGCACTTTTGAGAATATAAGTGAAAAGAGTAAAGTAGAGAGGATAAGATCTGGTAGATTTTCCCTTTTTCTCTTGCCTACCTGTGGTTCTTTCCTGGTGAGGGATTTAAATTTCCCTCTCTTTTTGCAGCGTGCGGACCTGGATGTGGGCGGGGCTTGGCACGTGGCGTCTGGCCCCGTTCTATTGCGTCCTGGCAGTCGTTTCTTTCTGCCCGCCCTCCGTTCTCTGCAGTTCTGCCTGTGGGCTGGGCTTCTCGACGGCGTTGCATATGGATGGCATTTTCTTCTGCGTACACGCGGTTTTGCCTGCTATGCTCTGGTCCTGGTCGCCTGTCCTGTCGCTGGTGCTGTGAGTACCCTTCAGCCCTGCTAAAGGGATGTTTTTGTTGGTCTCTTTATGTGCATAGGGTTGATTACTGTATCTTCTTCTAGGTGGAAACTCTTCATTAGGGGTTTCTCCTGGTCCTTTATTAAATCCTCCCACTTGGGATTATTTAGGGGCATCCCGGGTAGCTTTTTGCATAAATCCCACATACTTGGCGACTATAAATAATTAAGTATTTTTTAATAAACACCATATGGAGTCATCTCAGGATACTGGGCTTTCAGTGCCCTCGGGACAGACTCGGCAGTGTTTACGTTGTGGGGCATCCCTTGTTGGGGATAATGCATTTCTTTGTGTATCTTGTGCTCATTTGGTTATAATGCAGCAGTCAGGGGCCCAAGCCTCAGGGTCGGTGGCTCCTGCCTCTTCCCCCACACCACCTTGTCTTGTCCATACCCCCAGTGATAGTGTCATGGGTGGAGAGTCGCTTTCTGATGTATGTGCCAGATTGGCTCACATTGAAAAATTCATGTCTAGCTCGGTGGCCAAGACGGCCTCAGCTAAGAAAAAACATTTAACTCCTGCTGCTTCGGCTAGTGAGTTTGATAATTGCGAGCACCTTGATTGGTCGGACCTTTCTCCATTGGAGGAAGGGGAATTTTTTGAGGGTACTGATATTTCTGATGCTCAGCAATTTGTGGGTATTGACGCTGAACTAGGAGAAGGGGAAGTTTTTGACACCCCTAAAGCTCTTGCTCAATTGTATGAGGTATTGGCAATCGCTCCTCCTGAAGCAGTCCCTCCTCAGAAAGGGGAGTTCTTTGGAGCCTCCAAGCCTCGTTTAGAATTTCCTAATCAAAAGCATTTTGAGGACATCATTCTTAAGGAATGGGAGAAGCCTGTGTGGCTTCCTGGCGTTCCTCTAGGCTTGGATAAGAAATATCCCTTTCCAGCAGACACTGTTAAGCGTTGGTCATCCCCCCCTGAAGTGGATGCTCCTGTGCTCAGTTTGTCCAATTCCTCTATTTTACATTCCCCGGAATCTACTACTTTTAAGAATGGGGAAGACAAACTTATTGATCAAATGGCTTGTCACGCTTTTGCTAGCATTGGCTCGGCCTTGCGGCCTGTGGGTGCTTCGGCACTTATGGCAGTTGCTATTAGGTCTGTTGTTAGAGACCGATTGAATACCTCAGGGCTTGATCCAGCCTCTGATGAGTTTGTCGCTTTCCCCTTTGGGGGATTGCGCCTTTTTGGTGAAAAGTTGGATTCTCTCATTAAAGGAGGCAAATTGCCTCAGCGTAAGAGGCAGCGTCGTTCCTTTCGGGGATTGGCCTCCTTTAACCCTTCCTTTCGTGGTTCCAGATCTGGTAGAGAATTGGCCTTTTCAGCCCCAAAGGGGACTGCATGGAACAGAGGTAGAGGACGTGGGCGTCCAGGTCAGAGTTGGGGGTCCAAGTTTAAGTCTACTTCCAAGCCTGCCCAGCAATGAGGAGGCGCGGCTTCGGTTTTTCTTCCAGGCTTGGGTCAAGGACGTATCAGACAGATGGATTCTGGAAGTTGTGTCCTCCGGTTACAAGCTGGAATTCGAGTTCAGGCCTCCTCCCAGATTTTTCAGGTCCCGGATGCCCGCGGATCCGTTGATCGCGCAAGGGCTCCGGGCGGCGGTGGCAAACCTCTTAAACATGGATGTCATCCTTCTGGTGCCTCCAGCAGAAAAGGGTCGGTGTTTTTATTCCAACCTTTTTACGTTACCCAAAAAGGACGGCTCTGTTCGGCCTATTCCAGATCTAAGACGACGAATCTATTTATCCGTTTCAGAAGGTTCCGCATGGATTCATTGCGTTCAACGGTCGACGCTCTCCGTCAGGGAGACTTTATGACGTCTATAGACATCAAGGATGCTTATCTGCACATTCCCATCAGTTCCGCTCACCAGAGATTTCTCAGGTTCACAGTAGAAGAGTAGTTCAGTTTGTGGCCCTTCCATTCGATCTTACTTCGTCCCCAAGAGTGTTTACCAAGGTGTTGGCAGGAGTAATGGCTATTCTCGGGGTCCAAGGCATTCGCATTGTGCCATTCCTGGACGACCTTCTCATCACAGCCCCGTCCTTCAGTCAGGCGGAACTGGACACCAGAACGGTGGTGGCGACACTAGAGAGATTCGGTTGGGTGATAAACCATGCCAAATCTTCTCTTTGCCCCGTCAGGGAGATTCCCTTTCTGGGTCTGATACTGGATACCCTTCAGGCCAGGGTATTTCTTCCTCAGTCTAAGGTTGTTCTGATTCAGGATTTAATTCGTCTGTTCCTGTCCAATCCTTGTCAGCCTATCCGCCTGGGGATGAGGCTAGTGGGGCTGATGGTGGCCACTTTCGAGGCGGTCCCGTTTGCACAGTTTCACATGAGGTCTCTTCAGCTCTTTCTCTTGGCAAGGTGGGACAAGCGACCACTGTCTTTGAATTGGATTTGTCTGTTGTCTCCCCGTGTTCTGCAGTCCCTTCATTGGTGGCTGACTTTGAGCAATCTCAGAAGCAGTCATTTCTGACCCCCTGTTGGGACTTGGTCACCACAGATGCCAGCCTCATGGGCTGGGGGGGCATCTGGAGGGAACATCGGTTCCAGGGTTTGTGAGGGCCGCAGGAGGCTCACTCTCAAAAATCAATTTATTGGAGCTTCGGGCCATTCGTTTAGTCCTCCTTCGATTAACTCATTTCTTGCGGGGTCTGCCGGTTCAGATTCGGTCAGACAACCGAACAGCGGTTGCATACATCAATCACCAAGGAGGGACTCGCAGTTGGGGTGCTCTCCGGGAAGTGTCTCTGATCCTCCATTGGGCAGAGATCAATGTTCCCTGCATATCGGCAGTTTACATTCCGGGGATAGAGAATGTGGAGGCAGACTCCCTGAGCAGAGCATGCGCTCGACAGGGAGAGTGGTCTCTCAATCCCAGGGTCTTTCAGTTTCTTTGTCACAAGTGGGGGACTCCACGGTTGGACCTGTTTGCTTCTCGTCACAACCACAAACTTCCAGTGTTTGTGTCTCTATCCCAGGATCCTCTGGCAGTGGCAGTGGCAGTGGATGCCATGTCTCTGGCCTGGAAGGATCTGGGGTTCCTGTATCTGTTTCCCCCATTCTCCATGATAAGCAGGGTGGTGCGCAAGCTAGTTCTGGAAGGGGCGCCAGCAATCCTGGTGGCTCCAAGATGGCCAAGACGTCTGTGGTTCGCAGACATCACAAGGCTGGCAGAGGATCAGTTGCATCTGCCTCTTCTTCCAGATCTCATCACCCAGGGTCAACTCTGTTACCCCAATTTACCAACGCTGGCTTTGATGGCGTGGCTGCTGAAATCTCCATCTTAAAGGAGGAAGGTCTTTCTGACGCGGTCATTCAGACTCTTGTTAGAGCTAGGAAAAAGTCTTCCTCTGTTGTTTACTACAGGACTTGGAGGTCCTATATTGATTGGTGTGAGTCTAGGGTCTTGCCCTGTAGGGTATTTTCTATCCCTAGGATTTTGGAGTTTTTGCAACGTGGTCTGGATTTGGGTTTCCAGATTAGTACTTTGAAGGGGCAGGTTTCTGCTTTGGCTATTTTCTTTCAAAGATCTTTTGCTCTTCATCCTTTGGTTGAGACCCTTTTCCAGGGGGTCACGCATGTGCAGCCTCCTAGAAAGCCCTTGCTTCCAGTTTGGAATCTTAACTTGGTGCTTTCTGCCATGCAGGCTGCTCCTTTTGAGCCATTGCAGGATGTTCCTCTTCATATTCTTACTCAGAAGGTTGCTTTTTTGGTTGCTATTACCTCTGTCCGTCGGGTTTCTGAATTGACGGCCCTGTTAATCCAGGCCCCTTATTTTGAAAGGCATCAGGATAAGGTGGTTTTCCTTTTTAAACCGGATTTCCTTCCTAAGGTGGTGTCTGCTTTCCACCTTAATCAGGATATAGTTCTTCCTTCACTTTGCCCTAATCCTAGTAATAACAAGGAAAGGGTTTTGCATTCTTTGGATGTGGTTCGTTGTGTTAAGTATTTTTTGGTGACTACTTCTGCTTTCCGTAAGACGGATGCTTTTTTTGTTGTGCCCTCTGGGCCTAGGAAGGGTCTTCCATTAGTAAATGGATACGTCAGGCCATTGTCGGGGCCTATTCTGCAAAGGGGAAGGTTCCCCCTTTTCGGGTTACTGCTCATTCTACTCGTGCTGTTGGGGCTTTTCAGCACCAGGCTTCTGTTGAGCAGGTTTGTAAGGCTGCTACTTGGTCTTCGGTACATACTTTTTCTAAGTTTTACAAGGTTGATGTGCGGGCCTCAGGGGATGCTGCTTTTGGCCACAGAGTTCTGCAAGCTGCAGTAATTTAAGTTATGCCTTATTTTTCTTCTTGGGTCCCCACCCATTATTGCTTTTGGATGTCCCAAGTGTCATGGATGTTGGAAGCGGGGTGTGTGACATACTAGGAATAATACCATTTTGTTAGTACTCACCTGTAAAATGGGTATTACCAGTATGTCACACACCCCGCTTCCCCCTCCCTTTTTTGTTCTGGGGTCCTTTATATGGTGTTTCTTATATTATATAATTTGCTCTTTCTGGTTTCTCACTGCTTTTTTTTAAAAGACTGGGGGTTAGTGGGAGGTCCCAAGTACTTATGGACCAGGAGGGGCTCCTTTTTTCCATGTCATCTCTGCAAGATCGCCCTCTACAGACCGGTTCCCCAAGTGTCATGGATGTTGGAAGCGGGGTGTGTGACATAACTTGTAATACCCATTTTACAGGTGAGTGCTCACAAAATGGTATTTTTTAACTTTTCTTTTAATGAAGTCCGAAACGATACTAGAAAGAAAGAATCGATTTCTAGTATCGTTGGATGAAATATCGCGATACTTGACAGAATCGGAAAAAAATCAGAATTTTTTTTCTGACAACCCTAATGTATATGAGAACTGTTTGTTGGGTCAGTCTGGTTTAAGTCAGTTTTGACTGTTGGTCTGCTTTAAAGGTTACGTTCCCTTATGACAGGTGTCATTGTGGCAAATACTGGGTTTGATAAAGAACAGTTTTTGCCAGTTAACGATACATGTGTAAGGGCAAATGTTCTATCCTTAGGGTGTCTGGGCTAGAAGACGTATTGGGGCAAATATTCTATCCTTAGGGTGTCTGGACTAGAAGACATGTGTCGGGGCAAATGTTGTATCCTTAGGGTGTCTGGACTAGAAGACATGTGTAGGGGCAAATGTTCTATCCTGAAAGTGGAGTCCTCCTATAATTTTTTTTCTCGTTCTTCTTTGCAGTCTCACCAGTCGCGCTGCCAATACGCCAGCGTGGAATGCGCGCAGTGCCAGCAAGTCTTCCTGAGAAGCGACCTGCAGCAGCACATGGCGGTGGAGTGCCCGAGGAGGAAGGTGACCTGCGAGAACTGCTCCACCTCCATGCCCTACGATGAGAGGATGGTGAGTGTGGCCAGGGCTATGCACAACCTCATTCTAATCCCAATATCCTGGCCTGGTGATACTTTTGGGAACCTTCATCTCCAAACCTTGACCGATTATTGGTACTGTGGTCTTCTGAATTGGGATGCCCCCACAGGGGTCACCTGGATTGAATCACAACTTGCCCTTACCGCATCCCTTCTATACCTCTAGCTGGGCGGGCACCAGACCTTTCCGAATGGCTGGCGCGGGCTTGCTCACAGCTATATGCGAGCAGCTGGCGGCGCTCGCTATGTTTAGCTTCCTTTGCCACTCTGAGCGACAGAGGAAATTCAAATGGTACGAGTACAGCTGATTGGCTGAGCGGCGTGGGAATGGGTAAAAGGTGAGTTTACTGCAGTCGCGGGGGATACACACAGTGTGACATCACAAATCAAGGTGCCCTGCTATGTGAAGCGGCTTCGTAACACTCGCCTTCTTCCTGGCTACCTCGCCAGTGTAGATATTGAACAGCCGCATCCCCAGCATCTTTGAGCTGTGCGTCTGGGGATGCGGCCGACAACAGAGCCTCTTGCCGAACATTACAAATGAGTGAGTGGGGGCTGAACTGCTGGGTCACCGGACATGTGAGACTTTTTTAAAATATCATGTCTGATTGGTCTTTTTTTCCCCTACCTGGCTGCTCCTTATCAATTATAGAAACACTTTAGCACATTGGCACTTTCTTATTATTTATGCGCATATGTAAGATGTATTTAATATGGATTATGATTTTTGTACCTTCTTAGATAGTAAACACAGTATTTGTCCCAGCAGGGTTAAAGAGGACTCAAATTTGATGATCATTCTAAATACCATTGTTTAATAATAGGTGGCCCGCTAAAAACAGTTATATGCCCCCTCCCACCCCTCCGCTCTCAGGTCTGTCTATGTTCTGTGTGTTTAGACTGTTTTTAATTTGTATTGTGTATGTGTCTGTATAGGGGGCAAGAAACAAAACCCGGGAAACTCAAAATCCCACGTTTTGCTCCACTTAAACCGGACCAACGCCCCATTTCTACTTTAAGGAGTGTTGGTCCCACTGTCTCCTGATCACAGAATGCTGGAGCCCCCCTCACAGATAACCTCCCAGAATGCCCATAATACTCACCTTTATTACAAGCCAGCGCCGGGAAAGGAGTCCGACAATTGGCCACGGGCAGTCACGTGGGCCGTAGTTGTGTCCTCCAGCCATCGGCAGGACCTGCCCATGTGAACGCCTGGCAGCCAATCACGGGACTCCTTTCCCGGCGCTGGTTCGTAATGAAGGTGAGTATTACAAAGTTCTGTGAGGGGGGCTCCAGCTTTCTAGATGCCCCCCCCCCCCCCCCCCCCGAGCTTCTTGTGATCAGCAGACAGCGGGACCAACACCCGTTAAAGTAAAAACGGGTGTTGGTCCGGTTTAAGTGAACTTGCTTTCTGCTCTCCCCATGCTGGCTGTCGGGGGCTACACCTTTTTTTCACTATCCAGTCCAGGTTGTCCCAGAAGTAATGACATATGAGTATTCCGCCCCCAGGGGGCGCTCGACTGCAAGATCAAAAGCTGTCGCTCCTCCCGGCCCCCTATAAAAGCAGGTGTATCACTATGATTTCCCAGTGTTCATCTTGCAGCCGCGGCCAAGAAGTCGCTCACTAGTATCCCCTTCGTGGGGCACAGGTTGTTTGGGGAGCGTCTGGACTTCCTGATCAAGGATGGTAGACTCCCTCAGCGACGTGGAGGAAGAGGCGCTTCATTTTCAGGTGGCCGCAGAGATTCCTGGGGACGAGGTAGGTCCCGCGGCCGATCCAATCCCTCCTGGGGATCCAAATCCAAGCCCCCTGCCAAGGCTCCTCAGGCATGAGGAGGCGCCCTCACCCATCCGAGTGGGGGGACGGCTTCTGCTATTTGCTCATATCTGGAGACGGCGTGTCTCGGATCGGTGGATTCAGGAGGTGGTGTCCTCCGGTTACAAAATAGAGCTGGCAGTCAGGCCGCCCACAAGATTTCTTCAGTCTCGCATATCCCAGAACTCAGTGAAGGCACTGGGCCTGAGAATGGCCGTGCAGCACCTCCTGCGTTTAGGTGTGATTTGCCCTGTACCTCGTCAGGAGCAGGGTCAAGGTTTTTACTTCAACCTGTTCACGGTTCCCAAGAAGGACAGAACGTTAAGACCTATCCTGGACCTGAAGGGTCTCAACAGGTTTGTAAGAGTCAGGCATTTCGGCATAGAAACCTTACGGTCAGCGGTGAGCTCGCTTCGGCCCGGCGACTTCATGACCACGGTGGACATCAGGGATGCCTATTTGCACATCCCGATGTTCCAAGGACATCAGAGGTTCCTGAGATTTGCTCTGGAGGACCAGCATTACCAGTTTGTGGCTCTGCCTTTCGGGATATCCTCAGCCCCCCCGGGTTTTCACCAAGGTGCTGGTGGGCATCATGGCTATTCTGAGGAATCGGGGCATTCGTGTGCTGCCTTATCTGGACGATTTACTGATTGCGGCTCAGTCCCTTCAGCAGGCCGAGAGCGACACCCGGACGGTGTTATCCACTCTAGAGGCTTTCGGATGGGTAGTCAATTACCCCAAGTCTTCGATCACTCCCTCAATGGTGAGGTCCTTCCTGGGCATGATGTTAGACACCTCTCAGGTCAAGGAATTCCTGCCAAAGCAGAAGGCGGTGGGCCTCCAGACGCAGGTGTAGACCTTGCTGTCTTGTCAGCGGCCATCGATCCGTCTGGGGATGAGGCTGGTGGGCCTAATGGTGTCATACTTCGAGGCAGTGCCCTTTGCCCAATTCCACATGAGGCCTCTTCAATTGAACCTGTTGATCGGCTGGGACCGGATGCAGGAGTCGCTGGAACAGGAATTTTCTCTGTCCCCCCTGACCAGACAGTCCCTCCTGTGGTGCCTGCACCCCAGAAACCTGTTGGTGGGCAAGTCCTTTCTGACTCTCCGGTGGGAGGTATTAACCACGGATGCCAGTCTGACTGGCTGGGGAGGCGTTTGGCAGATGCAGAAGATCCAGGGTCAGTGGGGTCCGCAGGAGAACCACTTTCCCATAAATCTCCTGGAGCTGAGAGCGATCCGGTTGGTGCTTCTTCGCCTGACTCCCCATTTAAGGGGTCGTGCGATCCAGGTTCGCTCGGACAATCAGACGGCTGTCGCCTACATCAATCACCAGGGTGGGACTCGGAGAAAGTGAGTCCTCAAGGAGGTAACCCAGGTTCTGATTTGGACAGAGGAGAATGTTCCCTGCATCTCGGCCGTTTACATCCCGGGGTAGAAAACCAGGAGGCAGACTCCCTGAGCAGGGGGCCTCTCGTCTGGGGGAATGGTCTCTCAGCAACAAGATCTTTCACGCTCTGTGTCTCCGCTGGGGTCAGCCGGATGTGGACCTCTTTGCGTCCAGACACAATCACAAGCTCCCAAGGTTCGTCTCCCTGTCAAGAGATCCTCTGGCCTTTGCCACAGATGCTCTGGCAATTCCTTGGACAGAGTTCAGGCTCCTTTATGCGTTTCCTCCGTTTCCTCTCCTGGGCTGAGTGCTGCACAAGTTAGCCCAGGAAGGGGTCCCAACCATCCTGGTGGCTCCTCGCTGGCCGAGAAGGAGTTGGTTTTGGACATAGTTCAGATGTCAGTGGATCGCTACATCATGCCCGACGACCCAGGGCTTGTCACACAGGGGTCGCTGCGACACCCCAATTTACAGACGCTGGCTTTGACGACCTGGCTATTGAGACCTCAATCCTGATAGAAAAGGGGCTGTCAGCCACGATTGTACAGACAATGATTCAGGCACGGAAGAAGTCTTCTTCCATGATATATTACAGAGTTTGGCGTGCCTACATTGCTTGGTGCGAATCCAAGAGTCTCCCTTGTCACACTTTCTCTATCTCTAGGTTCTTGGAGTTTTTACAACACAGTTATTCTAAGCATACAGCACGTCCTGCTCCCGAATAGTAATAACATGTGGGTAATCCTCCGCCTCAGGCGCCGTGCACTGCAGACATGTAGAAAACAAGCTCCTCCCGGCCCTACATATACCGAGGGACCTCCCACAAATCCCCCAGATTTCTCTGCAGTGCTGGAACTGCGAAGACATGAAGTATCACGCTCTGGCAGGCGAGCGGGCCTTACGGCCCAAGGTCCTGTGGGACTATTTCCACCCGTCCTCTTCAAGAAGAAATATGCCTCCCAGCCTAGGCTGCGCGGGTCGGGTGAAGGTAGGTAGCACCTGGTGTGCTGAATGGAGCCATTCTCCACCGCAATCCCCCTCCATAGGGTAGGCGGTCAGGCCGATAGTGAGCCTCTAGAGGATGCCCCTCCCGCAATTTTGCCCGTGCCCCTCACAGACTTAGTCTGTGTGGCAGCCCTAGTGCTAATTCGCCTTAGACCTTGGTCCTTCAATCATGGGGTCGGTGTCGCGCTTCACTGTGCATTGCGAGCTGTCTTTTTTACTAACAGTCTGCTTCGGCAGATTCATTCCAGCGTGTCAGCATTAGAGGTTGCTTACTTTCCACTGTTCTACTTTGCCGTTGGTTAGAGCTTCGCGCTCTTTGGGGAAGGCGGAGACTCGGCATGACGTGCCTCGCGTCACAGCCTGGCCTGGCCCTCCCCTCGAGGTTCGCTGGCGCAATTTTCTCTATCTTCGCGCGCGCGTGGTGTGGCTCGCCTCCTCCCTCGGTCATGTAAGTGCCCTCCGGGGCGGCATGGTTTCTATGTTTTTCAGACAGCGCATGGCACTGACTCCACTCCCCTTGTCCCATTTTGTCTTTCAGACGCCAAGACTTCGCTGCCGTCCCCGGCCTAACTTATATTACAACGGGTCCCCTTTACAAATTCTCCCACATTACTAGCAGGTTTGGGGCATCCAGGGTTGCCTATTGCATAAATCCCTGCGTCATACTGCTTAAAAGTCACCATATAGAGGCATTTCAGAATTATGGAACCGGGCTCCCTCCGGGACGTGACCGGCTGTGTGCAGTGTGTGGCCAGCCCCTGGCTGAGGCTGACAGGGCACAGGTCTGCGGACAGTGTGCAGAACAGGCAGGTTTGCTAACAGAGGAACCTCCCTTCCTCACCCCCGTCTCCCCGCTCCCAAATATCACTCATGACGAGTCCCACTCCAGCAGGGATGACCTGCAATCGGTGCCGCGAGCGTTGCCCACGGCGGAGCAGGTGCTTTCTGGATTGGCGGAGCGTATGGGCCCTGGTAAGAAGCGGTCCCTGACGCCTCCTGGCTCCCCTGTTCCTGACGATACCGATGATTCTGCTGATATGCAGGACCCTGACCCTTCTGAGGAAGGTGAGCTATTTTCAGACTCGGGCTCCTCCCATGGGATGCCAGCGGGCCGCGATAATTCTGAGCCTGGTTCCTGGGGTCTGTGTGACACAGATGAAATCCTTATCAAGATTTTTGAGGTTTTGTCTCTCTCCCCTCCTGGGGAGATCCCCAAGCCAAAAAGGGAGAGTTTGCATACAGCGCCGCCGCGCTTGGAGTTCCTAGAACAGGAACATTTCCAGAATCTTATATCCCAGGAATGGGAATCGCCCTGTAAGCTTAAAGGGATTCCAGGGGCCTGGGAATGGAAATACCCTTTTCCCCCTGATGTGGTTAATTTATGGTCAGCTCCCCTCGTGGTGGACGCGCCGGTTATAGGGGTCACAAACCCCCCTTTTATGACTGCTCCCTTTTACTGTACCCTTCGGGATGCTGAGGACCGGCGCATTGACAGACTGGCCTCACACGCCTTCTCGTGTGTCGGGACGGCCCTGCGCCCGGTTTGCGCCGCGGCCATCACGGCGGTGGCCGCCAGGACTCTTGTCAGAAAGATACTAGATCACCGCCCTGAGGACCTCCCCTGGGGGGTGTTTAGTGCTCTATCAGACTGTGAAGCATTTGTGAAGTTTATTCTATCGCCACTGGATTACACCATTAAGATGTGTGCTAGGAACTCAGCACTTGCGGTAGCCATTCGCCG
This sequence comes from Gastrophryne carolinensis, assembly GCA_027917425.1. Lineage (NCBI taxonomy): Eukaryota > Metazoa > Chordata > Amphibia > Anura > Microhylidae > Gastrophryne > Gastrophryne carolinensis. The sequence goes on from CM051241.1 coordinate 99,109,871, forward strand.
CCTGGTCTGGCTGCGACAGTGGGGTGCCGATAGAGCTACAAAAAAGGCTCTCACTTGCCTTCCATTCAGAGGACAACGGTTATTCGGGGCCCGCTTGGACCTTTTTGGGAAAAAGGCTATAGCACCCTTACGCAGAAGGCCGCTCCGGCCTCCACGAAGCAGGGTCACCCCTCCACCTCCATACGTTAGTGTCAAACGCGAATCTGAGGTGTGTTTCCAGCTGTTCGGTGTGGATTTCCAACATGGGGCGGGCAGGCAGCGCTCTGGGCCTTCTGGCAGGACCAAGTCCAAATCTGCCAAAACCTCTCAAGCATGAAGGGGCGCCCTCGCCCGTCCGGGCGAGGGGACGACTGTCACAGCTGTCTCACATCCAGGAATATGCCTTCTCCTTCTGGTGGTTCCGGGATGTAATCCCCCTGGGCTCAGGATGGGTTCTTGCTGGGCGGCCCCCCCTCAGTGATCGTCGGGGTGTTTCTAGTACCTGCCTCTCCCTTCTGAAATTGGCGCAGGCCGGACTGGGCCTACAGTAGTTGGGCGCACTTGTTAATTGCCTTAACGGTATGGGGCTTTGGCCTCTATATTTTCCTTCCTCCCCCCTCAACAGTACGAGGTAGTCTGGACCGCGTGGGCCTATGGCAGGCTTAGCATTTCTACTTTCACAGGTAGTTCATATATGACAACTCTGTCTTAGGTCACGGGCCCCCTGCGCGGGGGGGGCTTTCGGCCTCTTGCGAAGCTCTAGATCTTCTTAGTCTCCCTGGGGTCTGCTGGGCGCCAAGACTAGGTCTAGATGGTGTCGCAGGATCAACCCTGCGGATGGAGGCATTACTTGGGGCCTCTCTTCGTGCCCAGGCTACTAGCCTGGCGCGACTGGGGACACGCCTGAGGTGGGGCGTCTGCGTTGGGACCTACCGGGTCGTCTTCCTTACTCCCCAGTCTCTGCATCAGACCAAAGCGGGTCGGTTGGCTGACAGTGTCCCCTGGGAGCTACTGGACGGTTGCTCAGCCACCTCATCCCCTCATGGTCCCTTATCCGCTATCCCCCGTTCCTGGGAATTCGGCTCAGGCTTGCAGCCTTCTTCTCTGGCATGAGGGGACCCCTGGTTACGGGGGCTCTGCCCCCCTTTACTGGCGCCTTACCTTCATCAGGCAGGATGGCGACTGGGGGGCCCGTTGGCGGCACATCAAGATGATGTCACTTATATACCGTGCCCTTGGGCTCTTCGGCGCAGTAAGTTACTGAACCTACATATGCCCCAGCATCCCGGTTCTTGGTCTGTGCTCATGCCTTATTGGTAAGGTGGTTCCCCTTGAGCTTCCCATATGCGAGGGCCCCGTCAGGGGGGCACTCGCCTTCCTTACCAGCATCTCCTAGCGAATGGTCACCCTGGGTACCAAGTCTCGCAGGCTTGGCGGGGGAATGGGAAAATCCTTCCACAACCCCCGGTGATTCTAGGTTGGGCCCGCTAGAGGGTCCATCTTACCTGCTAGGCTTGTTGAAACGGTGGGCCCCCGTTTACTCTATATGGCTGGCCTTCTCCTCCGTCAGGATCGGTCGGCGTATGGGGGACTCCTGGTCTGTTGAAAGACAATGGCCTGTTTTTAAATGCTGGTCTAAAGTTTGTGACAGGTTGCTACCTCTGGGGGTCCCTGATCCTGTCTTAGGCGGGCCCCCCCCCCCCCCCCCCTGCTTCTCAGCGGTATTTGCTTCAATGGATGCCCTTGGGGACAGGTTCTGCTATCCTGGTGTTGCCCGGGGAGCCTAGCGTGGCTCTGAGGGGTCCCCCTCCTGACACAGGGCCTCTGCCCTTGTTCCTACTGCCCAGAATATTCTGACTCCGGTCAGGGGGGCTGAGTATTTAGGCATAGCCTTGTTAATCCATATGCCTTCTCTTCATCACCCTACTGGTGGGTTCTGCGCACAGTTGGCCTGATAGAGAGTCCCATGGGATCTATGGCCTAGGCGGCCTTGGGAGTAATGGTTCACAGACGCCTCTGCTGAAGGCTGCTGAATTGTGGTATCTCTTTTAGGAGTGCGGTTCTGCCCTTATCAGGTCTCTTCCTGTTTCCAATATAAGGTCCCCTGGGATTGACTGCTGATTCTTTCGCCCCTTGGAGACGGGCCTCATCTTCTGAGTGCCTTCAGTATGAGAGGGTGTCGGGAGCTAGCTCCCCCTTACTACGTCTATAACGGCTTGTGGTATCCCATATTGGTTGACATGGGCCTTAGTCTCTTCCCTGTTAGGAGTTTTCGTTTCCCAGGGCCTTTAAAGTCATTACAGCGTAAGTTGGGGTTGGCTCCCCATCTGGGGACTCTGAAGGTGTAGGTTTTGTCCTGGCCTTCCTGCAGGAGTCTGGTTGTGTCACCCTTGTAGGGAATTCCTTTGGGGATTGCCTAACTGCATTTCCCCAGTAGTTCCAAAGTCCCGGTGGGGATCAATTTTCATTTTTTACCCTGCGGACTTCCTGGGGACCCTGCTTGGATGCTGTCTCAGCTGCCCTGTAGTCCAGCCCGCTTCTCTGGGGCCTCCTGACTCCGTCAGACATGTGCCTGAGACGATGGATCTGGTTGCTTAACCTCAGCTCGAAGTATACATACATATACATGTACAGATATATACGGCTACAGGCACCCCATGCCTGAGGGCGTTCCTTTTACGCTGGGCCTCCGGTCCAGGTGGTCAGTTGGACCTTGTTTAAGTCCCTTAGTCTAGCCATGGGCTTTTTCTTAATAATACTAATATGAGGGCCTACATCCCTCTACAGGTTTTTGCACTTCTCCCCATGCCGGCCTTCTTGGGGACTGCTGTTCTTGGAATCTACAGGCACCTCCTTGGGTATGCGCCTGATATCTATTCCAGCGCCATTGCGCCTTGGGATCAATCCTTCTGGATGCCCCTTGATCCTGAGGAAGCCTTGGCTTCCTGATAATTAAGAGTCTGTATTCCCGCCTTTGTCGGGTGACCTGTCTGTTCCCTTTGGGGGTGTTACAAGTGTTGCCACAAGGCTTCCTTGCCTGTGAGCTGGTTGGGTCACTACACTGACCTATGTTCCTTCAGGGGAGTGCTTCTTCCCTTTTGCTGTTTACTCTGTTATCTGGGTGCTTGGGTACTACTGGCCCTTCAGCACCAGGGCTTTTTCTCTGTTAGTTCAATTACTAGACGTATGGCCTGTCTCTGTTCATACCTTCATGGTCCTGTTATGAGACTGACCTTAGAGCCTTTGCTCAGGTCATGCCTGTTGCAAGTTTGCAGGTTACAGCGCCTTTACTGTCCGCTGTGCCTTGCTTTTTCTGGGGATCCCACCCTGCTAATGGACACTGCTATTGGATGTCCCACATGTTATTACTATTCGGGAGCAGGACGTGCTGTATGCTTAGAATAATACAACTCTGTGAAGTACTCACCTGTTGGTATTATACGCATACAGCACGTCCTGCTCCACCCCACCCTGGTTTCACTTATTCTGGATCCCCTGTATGGTGATTGTTATCATTAAGATATTGGTACCAGTTATTCTGGGTGGTTTGTTTCCTCCTGGCTTCTCTTCTCACTGCTTTTCAATGCTGGGGATTTGTGGGAGGTCCCTCGGTATATGTAGGGTCGGGAGGAGCTTGTTTTCTACATGTCTGCAGTGCACGGCGCCTGAAGCGGAGGATTACCCACATGTTATTACTATTCTGGAGCAGGACGTGCTGTATGTGTATAATACCAACTCTACAGGTGAGTACTTCACAGAGTTGTATTTTTAGACTTGGGTCTCCAGCTGAGCACCCTCAAGGGCCAGGTCTCGGCCTTGGCCATCTTTTTCCAGAGATCCTTTGCCAATCATAGATTAATCAAGACCTTTTTCCAGGGAGTCGCCCATGAACGTCCACCACGTAAGCCTGTATTACCAGTGTGGCACTTTAATTTGGTTCTTTCTGCTCTCCAGGGGCCTCCCTTTGAGCCTTTGTGCGATGCTGCATTGCCTATTTTGACCCTCAAGGTGGTCTTTTTGGTAGCAATCACCTCGGTGCGTCGCGTGTCAGAGCTGGCCGCGCTTTGTATGAAGCTTCCTTATTTTGAGCTGCATAAGGATAAGGTGGTTTTTCTTTTTAAACCTGATTTTTTGCCTAAGGTTGTGTCTCCCTTTAATATCAATGAGGAAGTGGTCTTGCCTTCCTTGTGTCCAGCACCGACTAATGCTAAGGAAAGGACCCTCCATGCCTTAAATGTGGTCAGAGCCATTAAGTATTACCTGGTTGCGACTGAATCTTTCAGGAATTCGGATTTGCTCTTTGTCCTAACTCAGGGCTCTAGGAAGGGCTTGCCACCAGCCAAGGGCTCTAGGAAGGGCTTGCCACCAGCCAAGTCCACTCTCAGTAAGTGGATCAGACAGACAGTGGTGCAAGCGTATTCTGCCAAGGGGAAAGAGCCCCCTTTTCAGATCACAACTCGTTCTACCAGAGCTATTGGTGCCTCTTGGGCTTTTCAGCACTAGGCCTCTGTTGAACAAGTTTGTAAGGCCGCCACTTGGTCTTCAGTTCATACCTTTACCAAGTTTTACAAGGTTGATGTTAGGGCCTCAGCTGACGCTGTCTTTGGCCAAAAGGTGCTTCAGGCGGTAGTGAAATGAACTACATGTTGTTCCGCACGGAGGATCTCGCCCTAATGGACACTGCTTTTGGATGTCCCACATGTCATTACTTCTGAGACGACCTGGACTGGATATAGGGAAAAATACAATTCTGTGAAACTCACCTGTAGAATTGTTTTTGAATATATCCAGTCCAGGTCGTCCCACCCCACCCTTTTTTCATTATCTCTTGTTTTCTTGGCCTCCCGGCCTGTCTTTTTCTTACTGCCTTTTAGCCACTGGGAAATCATAGCGAGACACCTGCTTTTATAGGGGGCCGGGAGGAGCGACCGCTTTTGATCTTGCAGTCGAGCGCCCCCTGGGGGCGGAATACCCACATGTCATTACTTCTGGGACGGCCTGGACTGGATATATTCAAAAACAATTCTACAGGTGACTTTCACAGAATTGTATTTTTTTTTTCTCCTGTTATTACTCAGAACTCATTGCAGGGCCTGAATATTCATGACAGGGAGTTCTGATTGGAGAAGAGACGGTGCATGGGCTGTGGGAGCAGGGATCCAGGAAGTTTGGCATAACAGGGTCATCCCAAATCGAGATGCCCCTGTAATGCAGACCCAAACCCAGGTGGGTGAGATTTCTGTGTTTTGGTCTGCTTTTAGCAGCAGACTGTATAAAGATGCAGCTCCGGACAACCTTCATGGTGAGAGGGGAAAGCAGGCTACGAAATGTGACCAATGCCTCCTTACGTGTCTGCCACCTCCCAAGTCACCTTGCTGCACCCAAGAGGTGTATATGCCCCACAATTGTCTTAGGGATTGATTTAAAGTGGACCAAAACGCACCTCGATTCCCTAACCTTGGGGCATCCCAAAGCTGTTTGAAACCCCCTGAATCCCCAGTAAAACCTAAAACCACAAGGAGGCTTCCACCAAGGCCCCAAAACCCAAGTAACAATCTAGTGCATTACACTAGAGGGGGCTGGTGGCACAACACAATTGCAATGGTCACATTTCAGGTGTGTGTCCCTGAATATTCATCTCCTATATCTCCCAAAAAATGCTATGTGCAATATATTTAAGAAAATGTAGTGAATGCAAGAAATACTAAAATGTGCAACATATACAAAGTAACTAAGTGCAAAATAGATCAAAGTGAAAGCAGAAATATACGCAAATAGTGCAAAAACAGCAATAGGGGACACAGCGGGATGACAAGAGAGACAACACAACCATACAAAAAGCTTAAATGGGGGCTGTGCCAGCGCCGCCCCTCCCCCGTCCTACGCGTTACGTGACTGATGTCACTTCCTCAGGGCAAATCGATGTCCAGGCCTACCTTATGCAGATCCAATGCACGGGACGTGGCTGCACTACACTACACTTTTAGGTAGGCGCATGCCCGTTGCCAGGCAGTTGTTAATGGCCGACGCTGGCGAGAGGCAGGCTACAGGCCAGTTGGGATGCGCCAACCAGTGCTCTTGGCTTCTTTCGACCCTTAGCTGATTCTTCGCCGAAAGGGCTGAATGAAGCTGAGCACGCCAATTGGCTGCGCGCCCGCGCATGCGCCATAGGACTAGGGAAAGGGGAGTTTTTCTGTGCGATCTGGGGGGTTCTTGCGCTCCCCATTGCAGAACCTCTGAGCCATTTGCCAAATTACATAGGCATGGCAAGTGGCTCTGATTGGATTGGAGCCTGCCCATTCACCACTGACCGGGAAAAGGTAAGCTGTTACAAGCAATCTGGGGGGGGGGGCTCACACGGTGGGGCATCCCAATTTGCCTTGCAGGAAGGCCAGCACTGGGTCATGTTGCGCATTAAAACCTGTTATTTATTTTTTTTTTAATGTTCTTTTTAATTTTTAGCGCTACTTGGTGCAATTAAGCCTCATAGAAACATAATAGGTTAAGGGAAGAAGGAGCCCTCATGGTCCATCTAGTCTGCCCCATCCCATTCCCCTATCCCATCCCCTTTCCCATCCCATTCCCTATCCTATCCCATCCCCAGAAGCCCTACATAAATCAAGGCATGTATCCAGGGGTGGGGTCTATTTTGATTAGATGTTACACCCATGTTACAGTGTCACCTACGTTATTTTATGTTCCCTGACTTTGAATAAACCGATCGCATAGATCAGATTACTTTGTAAGCACAGTATTAATTATCCAGACTCAAGTTATAATAATAATGACCATCTGTTACCTTCCATTGCAGGAGCATGAGCAGAAGTGCCCTTTGGCCTATGTGACCTGTGAATATTGTCAGACGAGTGACCTCATACGGGAGCAGGTACAGCCTTTTTGTTTAAAGCGGAACTTCAGGGACAATGTGACCTCCCTGGCATGATGCTTTTTGGAAATCGAGTTATGTCATAGATAACGTGAAGCAACCTCACACCCAGTCTCCCTGCAGTCTGTGGAACACTCCCGCTGCCACCTCCAAAAGCTGTTATTGATTATTAATTATTCCAAGTATGGTGGTGCTGTCCCTCCATTGTTTTAATCTCCTGTATTGTGTGTCAGTGTGCTTTGCAGTACCTTATATTTTTTATGCGCTGGCTACTGCCAGCGCGCGCGTGTTTTTTTTGTCTTACTCCTTATTTATTTTACTGTCTTTTTGCCCCTATTGCCTGTTCCTCAGCCTTGGCTGGGGAACGCGGCTCGCTGCGGTTCAGTCAGGGGAGGGGGTGGGACCTGGCGCTCTTCGCGATGATGACGGCCCGCCCCTCCCTGTTGCCGCTTCGGCCAGCTCCCAGCCCTATTGGCTGGGAGTGCGGCTGTGGAGGCTTCCTGCGTCGGGAGGGGGCGGTGCCATACGCGTTGGCCCGCCTCCCTCCTCCTTCATGCTTTTGGCTCGGCACCGCCATCTTACCAGCCGTGTCTGTGAGTGCCCCTCGGGGCCATTCCTTATTAATGTCATTTATTTAATTATATATATTTATGCAATGTGTTTAGCGCTATTGTAGACCTTGGGATATTGCTTTGCGCATATCTAGGGGTATATCCTTATATACATATATATGTATTTGTATATATTATAGATATATAAATTTTTTTCATTATATGTGATACCTTATGTTTTGTGTGCATGTTTGCTAAGGGGCTCCCACCTATTGTGTCTTGCAGGTGGGACATCCGAGGCTATTAGGGGTTTCTCCTGGTCCTAGGTCCCTTAGTCAAATTGGGGTTCCCTTGATTCTTACAAAAATCCTCCCACTAACGGACGTTAAGGGGCATCCCGGGTAGCTTTATAGCGTAATTCCCATTGATCATTGCGACTACCCAAAAATCACTATATGGAGGCCCCCCAGGATGCTGGACTCGGGGTCCCTTCGGGACAACCCCGGTTGTGTGTGTTATGTGGGGCATCCCTTTTGGGAGATAATGTGCAAATTTGTATACCATGTGCACAACAGGCGACTGTGTGGCAAGCCGGGCCCCGTGCTGACGGTTCAGCCCCGCTGGCCTCATCACCTACACCCCCACACCTGGTTATGACCCCAAGTGACGTCACCAGCGGGGAGTCGCAAGCTGATGTATGCGCTAGGCTGGCCAACATTGAGAGATTGATTGCTAGCTCTGCGGCCAGGAAGGCACCAGCTAAGAGACTGCACTTGGCACTTGTAGCGCCGGCCTTGGATTATGCTGATATTGAGCCATTTGATTGGTCTGATTGTTCCCCGCTCGACGAGAGGGAACTGTTCCCAGACTGACTCATCTGAGGATCGGCAGTACCCTGGCGCTGATGCCGGCTCAGAGCGCGGGGATACTGTTGACACCCATAGGCTCCTTACTCAAATTTTTGAGGTACTTGCCATTTCCCCTCCTGCGGAGTCCCCTCCGCAACGGGGGGAATTTTTTGGGACCGCCAAACCTCGTTTGGAGTTCCCGGATCAGAAGCACTTTAACAATCTGATCCTTAAGGAATGGGAAAAGCCTAGTCGGCTCCCTGGTATCCCTCAGGGGTGGGATAGGAAGTATCCCTTTCCTGTTGAGGTGGTTAAACTTTGGTCGACACCCCCAGAGGTCGACGCGCCCGTCCTGGGATTGTCCAATACTTCAGTCGTGCATACCCTGGATTCCTCTACCTTGAAGGATGGTGAGGACCGACGTCTCGATCAATTGGCTTCGCATGCCTTCGCTTGTGTGGGTTCGGCCTTGCTCCCGGTTTGTGCTTCTGCGCTCATGGCCGTGGCTACTAGAGCTCTAATTAGGGGCCTTTTGGACGGTTCCCAATTGGATCCTTGCAGTGAGGAGTTTGCAGCCTTGACTCATTGTGAGATGTTCATTGCTTTTTTCTTATCAGCCTTGGATGATACTATACGTATGTGTAGCAGGACCTCGGCATTGCAGGTTGCTATACGCCGGACGGTCTGGTTGTGCCAGTGGGCGGCCGATAACGCTGCTAAGAAGGCGCTCACAGGTCTTCCCTTCGTGGGTCTGCGCCTGTTTGGTGATCGTTTAGACTCAACGCAAGAAGCAGCGCCGGCCCTTTCGGGGTTCGGGCTCATTCAAGCAGGGGAACGTATTTCACTGCATTCCGTGGAGATGCCTGGGGTAGGGGCAGAGGACGTGCCTGACCCGGGACTTCCTGGGGTACTAAACCCAAATCCGTTGCCAAGCCCGCTCATCAATGAAGTGGCGCCCTCACCCTTGCGGGTGGGGGGACGGCTGCGGCTCTTTGCTCAGGTCTGGAACCTAGAGGTCGTCTGGATGCGGGAGGTAATTTCCTCCGGGTACAAGCTGGAGTTTGCATGCCGGCCTCCTCCCAGATTCCTCAGGTCCCGGGTTCCGTCGGATCCATGGGGCGGCACAGGGCCTTTTTTGGGCGGTGCACAACCTTTGGGATGGTTTGTCCGATTCCCCCTACAGAGAGAGGTCTGGGTTACCCTTCCAACCTCTTTACGGTCCCCAAAAAAGATGGTTCCATAAGACCCATTTTGGACTTGAAAAATCTCAACCGGTTCATCAGAACCAAAAAATTTCGCATGGAGACTCTGCACTCTGCTGTCGAATTGCTGCGTCCGGGGGACTTTATGACCTCAATAGATATCAAGGACGCTTACCTTCATGTGCCGGTCTTCCCGGGACACCAAGGGTTTCTCAGGTTCGTGGTAGACAACCAGCACTTCCAGTTTGTGGCTCTTCCCTTCGAGCTGACTTCGGCGCCCAGGGTGTTTACCAAGGTGTTGGCGGGCGTGATGGCCCTTCTCAGAGTCCGGGGCATTCGTATCTTGCCTTACCTGGACGACCTTCTCATCACGTCATTTTCTCTCCACCAGGCGGAGCTGGACACCAGAACGGTGGTGACGATGCTGGAGAGGTTCGGGTGGGTCATCAATTACCCCAAGTCCTCTCTATCCCCGTCAAGGGTGGCTTCGTTCCTGGGCATGACTCTGGATACCATTCAGACCAGGGTGTTCCTACCCCAGCCGAAGGTAGATGTTCTTCAGGCTCTTATTCGTTTTCTTCTGTCCAGCCCTCGTCCGTCCATCAGGCAATGCATGAGGCTGGTAGGTTTGATGGTGGCTTGCTTCGCGGCAGTGCCGTTTGCTCAGTTTCACATGAGATCCTTCAGCTCCATCTGCTATCGGTTTGGGACAAATGTCCTCTGTCTCTGGATCAGACTTGTGTTCTGTCCCCTCTTGTCCGGCGGTCCTTCCAGTGGTGGCTGGGCCTGAGGAATCTCCTGGGGGGCAGGTCCTTTCTTGCGCCCTGTTGGGAGACGGTCACCACGGATGCCAGCCTGTCAGGCTGGGGAGGTTTCTGGAGGGAACATCCGTTCTAGGGGCTGTGGGGTCCTCAGGAGGCCCATATCCCCATCAACATTCTGGAGCTGAGGGCGGTTCGGTTAGTGCTGTCGCACCTGACACATCATTTTCAGGGCTTACCTGTTCAGGTTTGCTCCGACAATCGGACAGCGGTCGCTTACATCAATCACCAAGGAGGGACTCGCAGGCGGAGTGCCCTCCGGGAGGTGTCTATGATTCTTGCTTGGGCCGAGAGCAATGTTCCGTGCATCTCGGCAGTCTACATTCCAGGGGTGGAGAACCTGGAAGCGGACGCTCTGAGCAGAGGGACCTCTCGTTGAGGGCAATGGTCCCTCAGCAACAAGGTGTTTCTATCCCTCTGTCGCAGGTGGGGGAGTCCGGAGGTGGATCTGTTTGCCTCTCGTCACAATCACAAGCTTCCGGCATTTGTGTCTCTGTCCCAGGACCCTCCTGGCTCTGGCAGTGAATGCCATGTCTCTGTCCTGGCGGGAGCTCGGTCTCCTGTATCTGTTTCCTCCCTTTCCCATGATGGGCAAGGTGGTACGCAAGCTGGCTCAAGGGGGTGTGCCAGCAATCCTGGTGGCCCCAAGGTGGCCAAGACAGGTGTGGTTCGCAGACGTCGTCCGGCTGGCGGTCGATCAATTCAGGCTGCCTCTGGTTCCGGATCTGATCACACAAGCTTTGTTACCTCAATTTACAAACGCTGGCTTTGACGGCGTGGCTGCTGAAAACTTCATCTTAAAGGAAAAGGGTTTGTCTGAAGCCGTTGTCCAGACTCTTGTCAGGGCTAGGAAGAAATCTTCCCCTAATATCTATTACAGGACCTGGCGGACCTACATTGATTGGTGTGATTTTGGAGTTTTTGGAGTTTCTTCTGCCTGGTCTGGACATAGGGTTTCAGCTTAGCACTCTTAAGGGGCATGTGTCCACTCGGTTTTCTTTCAGAGATCTTTCGCTCTTCATCCTTTGGTTAAGACATTTTTTTCAGGGTGTCACTCATGTGCGCCCTCCTCGCAAACCCATGTTACCTGTTTGGGATTTTAATTTGGTGTTGTCTGCCCTTCAGGGCACTCCTTTTGAACCAGTGCAGGATTCTGCACTATCCATTTTCACCTTAAAAGTTGCCTTTTTGGTGGCTATCACCTCTGTTCCACGTGTTTCTGAGTTGGCGGCTCTGTCTATTCAGGCCCCCTACTTTGAGAGACATCAGGACAAGGTGGTTTTCCGCTTTAAACCAGACTTCCTGCCAAAGGTTGTTTCTGCTTTTCACCTCAATCAGGACATTGTGCTTCCTTCATTGTGTCCTAAACCTAGCAATGACAAGGAGAGGGCTTTGCACTCTCTGGATGTTGTTAGATGTGTAAAGTACTATCTGGTGGCTACTTCACCATTCCGGAAGACGGACGCCTTTTTTGTGGTGCCCTCTGGGCCCAAGAAGGGTTTGGCGCCCATCAAGTCTACCATTAGTAAATGGATTCGTCAGGCCGTTATTTGGGCCTACTCTGCCAAGGGGAGGGATCCCCCTTTCCAGATCACTGCTCATTCTACTCGTGCTGTTGGGGCTTCCTGGGCGTTTTAGCACCAGTCCTCTGTTGAACAAGTTTGTAAGGCTGCTACTTGGTCTTCTGTTCATACTTTTTCCAAGTTTTATAAGGTTGATGTGCGTGCCTCAGCGGATGCTGTTTTTGGCCGCAAAGTTCTGCAGGCGGCAGTGGTTTAATTTGTGCACTATTGCCTGTTGGGATCTCCACCCTTTTTTGGACACTGCTATTGGATGTCCCACGTGTAATGGATACTTCCGAAGCAGGGTGTGAGACATACTTGGAACAAGGTGATTACTCGCCTGTAAAATGGGTATTATAAGTATGTCTCACACCCTGCTTCGTCCCACCCTGAGTTGTATCTTGGATCCTCTATATGGTGAAACTTTTTTTTTCTCATAGATTTTATTGGCTCTTCCTGGTCCCCTTACTGCTTTCTTATACTGGGGAATGTGTGGGATGTCCCAGGTATTTATGGACCGGGAGAGACTTCTTTTTCTAGTCATCTCTGCAGAAGTTCGCCCTCTACTGGACCATAACCCACGTGTAATGAATACTTCCGAAGCAGGGTGTGATACATACTTATAATACCCATTTTACAGGTGAGTAATCACAAAATGGTATTTTTTTAACCAGTAGAGCAGCTGCCTCTGCCATATGAACTTGTAAATAACTCTAACCTCCTGTCGTCTTCTATACGCTCTTTACTCCAGTTGCTGTTCACATAACACCTAATCTCTCCTTACATCTGCCCCGAGGAGCCTGCCCCCTGCTGATCATAGTTAACTGACATGATTGGGGGAGAAGAAACAAATTGTCCACCTCTGTCTACTGTAGGTTTTCCAGAATGGATAACTGTTGCTGGGAGATTCTGGTGCCACTGAAGTAAAGGGTGGCAGTTTGGCACACTTTAAAGCAGAATAAAACCCTAGGTGGCTGGCCCTGAAGTCTGAAAGTGTCCAGGGCCAGCTACTGGCTTTCCCCTGATCCCGATTTGGGATTCCTAGCTGTGTGAAAGCCTCCTGGGTCACCACAAAACTCACCTTATGCCTTGGCTCCCTCAGCAATCAGCAGCTGTATCCTCAGCATTTCTGAGCTGAGGCGCACTCCCCTGTCCAACCCTTCAGATAGGCTGTAGGTGGGAGCGCTCCCCAGTCTAAAGGGAACTGGGGATGCTCCCAATTGCCGGGCTGTGTGTCTAAACGGAGCGCATGCCTGGCATTCACATGCATATCATATGGCACTGATTGGATGAGAGCTCGCTCTTGCACCGTGGGACCGGGTGAGATTCCTGGGGTTTCACGCAGTGGGGCATCCCAGATCAAGAAAGGATTGGAATATTGAAATTCATGGGTTTTGTTCCGCTTTAATCGGTGTAGGGTTACAGCCCTGTCAATGGAATTTATTTTCTTTTCTTTTTTGTGTCACACACACACTGTGGTCTTTACAATATAATATAGGGTAATATCTTTCTGGAGCCAGGAGATGGCAGACGTGCTCGAGATTATGCAAAGCTGAAACCCTGCCATGCCTGCTCAAGGCGACTCTATGGGACCACCCCCTGTCCACTGCTGACATGGTTTTCTGGTATTATGTTAAAGGGTCGCCAGTGAGGCAGGAAAATATGATTTAAGTTAATATTTGCTGCTTATTAATCTCAAATATTTCTACTAGAGATTAATATTATAAGTGTCGCAAATACTAATAATAATATCAGCCCAGCGGTCATCAATCTGATACAAATGGTCGCTGAGGCTGTCCTCATACATCCAGTAAAAATATTTAATACCTTAAACACTTTGCACATACAATCTATTGTGTGAGAAATTATCTACCACACACACAGTAAGATGTATAAATGAAAACGGGTTTACAAGCACAGTAAATCACTAACCCAATATGTTCATGAAGTTTCCCCAGATAACCTTAGATATTACAGGCAGCTGTTACATGTTAAGACAGTACAATAAATGTTATAATAGAGAGACAGCAAGAGATACTTAGCACTTAGCCATTATGGTTGCATCCAGGTTGCGGGTCCATCCATTGACTGACTTATCCTGAAACCAGCTTCCTAATCTATTGAACACTAGGGGGAGTGGCCAACATTTCCAGCCTCCTAGGTGTGTCTGCAATGATCTGCCCACAACCGGCCCCTGTGAGATTAGATAAATGTTCTATAAAGTAATATAACTCCCACAATATGCATGTTATCATATTGTAACCAAGAAATTCACGATACCCATTAATTTCTTAGTTAAATGAACCTAAACATCAAATACATATCATATAGAGTCTGATACTATGTGTCTTTGGTCAATATATGTAGGCCATGTTTGATATCAAATAAAAGGTCTTATAATCCTGAATAAGACTCTCTCATTGATATAGTCATAACTGACATATTTCAGGAGTTACAGGAGTTTCAGGAGTTCCACAAATTACATCCAGTGGCCGTGTATAATGTGTGTTTGAGTGTCGGAGGCCAACCTAATTAGGAATTCAAGGATTCCTTTTCAAGAGGAAATGAGCTGCAGCTCAGAAAACACCTCTGCTATTGAGGTAGCTTTTTGGCAGCTAGGTGTGAATGTAGTCTATTGTCATGGTCTGTTTACTATAGACACGGCAGGATTTAAGAGTTACTTAGGAATTCAGGTGCATAATTTGGGATATCTATAATCATACAAAGCACAATAAATATGCCTATAATTATTATACTTCCTTTGCCCTTTAACATATTAAAATAAAAAAAATAGCTCACCTTACTGCTACGGGGTGCAAAAACAGACTCTGCACTCATTGGCTGACTGAGCACCCAGTCACGGCGCAAAAGCATACCGCATGCTCATTGGCTGACTGAGCACCCACGGCCATGACGGCAGCTTAGAATGCAGCAGTGCTGCTCCTGGTGGTGCATGCGGCCAGCCATCGTCAGTTTACGGGTATCCTTGCAGTCCTGCTTGTATACATATATTTTTATTTTCTTAGTTGTGTGAATTAACCCTGGTTGTGTTTTCAGATTGCCACACATTATGACGTGGACTGCACCATGGCCCCCATTCCCTGCACGTTTAGCCGGTTTGGATGCACAGAAAAGGTGAGAGGCCTGCCCTGGGGCATCATGATTTAGTGTGACCACCTTTCTAAATAACTAATTTAGTCTATTGGTGAACCCCTGGCAACAAGTTGGGAGGTCAAATTGCTCTTAATCTTAAGTTTTTAGTCACTTATTATTCCCCCCCCCACCCCACTGGGGTGCAATTCTGTCCAGGACTCTAGGATACAGGCACCGCCATCTTACCTTTAGAAGCATCACATACTGAGGAGAGGAGAGGGAGTACAGGGGGGTGGGTTATAGCTGTGCTCTGCACAGACACAGTAGAGCTGGGGTCAGGAAAAGGACAGCAATCCCACAATGCAGAGCGGTGTAGTCAGAAGACACTTCCTGTCTGCAGGCAGCATGAGACTTCATGTACCGCCATCTTGGATGTTTAAAGGCTCCCAAAAAACACACAGGGTGCAGGTAGGGTGCTTTTTAATGTAAGCAATCTATCTGTATGTACAGGTTGGAGGGAACATACAAGACATGCTCTTTTTCAGGGGGAAGGTCCCGTTTAAACTGTCTGTAGCCTTACTTTACCTTGCATCATCCACCTACTGCCCCGGAGGTTTGGGCCCACCTCCCATGCACACCCCTCCCAGGTGAAGCCAATAACGTCAATTATCCACTCCCCAGCCCTGGCAACATACACTCTCCCCCGCTGCATTACGTTTCACATAACAAACTGAGCTGGGTTGCAGTGTGGCCAGACACACACAAGAGGGGGCAGCAGGGGTCTGGTGCAAGATAGAAATGTGCCACGGAACAGAGGACAGAAAATGCAATGAGTCCCAGCCAGAAACTGGAGCAGAGAGGTGCCATCGGCCCAGAAACAAAACAATTATAGATTAGAGCACCCAAAACAAAGATGGGTCACAGCGTGAGCATGGTGTGAAGGCTAGGCAGCTCCATGGAACTGAGAAAGTGATAAGGTTCCCAGCTTCATGTGAACTGATAAAACATAGAATTTAATGAAGTCCATTTAAAATGTGATGGTGGTGACACACTATCTCCTAGTGACAAAAAGAATCCAACAGGTGATGCATTTCGGGGTGGTACCCCTCAGTCCTACCTGATCGGTCCCAGAATTACAAGGTTCGCAATAATATATATGTTCTGTGTCACAATTCCAAGCACAACTTATATTATAATGCCAAAGTGACTTAAAAAATAGAATTCTGTGAGTACTCACCTGTAGAATTGATTTTGACGGTGTCCTGCTCGGGTCGCTCCATTCTTGACAATTGGGTTATCCGCGACAAGGCGGCGCAGTTGACTGCAAGACGAAACTTGTGGCTCCTCCCGGCTCATATAAAGGCATCTGCTTCCATAATAATCCCCAGTGGTTGAAAAGCAGTAAATACAGAAAAAAGCCGGGAGGCCAGAGACCATGTTAATTCACACAGCCCCAAAAAGAGCACTCTCTCAAAAGTAATCACCATAACAGGCAAAAAGAGGATAACAGAACAAGGGTGGGATGGTGCAACCCGAGCAGGACACCACCAAAATCAATTCTACAGGTGAGTACTCACAGAATTGTATTTTTCATGGAGTCCTGCTCGGGTCGTTCCATTCTTGACAATTGGGACATCCAAAAGCAGTGTCCAAGAAAGGGTGGGATCCTCAGTGAGCAACAGCACGTAGTTCATGATACTACCGCCTGAAGCACCTTGCGGCCAAAAACAGCATCAGCTGAGGCCCTAACATCAACCTTGTAAAACTTAGAAAAAGTATGAACTGAAGACCAAGTAGCGGCCTTACAAACCTATTCAACAGAAGCCTGGTGCTGAAAAGCCCAAGAGGCACCAATAGCTCTGGTAGAGTGAGCTGTAATCTGAAAAGGGGGTTCCTTCCCCTTGGCAGAACACTCTTGCTCCACCGCCTGTCTGATCCACTTGCTGATAGTGGATTTGGCTGGAGGCAAGCCCTTCCTAGGCCCGTCAGGAAGGAAAAAAAGAGAATCCGACTTGCTAAAGGATTCCATAGCAACCAGGTAGTACCTAAGGGCTCGGACCACATCCAGAGAATGGAGGGTCCTCTCCTTAGAATTGGAAGGCGTGGGACACAAAGAAGGCAAGACAATGTCCTCATTGAGATGAAAGGCAGAAACAACCTTGGGTAAAAAGTCAGGCTTAAGACGAAAAACCACCTTATCCTGATGCCGCTCAAAGTAAGGGGGCTTCATACAAAGCGCTGCCAGCTCCGAGACGCGACGCACCAAAGTGATAGCTACCAAAGAGACCACCTTCAGAGTAAAAATGGATAAGGCAGCATTGCACAAGGGCTCAAAGGGAGGACCCTGGAGAGCAGAAAGCACCAAATTCAAATCCCACACCGGTAGCATAGGCTTACGCGGTGGGACGTATATAAGTGACTCCTTGGAAAAAGGTCTTGATAAGTCTAATTGGCAAAGGATCTTTGGAAGAAAATAGCCAAGGCCGAAACCTGCCCCTTGTGGGTACTCAGCTGGAGGCCCGAATCCAAACCATGTTGAAGGAACTCCAAAATCCTAGAAAAAAGTGCGACAGGGGAAACCCCTAGACTCACACAAGGCAATGTAAGCGTGCCAGACCCTGTAATAAATCATGGAGGAGGATTTCTTCCGAGCCTGAATCATGGTACGCACTACCGGGGCAGACAGCCCTTTCTCCGTCAAGATGGAGGTTTCAGCAGCCAAGCCGTCAAAGCCAGCGTTTGTAAATTGGAGTAGTGTAACAGATTAAGTTGTAGCAAGTCCAAGTGAAAGTGCGTGCAGACGTTTCGCTCTGATCGGCTTCTTCAGTGCACAATTATATATCTAGTTTGGATAGTTGAGAGTACATGGTTCTTAATATATACACTATACATATTATTCCTAGTAGTATAACTTGTGTACAACATACCTCTTTCATATGAGAGTGGTAAGGGGGCGCTTGCTTCAGGTTATCCTCATGGGTCAGGTTCTGCAAACTGCTGACCTGTATTATGTATCCAGTTTAGTTTCACGTTAGAGTAAAAATAAGGTTTGTTTTGCCAGTGTAATCAAGTACCTTAGGTCTGCTTTGGTCCAATGAGAGAAACAGGCTGTTTAAAGAGAAGTATGTTCTGTAAGTTTTATATGTCCTCCGTTCTGGTTTGTAATAAAGGTTTGGCTGGTGAATAAGGAAGAACTTACCTGCTACGTTTGCGGGAACTGCGCCCGTGGCAGCAGGGAACCCGGCGTCGGTCTCGACGACTGTCATACAGACAGTTCCCGCAAACGTAGCAGGTAAGTTCTTCCTTATTCACCAGCCAAACCTTTATTACAAACCAGAACGGAGGACATATAAAACTTACAGAACATACTTCTCTTTAAACAGCCTGTTTCTCTCATTGGACCAAAGCAGACCTAAGGTACTTGATTATACTGGCAAAACAAACCTTATTTTTACTCTAACGTGAAACTAAACTGGATACATAAGTCCTCTGAAAAGGGGTATCGTCTGTCCAGGCCCTTAGGCACCGACGGCAGCTTATTAGGCTTCTCCCATTCCCTAAAAACCATTTTAGAGAAGTGGCCCTGTTCAGGAAAGATAAGGCGCTGTCTCTCAGGCCGAAACAGGACCCCCTGCTTCTTTTTGGCCGCCTTAGGGGGTACAATGTGCAAGGTCTCAAAAAACGCAGATAACAGCTTCTCTGTGTCATCGGGAAGCCAATCGTTCTCATCCGAGGAGGACCCAGGGCCACTGTCAAGGCCCCCTGGCCGATCCTCTGAGGAGTCAGAATCATAAAATAACTCACCCTCCTACAAGGAGCCTCAGCCACCAAAGGCCTCATAATCCTCATCAGCAAAAAATGAATAAACCGGCTGCAAGTGCCACTTCTTACGCGTGGCCTTGCCAGTGGCCAAATGCGACAACTGACGCTCTATACTGGCCACTCTGAGTGTCAAGTCCGTTTGAGACCCCCTGTTGGCTTCCCCCTCACTGGGAGCTAAACGCAGACGCGGGGGTGTCGGAGAGGCCGTAGGTAAAATGGGGCTAGGGCCAGCAACATCCTGTTCCGAGGGTACAGAAATAGCGCTTCGACCGCTCAGAGGGCATGTACCACATATGAGACATAGCTTAACAAGTCCCGAGGGGGCCCCAAGCTCGCTCTACCCAGAAGCCTCAATTATGGTGGTTACAGCGGCAGAAATCGGGTCACAAGGCACTAACGGCCCAGAACCGGACAATCCCCAATTTGGTCTCCCTGAACCCTTTAACACAGGGCAGGGGGGGGGGGGGGAGCAGAGACCGGGAGGAACCACCTATGTTAAACTGGGACCCGTCTGGAAAAATGAAAGTGAAGAAAAAATAAGCATCCCACAGCACGTGCACACGAAAAAATCTGTTCAAACGAGACACACGGACCGCAGCCGATGAAGCAGGGCTAGGAGCAGCCAGATAAGGAGAAAACGAGCCTGCAGCGTGATGTCCGCCGACCGTAGAGGAGGGGACCAGCACGAGCAGCAGCAGCATGCGTTTTGCAAAATGGGGCAGACGGTGAGCTCCTCGAAGGGTGGGCCGCGCAACATCGCTCCGCGCACCAGCGCTCAATCTGACGCCCCCCTCACAGCCTGGATGCAAGGAGAGGAAGGAAGTGGAGGAAGGGGAGTAGAAAATGAAGTAAAAGTACATAGCACCAAAACACACAACATCAAATAAAGCTTGTGGGAGAAATTTAAGGGGTCCTGGGTGTTTCCCCCCCCCCCCCCCCCATATAGGCTCACCATAGTCTATGGCCGGCTACTTTTTGTGACAAGGTCTGAGGCCCAGAGCATAGCTCTGCCGAAATGCCTGACCCTCGGCGTTCCCCTACCAACACCTGATCCTTAGCCGGAGGCTGGGAGGCAGAATAGGTCCACTGAAACGGGTGGGAATGGGGCTGCAGTGGCCGACAGGCTTGGGATGCCCCGATTGTCTGCGATATCCATAGAGAGAGAGATCGAACTCTGGGGATTATTAGGGAAGCAGATGCCTTTATATGAGCCGGGAGGAGCCACAAGTTTCGTCTTGCAGTCAACTGCGCCACCTTGTGGCGGATAACCCAATTGTCAAGAATGGAGCGACCCTAGCAGGACACCAGGAAAATGAGTCTGTAGCGAGACATCCCACCATAGATTAAGACACCTATTGAGGCCCACATAACCAGGCAGTGGAGTGGTCTGCATCTTCCAGGCGCCTCCATGATGCTGCACACCAGACTTGCGGGGAGTCTGCAGAAATCCTTCCAGGTGGAGCTGGAGGACAAGGAGTGTTTCTTTGGACATCATGGCTGTCTGTTGGAACTTTCCAGATTTAGAGCTGTTCTCATGGTGGCTTGCTCGCATCCAGTCCTTCTGCCTGTAGTGGTGGGGAAGGCAATTACACATTGCACTGTCACGCCTGCTAGTAACATGGCGCCCTATTCATTCCCTTTTCAACAGACAGAATTTGAAGGAAAACTCTGTAATAGCATCAGACAGTAAAAATCCCCACATTGATTCTAATACTTTTGCTTTAAAAGTGAACAACGTAAATGAGAGGACCAAAACCCACGCCCCAAATCTTATAGATTCCAAGGCCGCTAGATTCCCTCCCCTTGACCCCCCCCCGTCAGGTCGCCGGGAAACTCTCCTTGCTTCCCAGTCTAGCTGTGCATGCGCAAGCAGCAGCCGTATCCCTGCTATCCCTTTAGCAGGGTGCGTATCGGCGCCAGGCATTTGTGAATGGCCGGCGCGGGCACACTCTGTTAGAGGGCGGCGGGGGATGCGGCCGTCAGCATGGTCCCCTTAGACAAGCTCTTAGACAAAGGGGCGGGAGCAGATCTGAGCGCGTTGATTGGAAGAGAGGCTGCGCATGTGCCCTAGGACAGATCACGCAACCCCCCCATCCTATTCCCCATATAGGCAGTGTGGCATCCCCCCATCCCATTCCCCAAAGGCATTGTGGCATTCCCGCCCATCCCATTCCCCATATAGGCAGTGTGGCATCCCCCCATCCCATTCCCCATATAGACAGTGTGGAATCCCCCCCCATCCCATTCCCAAATATAGACAGTGTGGCATCCCCCCACCCCATTCCCCATTATAGGCAGTGTGGCATTCCCCCCATCCTATTCCCATAGGCAGTGTGGCATCCCCCATCCCATTCCCCATATAGGCAGTGTGGCACCCCTCCGTCCCATTCCCCATTGGCAGTGTGGCATTCCCCATATAGGCAATGTGGCACCCCCCTCTCATCCCATTCCCCACAGTGGCATCCCGACTCCTTATAGTTTGTGGGCGTGGCCTGTGCAAAGCGTCCATGTAATGAACGCTGGCACATGCCACGCCCACCCACTGTGTGGAGCAGGGTGTTTGTGTGTTCCCTGTGCCTCAGAAGGAGAGGCAGCAGGGGAGGCAGTGGTGACAGCTGGCTGGGCCCCGTTACCCTGCCCGTCCGCCGCTCCTCGATCCCAGCCTCCCGGTGGCATCCCGGCCAGCAGTGTTTTCTACATTAGCCCTATAAGACACAAACACCTTTTGGGGTAATAGAAAAAAAATATATATATAGTCAGAAGTCTGTACTGACACATGTGAAAACTAAGACTTTTTTGTTTTTATCCTCAGATGCAGCGGCACAATCTGGCGCGTCACTTGCAGGAGTTTCTACACGATCACATGCAGATGATGGCACTAAACCTGCGCAGCATAAGCTGCACTACAACACCATCCTTCCTCATGCCCAACATGCCCTTGGACCCTGGCCAGTTTGAGCCCGGGCCTCCATCGGTCTACCCAGGATCCCCTTCCCTGGGGGGCTCCCCAAACGACAACAGCCACGAAACTCAACAGTTAAAGGAGATCATCAAGCAGTTGGAAACACGACTCGTTAAACAAGACCACCAGATCCGAGAGCTGACCGCCAAAATGGAAACCCAGACTGCATACGTGACGGAGCTCAAACACACTATCCGCGTGCTCGAGGACAAGTTTGGCGACGCGGAGGCTCGGAACTGCAACGGCGTCTTTGTCTGGAAGATCCAACATTTTTCTGCTCATCTTAAAAGTCAGGAGGAGGACGATCGGCCGGTGGTCATCCACAGTCCAGGGTTTTACACCGGTAAGCCGGGCTATCAGCTCTGTCTCCGGCTTCATCTTCAGCTGCCGAACGCCCCCCGCTGTGCCAACTACATCTCCCTCTTCGTGCATACCATGCAGGGCGAATACGACAACCTCCTCGTCTGGCCTTTCCAGGGCACCATCCGCCTCTCTATTCTAGACCAGTCAGAAGGATCCAATGGACAAGACCAAGAGGAGACCATGGACACCAAACCGGACCTTCTGGCTTTCCAAAGACCCACCATGCCTCGGAATCCCAAGGGTTTTGGCTACGTCACCTTCATGCACCTGCAAGCCCTCAAGCAGAGGATGTATATTAAAAACGACACTCTTCTGGTGCGTTGCGTAGTCACTACGCACAACGATATCTCAAGCCCGCGGCGGGAGGGTTTCCAACCTCGTAACACGGACGGTGCAACGTTGTAACCTGTGAAAAGAAACTTGAAGGCTGCTGCTGCTACTGGCCTCCCAAAGATGGCAGCAGCCTGTTTGTGAAGGTTCTCATTCATCCAGATCTAAGCCTAGTCCTCATGCTGTTTGTCCACTTCAGGCCAGCATGGCTCCAAGTGTCAGAAAGACCTGCTCTTCATACATGTTGCAAGCTGAGGGACCAATACCTATAGTTCCTTGGAGGAACAGCAACAAGTAGGATGCTGCTGTTGGCTTTCCAGAGATGGCAGCAGCCTGTTTGTGAAGGTTCTCATTTTTGTCCACCTTGGGCCAGCATGGGCCCAAGTGTCATAAAGACCTGCTCTTCATACGTGTTGCAAGCTGAGGCATCAATACCCATAGTTCCTTGGAGGAACAGAAACAAGTAGGATGCTGCTGCTGGCTTTCCAGAGATGGCAGCAGCCTGTTTTGAAGGTTCTCATTTATCCAGATCTAGTCTTCACGCTGTTTGTTCACTTTGGGCCAGTATGGGCCCAAGTAGAAAGACCTGCTCTTCATACGTGTTGCAAGCTGAGGGATCGATACCTATAGAGGAACAGCAACAAGTAGGATGCTGCTGGCCTTCCAGAGATGGCAGCAGCCTACTTGTGAATCACCTAATTCATCACCTAGTGTCATAGTGTAGCAGCACCTTGGGCCATCATGAGGCCAGTGTCAGCAGTTGAGGGATCAATACCTATAGTTGCTTGGAAGAACAGCAACCTATAGGATGCTGCTACTGGCCTTCTAAAGGTGGCAGCACCCTGCATGTGAAGCACCTCATTTATCCAGGTTGCCCATGGTGCTCTTCCATCAAAGTAAGCATGGTAGCAGTGTCACATGACCTGATTGGCAACCTTGTTCCAAGTTGAGGGATCGAAAACGATATTGGCTGGAGCAGTGAAGCCTTTTTCTGTGGAAGTCTGTGAGCAACAGCAGCCCCAGTGTTTCCTTTCTAGGAATCTATTCTTAGTATACAGTACGTCCTGCTCCAGATGATAATTCTTTACTTCTGGGTATTACTCCGCCAGATGGCGCTGGACTGCAGAGACAGCGAAATTGGCTCCTCCCGGCCCCATAAATACCCGGGACCTCCCACAATTACCCAGATTTTCTCTGTAGTCAGGACTGCGAAGAACAAGAATATGTCTCTCTCTACTCGCAGGTGAGCGGGGCTATTAGCCTGCGGCCCTGTAGGACTATTCCCACCCGTTCTATGTTATTTTGCCTCCCAGCCTTGGCTGCGCTGGTTCGCGTGAGGGTAGGCAGCACAGCTGTCAGGTGCTTAGGAGCACTGCTCCACCGCAATCCCCCACCAAAGGGTAGGCGGTATAGGCATATGGTGAGCCTGCATGGGATGCCCCTCCCGTACTTAGCCCCTCGCCCCTGTCTGTTGGTGGGTCCCATAGTGGTGGCCGCTACCCTACCTCACACTCCCTTGCAGTTCTCAGGGGGGGTGTATGTTTGCACTTTCACTTGTTGTATTATGCCTTTTCCCTGTCACCACAATGAAATGGCTGCATGGTTGCCTTTTGTATTTGCCGCCTGCGCTTGTGCAGCATTCCGCGGTTGGCGGCGACATTACCACAGGCGCTGCTGCGCCATCATTGGCTCCGGTTGTCACGTGTGCGGCTTCGCGCTCTTCGGGGGGGGGGGGGGGTGGGCCCTGCGGATTGCGCGTTCGAGGTATACTCGGCGCCATTTTGCTTCCTCGTGCTGCGTGGCTGGCGCCTACCTACCGCGGTCAGTGAGTGCCCCTGCGGGCTGTTGTTCATGTTTTTTATATAATTATTGGCATTGTCACTTACGGGGTCTTCACCTTGTGTCTTGCAGGCGGGTCAGATTATATTGGTTTCTCCCGGTCCTGCCCCCTCTTTTAGTTTTGCTAAACTTATTGAGGCCTAGTTTGCTAAATCCTCCTACTTCCCTAGCGGGCTATTGGGGCATCCCGAGTTGCTTTACAGCGTGAATCCCTATCGGATGATTGTGCTGCTATAATCACCATATGGAGGCATCCCAGGATAATGTGCTCGGGGTTCCTTCGGGACAAGCCCGGCTGTGTGTGGCGTGTGGGGTGTCCCCTACAAGTAATGACAATGTGCAGGTTTGTGTACCTTGTGCCCAGCAGGTGCTTGCGTTGCAGCCTGGTTTACCTGCAGCTGGGCCTGCGACCCGTATGGCCTCGCCTACCCCCCCCCCCCCACGCTTACATTTGACTCCCAGTGAGGTGCGCACCAGTGGGGAGTCTCTGATGTGTCTTCTAGACTGGCTAGTGTGGAGAAGCTGCTCGCTAATACCTTGGCACGCAAATACGCCCGGTGTCACTCTTTTCCCTATGGAGGCTGAGGAGTTCATGGACTTGTCTGGTTATACCCCCCTGGAAGAAGGGGAATTGTTCTCTGACTCGGAATCATCTGATGAGCAGCCTAAGGGGTATGCTGATTCTGGCTCTGACCCCTGGGCCCCAGATGATACTGACAGACTGTTGACTCAGATTTTTCAAGTGCTCTCCATCTCTCCCCCTGCAGTGGTTCTCAAGCAGCAGGGGGAGTTGTTTCATACTACTAAACCACGCTTGGAGTTCCCTGAACAATCCCATTTTAATAATCTTATGTCCAAAGAATGGGAGCGTTCAAGCAGACTTCCCGGAGTTCCGAAGAGCTGGGATAAAAGATATCCTTTTCCCGCTGATGTGGTTAAACGTTGTTCATCCCCTCCCGAAGTGGATGCACCAATTCTGGGTTTGTCTAACACCTCTGTCATGCATTCTCCTGACTCTACTACTCTGAAGGATGGTGAGGACAGGCGTATTGATCAGCTTGCTTCCCATGCCTTTGCCTGTGTGGGGACGGCACTGCGCCCGGTTTGTGCCTCTGCCATTACAGCTGTGGCTATCAGGAGTGTCCTGGATGGAGCACCTGATGAGGCTTCTAGTGAAGAGTATCATGCGCTCTCACGTTGTGAGGTATTTTTGGCTTATGTCCTTTCTGCCCTGGATGATACCATTAGAATGTGTGGCAGGGCTTCTGCCTTGGCGGTGGCTACGCTGCCAAGAAGGCTCTCACGGTTTTCCTTTTAAGGGTCTACATCTATTTGGGGACCGCCTGGACCTGTTTGCTAAGGGAGGCAAGCTTCCCCAGCGTAGAAGACAGTCTCAGCCCTTTCGGGGTTCAGGCTCCTTTCCTTTCCCCTCTCGTGGATCTAGAACGGGGAGAGGAGCCTCCTTTGCAGGGGCCCGAGTAGATTTCTGGGAAAGAGGCAGGGGACATGGATGTCCTGGCCCATCATGGGGCTCCAAATCTAAGTCTTCCCCCAAGCCCCCTCAGGCATGAAGGAGCGCCCTCACCCATCCGGGTGGGGGGACGGCTTCAGCTTTTTGCTCACGTCTGGAGGCGCCATGTCTCAGACCGGTGGATTCAGGAGGTAGTGTCCTCCGGTTACAAGATAGTTTGCTGCCTGGCTGCCCCCAAGATTCATCAGATCCCGGATGTCTCAGGACCCCCTGTCAGCTCAGGCACTGGTTATGGCTGTGCAAAGCCTTCTGGAGCTGGGTGTCATCTGTCAGGTTCCCTTACGAGAAAGGGGCAGGGTTTTTTATTCCAATCTTTTTATTGTGCCCAAAAGAGATGGGTCAGTCAAACCCATCCTGGACTTGAAGATTCTCAACAAATTTGTCAGGTGCAGGTGCTTTCGCATGGAAACTCTGCGCTCAGCTATCCGCTCACTGCGACCAGGGGACTTCATTACATCTGTGGACATCAAGGACGCTTACCTTCACGTTCCCATCTTTCCAGGTCATCAAAGATTCCTCAGGTTCGCCTTGGAGGATCAGCACTACCAATCTGTGGCGTTGCCCTTCGGTCTCACATCAGCTCCCAATCGCATTCTTCCCTATTTGGACGACTTTCTCATCACTTCTCAGTCCCTATAGCAGGCAGATCTGGATACTCAGCTAGTAGTGTCCACGCTGGAGTCATTCAGCTGGGTGATCAACCATCCCAAATCTTCCCTGTCTCCCTCCCTGGTGACGCTGTTTCTGGGAATGAATCTGGATACGGTTAGGCAAGGATCTTCCTTCCTCAGCAGAAGGTGGACAGTCTGCTTGCGCAGGTTCAGTTCCTCTTATCTTGCCCTCATCCCTCTATCAGGCAGGGAATGCAGCTGGTGGGCTTGATGGTGTCGTGCTTCGAGGCAGTTCCTTATGCTCAGTTTCACATGAGGCCTTTTCAACTCCACATCTCGTCAGTGTGGGACAAGGATCCTGCGTCCCTGGATCAGGCTTTTGCTCTGTCACCCCTAGTCAGGCGCTCATGGCGGGCAGATCCTTTCTGGCCCCCTGCTGGGAGACGGTCACCACGGATGCCAGTCTGACAGGTTGGGGGGGGGGGGGGGGGGGTTCTGGAGGTCCCTACAGTTCCAGGGGCGGTGGGGCTGCTGAGGGCGATCAGGTTGGTGCTGGCTCACTTGATCCCACACCTTCGGGGTCTCCCTGTTCAGGTTCGCTCGGACAACCAGACGGCGGTTGCCTACATCAATCACCAAGGAGGGACCCGGAGCAAGGGGGCCCTCATGGAAGCGTGCCTGATTCTGTCCTGGGCGGAGGACAATGTTCCTTGCATCTCGGCTGTGTACATCCCGGGGGTAGAGAATCTGCAGGCAGACTCTCTGAGCAGGGGGACCTCTCGTCTGAGAGAATGCTCCCTTAGCGACAGGGTGTTTCACTCTCTGTGTCACCGTTGGGGTCAGCCAGATGTGGATCTGTTTGCGTTTCGTCACAATCACAAGCTTCCAGCCTTTGTCTCCCTGTCCCAGGATCCTCTGGCTTTGGCCACAGACGCTCTAGCAATGTCGTGGCGGGACTTTCAGCTTCTGTATTTCTTTCCTCCATTCCCCCTGTTGGGCAGGGTTCTGCGCAAGATTTCTCAGGAGCGGGTGCCAGCAATTCTGGTGGCCCCCCGGTGGCCAAGAAGAGTGTGGTTCGCAGATATCGTGCTGTTGGCAGTAAATCAGTACGATCTGCCCAGGGTTCCGGACTTGCTCACTCAGGGGTCGCTACTCCATCCCAATTTACAAATGCTGGCTTTGACTGCATGGCTGCTGAAACCTCCATCCTGATGGCATCAGGATGGATTGCCTGCTTCTGTTGTTGACACTATGATCAGGGCTAGGAAAAAGTCCTCTTTTTCCATCTACTATAGGACTTGGCGCACTTACATTGACTGGTATGAGTCTAGGTCTCTTCCCTGTCGTGTGTTCTCTATCCCCAGGATTCTTAAGTTTCTCCAGCATGGGTTGGAGCTGGGGCTTCAACTCAGTACTCTGAAGGGTCATGCCTCTGCCCTGGCTGTTTTCTTCCAGAGATCCTTTGCTATGCATCCTCTGGTCAAAACCTTCTTTCAGGGTGTTACCCATGTGCGTCCTCCACGTAAGCCTATGTTACCTGTCTGGGACTTGAACTTGTTCCTTTCTGCCTTGCAGGGGGCTCCCTTTGAACCTGTACAGGAGGCTGCCCTGGCCATCCTTACTCTCAAGGTTGTTTTCTTGGTGGCGATCACTTCTGTTAAGCGTGTTTCTGAGTTGGCGGCGTTTTCCATCCAGCCCCCTTACTTTGAGAGACACCAGGACAAGGTGGTGTTTAGCTTCAAACCAGATTTTCTGTCCAAGGTTGTGTCTGCCTTTCATTTGAATCAGGATATTGTTCTGCCTTCCTTGTGTCCTAATCCTAGTAACCCTAAAGAGAGGGTTTTTCATTCTTTGGATGTGGTCAGGAATCTGAAGTTCTATCTGGCGGCCACTGCTCATTTCAGAAAGACTAATGCTCTTTTCGTGGTCCCTTTTGGTCCTAGAAAGGGTTTGGCTCCTGCTAAATCTACTATCAGCAATTGGATCCGTCAGGCTGTGATTCAGTCCTACTCTGCTAAGGGGAAGAATCCTCCCTTCCGCCTTACTGCTCATTCTACGCGTGCTATTGATGCCTCTTGGGCTTTTCAGCACCAGGCTTCTGTTGAACAAGTTTGCAAGGCCGCTACTTGGTGTTCTGTTCATACCTTTTCTAAGTTTTACAAGGTTGATGTTAGGGCCTCAGCTGATGCTGCTTTTGGCCGCAAAGTTCTGCAGGTGGCAGTGGTCTTAACTACCCGTTGTTGCCTTTTGGAGATCCCACCCTACTTTACGGACACTGCTGTTGGATGTCCCAGAAGTATAGAATTATCATCTGTAGCAGGATGTACTGTATACTAAGAATAATACAATTCTGTGATTACTCACCTGTAGAATTGTTATTATGAGTATACAGTACGTCCTGCTCCACCCCACCCTTTGTTTTCAATATTCTTGGATCCCCTGTATAGTGATTGTTATCATTGCTGGTTTATATTAGTGGTGGATTTTGTTTTCATTCTCCCGGCTTCCTGTTTACTGCTTTTCAATACTGGGTAATTGTGGGAGGTCCCGGGTATTTATGGGGCCGGGAGGAGCCAATTTCGCTGTCTCAGCAGTCCAGCGCCATCTGACGGAGTAATACCCAGAAGTAAAGAATTATCATCTGGAGCAGGACGTACTGTATACTCATAATAACAATTCTACAGGTGAGTAATCACAGAATTGTATTTTCTGTTTCTTTGCAGATTGCTTCCTTTAAGGCGTATCTCTAGGGCCTGCTTAACCCCTGACCACCAGGGCATCCCAAATTGGTTAGGTGGAATTGTCCAGGTTAAGAGTAAAAACAAATGTTTGCTTACCTGCCATTCAGAAAATTAATTTTGGTGTGCTGCTGAATAAAGATGTTGTTGTTGAGATGTTGCCTAGCCTCTGAATTTTATTAATTCACGCCCACTATTTATTTTTTTTTTTTTATTAACATTGAGAGGTGGACCTTCCTCCACCCCTGTGTGTATCTCAGCAACAACCGCTTTTTTCAACGGCTAACCAGAATGAGTCCTTTGTATGGCAGGTAAGCTAACAGTGATTTGTTTTTGAGTCGCAAGAAGCCAGTGATGCAGCCTTGGACACGTCCTACGCATGCACCATGGGAACTATGTTCAGAAATATGCACCAATGGGGCAGTCTAGGTTGGGCCGCCCCCCTGTGGCTAAAAGATGTAACTGTACCATCTGCACCAGTCTTTTAGACTCCAGGGCCAGGGTTTTGGTCCGCTTTCAAAGAACCCATCAGCATAGAAAGACAAAGATCCATAAAAATCCCTTTAACAATGCCTAGGAATCCCCAAATCTATTTAAATTACTCACTTCGTCTGCACCCTAGCACCCCATGTGACTCCTGGAATCCAATCGGGGTTTGCTTGGCAGGTGTGCATGGGACATGCATGCCCGCCTACCAACTTATTGAAACCAGTTAATCACTGGCAAGACAGAAGAGCATCACAATTATAATGCCCTGGACTTGGGGGTAAAAGTGGACCTTCAGTCATGCCTGTGTGGGGGGAGGGACTTCTGGATGCCCCACTGTGTGAAACTCACGGGGGCACATGTAAACTTATCTATACCGGCCGCTGCTGAGTCCGCTGGCGGCCGCAACCCCGGAATCCCTGTAGCTCTGCACACTCCCACATTCAGTTTGGCTGAGCACAGGAGAATGTCACTTGGCAAGAAAGCCAGGGATGCTGCCATTTGGCTGGTGAACACCACCCAACAAGTCCTGAGATCAGCTAATCAGCGATCTCAAAAGTTCCAGAGGGCGTGGCTTCAGTGGTGGAAAAACACTTTTTTTTTTTTTTTCAAACCGGACCACCGCCGAGACAGCAGGGTGGGGGATCATGGGGGACCCAGAAAGATTTTTGTTCCGCTTTAAAGTGAATCCTTCAGCAGAAAGGCTCAGGATGGCAGTTGGAGGCAACCATCCAGAAGAAATCCAGAAGCAGCCAGGCCCCTGTTGGGCTGGTCTAACTTTTTCCAGTGAAAGAAAGTGTTAATATTTATGCAATACTATTGGGTGGGCAGGGCCTCATTTGAATAAAATTAAAGCAGGAATGTGAATTGTGCATTGAGGTTTATATATGTTTTTTTTTTTTTTCATTGAGCCAGATTTGTTAACATTTAATTGACCGTAAACTTGTGGTCTGTCCATCCTAAAGTCTTGAAAAGCCGTTCCTCTTTGTAAGCTGTGGCTATGAGCCTGCCTTTTGTAAGAAGAGGTACAGTGCCCCTTAAATATGGACCTTGTGCCTGTGCTTAGTCCCTGCTAAGTGTTCAGTAAAACTTGAATTGGCGGGAGCGGCATCAGGTGGCTGAAGAAAGATGGCATCGCCTGGTGCTGCAAACGGTCGATCGTCTGTGCTGCATTGCAGGCCAGGTAAGTGGGCAGGGCATTTAAGATGGGCAGTCTGGCTGGACTTGCCCCTTAAAGTGAACCAAAAACCACAGATTTACTTTCTCAGGTTTTATTCTGTTCCTCTGAGAACATCCCGATTGGGGAGGCCCTGCTGTGTGAATCCCCCCAGTTCGCCCATTTAAACTCACCTCTCCTCGGTCCAACGGGGCAAGCATGCATGGGCACTCAGCCAATGGGAGCCGTTTGCTATGATTACATCTTTTGACAAACGGCTCTCATTGACTATAATGGGGAGCGTGCGCTGCTGCATCCCCAGCGGTGCGTGCGCGCGTTTTCGCCCCAGCCTATATGTGTAACCCCCTGAATCGCCCATAAATATGTATCTTTCCCCAGTCCTGCGGCACATGTCCGGGCTCTTGTCCAATCAGCGCCATAGGCCGTGCAGATTATTAAACGGCGGTAAACTGGGGAGCGCCACAGACTAGAGATGCTGGGGATGCGGCTGCCATTGTTTACCTCACTGTGGGAGCAAAGGTGAGTTTTGCGGTGACCCGGGGGGGGGGGGATCACGATTTGGGCGACTGGCCCTGGAGTCTTTTAGACAGCAGGGCTGGCCACACTGGGTTTTGTTCCGCTTTAACCCAGACTACGGCCTTGTAGACTAGTTGAGTTTGGTCCAATTTATTGATTCTTAGGAAGCCAAAACCAGGCATTGAACTCTGTATGACAGGGGATAGGAAAATGTTGCACATTGCAGTAAAACATGTCTCATGTTGCTGGAAACAGCACATGTGTGAAGCCATTTCCTATCCTCCACTGGATGGCAGGCTGCTAGGAAAAGGTGAGTATCTCACTGATGCAGCTCTCCCTGAGGTGAGATTACTTTTCAGTGTCCTTGTAAACCAGGATCCTGCTTGGAACAGAGCTACATGGAAGAGTTTAGAATCGCTTTAATGGAAAATAGAGGTACTTATTTGACTATCACAGTGACGTGTCATACCCAGCTGCACCAATAGGTGGCGATATATAGGCTTCCTATCTGGTAACTGTCCGGTCTGGCATGACCTGGGTAAATGAGAACCTTCATGATGCTTCTTTACTGTATCCAAAGCTTTGGCTGCATCTGGGATTTAATAAACTGACCTTTTCTTGTAGCCTTTATTTCTTCTCTGCTCAATAATCCAAATTCTAAACAGGTTTTTGGTCCACTCTTAAAATTTCCCCCTGATTTGGGATGCACAGCTGTGAGAATAGCTACTGAAAAGCCCTGGGCAGGGCAGACGTCCACAATCCTGGGCAAGAGGCCGGGGCCCACTGTGCTTTGGGCCCCTTCCCGTGTTCAGGGCTGGCATACCGGGGGAAGGCTTAATCAGAAAGACCAAAACCCAAGTGCCTGGGCCGATCTGTGAAACCTCCTTGGTCACCCGGTATAGGTGACGCATGCTTTGCCCCATCAGCTTTACTGGCTTACCCGAGCTGATGCCCGTACCCTGGCCAGCGCATGCTCACATCCTCAAGAGGGAGGCGCCCGGCACTCTATTCAGAGTTGTAGCAGCAATTAAAGTGGACCTCCAGTCAAGAATGACATCGCCACACCCCCTATCCCAACTTGGGATGCCCCGTCACACAGACCGAGAGAATTTGCCGCAGCGCATAGAAGCATATTGGTTTTAATGAGCACAATTCCTACAGCAACATGAGAGGGTAAAAGGGGCGGTAAACCTGATTTTTCTGTCTCATGCCTGTAAGCAGGTGTATCAAGGCTGGTGTCGGGGCCCCTACACAGGGCCAGTAACAGGTTTATGTGGGCCCTTAGGCAGCATGGTCTCAGTGGGCCCCTTTGTGGTGAAGAGTTGCGTCACATCACTGAGGGACGTCCCAAATCTGGATGCTATTTGGACCAGTTGTGGTCCTGATTTTGGAGCCCATGTCTGTGACCTGGCAAATGCACTGTAGGATCGCCAGTTTGAGTTAAGCAAGGGGGTTCTTTCACAAACAGGGGCATATTGGGAGAGCCTTTTAATGTCAGTGCTTCTATATTCCAAGTATGTTACACACCCCACTTCCAATATTCATGACATATGGGTTATGGTCCAGTAGAGGGCGAACTTCTGCAGAGATGAAAGCAAAAAAGAAGCCCCTCCTGGGACCTCCCACTCATTCCCCAGTTCCTTCTCTGCAGGATGGCGAGCAAGTCAGAAGATGTATGCTGCTCTTCCTTGCAGGTAAGCCAGGCTTACACCCGGCCATTTTTTGCCCTATTTCTGCCCGGACCTTTATACTGTAAACCTATTCTAGCCTCCCAGCCTTGGCTGCAGGTCCGGGTGAGGGTAGGTAAGACACCTTAATAGGTGTTCAGGGAGCCATGCTCCCCCGTGAGACTCCACATAAAGGGGTAGGCGGAATCCGGGTTGATGATCCCGGTTTGGGATGCCCTGTCCCTATTTATCCCTTGCATCTAGAGTGCAGGATTCCCCCCTTCCAGGTCCCTCTGCTAACCCTCCGGGGGGGGGGGGGGGTGGATGTGTCTTGCTTTTTCTTCCATTTCACTCTGTTCATCTGTGGTATGATTGTTAGTGGATGTGTGCGTGGTGTTTTTTTCTTTTTTATTACCATATTTTGCATTGCTACTATCTCCTGAGGGGAGCTTCTTCCCCTCAGGCTGCAGCGTTGAGGGGGCGGAGCCGAGCGATAGACGCTGCCGCGGCACGCCCCCTCCTGCCTTGGCACCATTTGCGGCCCCTTCTTCGTCTCTCTCTCCCACCCCCGAGCTGCTGAGTTGGTGGCAGCCATTACTGCTGACACGTGAGTGCCCTCTTGGGCTCCTTTTCATGGTCATTACTGTCTTGCCATGTGCCTCGTTCAGACAGGGGATCGCGCTGGCCCCCTTTTTTCTCCATTGTGTGATTATATGATTGTATTATATTACGCATGTGTGTGTGGGCATGTGCTTATGCCACTCTTCTGTGTCTTTCAGGAGGACTCCCTGTGCCTTGCAATTAAGGGGGTTCTCCCGCTCCTAGGGACCCTAGAAGTAATTTGGGCTCCTATAAATCCTCCCACTCAGGACACAAAGGGGCATCCCAGGTAGCTTATCAGCGTAATTCCCTCTGGTCATTGCGACTTTCCCTAAAAATCACCATATGGAGGCTACACAGGATACCGGGCTCGGGCTCCCATCGGGACAATCCCGGCTATGTGTGGGTTTTTGGGGTTCCCCTTACGGGGGAGAATGTACTGATTTGTATACCATGTGCGCAACAGGCCATAACGCGGCAGTCGGGACCCCAGGTCAGTGCCGCCCATCTCATCTCCTACCCCTCCCCACCTTATCCGTATCCCATGTGACACTGTCATTAGTGGGGAGTCGCACTCGGAGGTATGTGCTAGGCTGGCCAACCTCGAGAAAATTATTTCTAGCTCAGTGGGCAGAAAGGCCCCTGCTAAGAAAAGGCATCTGTCACCGGCTACGCCGGTAATTGATTTTGATGATTATGACTCCCCTGATTGGGCTGATTATTCCCCACTTGAGGAGGGGGAATTATTTGAGGAATCTGAGACTGAGGAACTGCAGTTCTTTGATTCTGATGCCGGGCAGGCGCTGGGGGATGCTGTGGATACCCCCAAGGTCCTGGCCCATCTCTTAGAGGTTCTGGATATTTCCCCACCAGCGGAGGCCCCTCCGAAGAAGGGGGAATTCTTTGGGTTCTCTAAGCCCCATCAGGATGGGATGCCCAATCAGGATCAATTTGACAGCATGATTCTTAGAGAATGGGAGAAGCCGAGTCGGCTTCACGGTGTTCCTCAGGGATGGGATAGGAAGTATCCCTTTCCGGTTGACGCGGTAAAGCGCTGGTCTTCCCCTCCTGAGGTCGATGCGCCCATCTTAGGATTGTCCAACACCTCTGTTGTACATACTCCTGACGCCACTACCCTTAAGGATGGCGAGGACAAGCGCATTGATCAGGCATGTCATGCTTTTGCCAGTGTGGGTTCAGCCTTGCGGTCTGTCTGAGATTAGGGACATGTTAAATGGGTCCCAGCTCAACCCGACCATCGTTGAATTCACAGCCCTTAAGAGGTGTGAATTGTATATGAATTTTGCCTTGTCGGCTATGGATGACACTATTGCCATGTGTAGTAGAACTTCGGCTCTGCTGGTGGCCATGCACCGATCAGTCTGGCTACGCCAGTGGGCGGCTGATGTTGCGGCCAAGAAATCACGGCTCTGCCCTTCCTGGGTACGTGGCTGTTTGGAGACAAATTGGATTCTGTGGCAAAAGGTGGAAGGCTACCTCAGCGTAAGAAGCAGCGTCGCTTCTTTCGGGGGGCAATCCTTCCTTCCTTTCGCGGTGCCACAGTGGGCAGAGGTCTTGCCTACTCTAGCTTCAGAGGGGATTCCTGGAACAGAGGCAGAGGACGTGCATGTCCGGCCTCTACCTGGGGCCCCCAAGCCCGCTGCTAAGCCAGCTCAGCAATGAGGAGGCGCCCTCACCCTTACGGGTGGGGGGACGACTGCGGCTCTTCTTCTGGGTCTGGGCCCAGGAGGTCACAGACAGGTGGATTTTGGATGTGGTCTCGTTCGGATACAAACTAGAATTAGAGTACTGGCCTCCTCCGAGATTCCTAAGGTCCTGAGTGCCCTCGGATCCCCAGGCTGCACAGGGGCTCCTGTTGGCAGTAAGGAATCTTCTGGACATGGAAGTCATATGCCCGGTGCCTACCTCAGAGAGAGGCCGGGGCTATTATTCCAACCTCTTCACGGTCCCCAAAAAGGATGGTGCCATGAGACCCATTCTGGATTTGAAGCTTTTCAACAGGTTCATCAGAACCAAGACGTTCAGCATGGAGACTCTGCGCTCAGCCATCAATTCCCTTCGCCAAGGGGATTTTATGACGTCCATAGACATCAAGGATGCTTACCTGCATGTACCAATCTTCCCAGCGCACCAGAGATTTCTCAGGTTTGTGGTGGGAGATCGGCATTTTCAGTTTGTGGCTCTCCCTTTCGGGCTGACCTCGGCACCGAGGGTGTTCACCAAGGTTCTGGCGGGCGTAATGGCCCTGCTCAGAGCCCAGGGCATTCGCATTGTGCCGTATCTGGACGACCTGCTCATTACAGCTTCTTCTTTCTGTCAGGCGGAGCTGAACACCAGGACGGTGGTGACGACACTGGAAAGGTTCGGATGGGTGATCAACCACCCCAAATCGTCTCTCTCCCCATCAAGGGAGATCTCTTTTCTGGGCATGACTCTGGATACCATTCAAGCCAGAGTGTTCCTACCTCAGCCAAAGGTGCAGATGGTTCAGGATCTGATACGTCTTCTCCTGACCAATCCTCGCCCCTCTATCCGGCTAGGGATGAAACTGGTAGGATTGATGGTGGCTTCCTTCGAGGCAGTCCCCTTTGCTCAGTTCCACATGAGATCGCGCCAACTCCATCTATTGCTGAACTGGGACGGATGTCCACGGTCATTGGATCAGTCCTTTCTGATGTCTCTCAGGGTTCGGCAGTCCCTTCAGTGGTGGCTGGAACCAAGCAATCTGCTGAGGGGCAGTTCCTTTCTGGCCCCTTGTTGGGAGACGGTTACCACGGATGCCAGCCTGTCGGGCTGGGGAGGTTTCTGGAAGGATCATCAGTTCAACGGGTTGTGGGGTCCTCAGGAAGCTCACACCCACATCAATGTCTTGGAGCTCAGAGCTATCCGTTTGGTTCTGTCACGTCTGACACTGCACCTACAGGGTTTACCGGTTCAGGTTCGTTCAGACAATTGAACTGCGGTAGCTTACATCAATCACCAAGGAGGGACTCGCAGCAGGAGTGCCCTCAGGGAAGTCTCTCTGATTCTGGCGTGGGCAGAGAGCAATGTTCCTTGCATTTCGGCGGTGTACATCCCGGGAGTGGAGAACACGGAGGCGGACTCCCTGAGCAGGGGATTCTCTCGCTGAGGGGAATGGTCTCTCAACCACAGGGTGTTTCGGTCCCTGTGTCACAAGTAGGAGACTCCGGAGGTGGATCTTTTTCCCTCACGGCACAATCACAGGCACAATCACAAGCTCCCATCCTTCGTGTCTCTGTCTCAGGATCCCCTGGCTCTGGCAGTGGATGCCATGTCCCTTGCCTGGAGGGATCTGGGGTTCCTGTACCTGTTTCCCCCCCTCTCCATGGTAGGCAAGGTGGTGCGCAAACTGGCTCTAGAGGGGGCACCAGCAATTCTGGTGGCCCCAAGGTGGCCAAGACAGGTTTGGTTTGCAGACGTCGTACGGCTGGCGGTAGATCAGTACAGGTTGCCCCTGCTTCCGGATCTGATCACTCAAGGTCAACTACGTTACCCCAATTTACAAATGCTGGCTTTGACGGCGTGGCTGCTGAAACCTCCATATTAAAGGAGGAAGGCTTGTCTGATGCTGTGATTCAGACTCTTGTTAGAGCTAGGAAGAGATCTTCTTCTATCATCTACTATAGGACTTGGCGGTCCTATATTGACTGGTGTGAGGCTAGGGCGTTTTCGATTCCTAGGATTTTGGAGTTTCCCCAACACGGCCTGGATCTGGGTTTCCAGCTCAGTACCTTGAAAGGGCAGGTCTCTGCCCTGGCTGTATTTTTTCAAAGGCCTTTTGCTCTGCATCCTCTGACTTTTTTCCCGTTTGGGACCTAAACCTGGTTCTGTCGGCCCTCCAGGGGCCTCCTTTTGAGCCGGTGCAGGATGTTGCACTCTCTTTTCTCACTCAAAAGGTTGCCTTTTTGGTGGCTATTACCTCTGTTCCGCGTGTCTCTGAGTTGGCGGCTCTGTCGATTCAGGCTCCTTTGAGAGACACCAAGAGAAGGTGGTTTTTCGCTTTAAACCAGATTTCCTTTCTAAGGTGGTTTCTGCCTTCCACCTCAATCAGGATGTAGTTCTCCCTTCCTTGTGTCCTAAGCCTAGCAATGACAAGGGGAGGGTTTTGCACTCTTTGAATGTGGTTCGTTGTGTGAAGTACTATTTGGTCGCTACTTCTCCTTTTCGTAAGACGGATGCCTTGTTCGTGGTGCCCTCCGGGCCCAGGAAAGGTTTGGCACCCGCCAAGTCTACCATTAGTAAATGGATTCGTCAGGCCATTGTTGGGGCCTATTCTGCTAAGGGGAAAATTCCCCCTTTTAGGATCACCGCTCATTCTACTCATGCTGTTGGGGCTTCCTGGGCTTTTCAGCACCAGGCTTCTGTTGAACAAGTTTGTAAGGCTGCTACTTGGTCTTCCGTTCATACTTTTTCCAAGTTTTATAAGGTTGATGTGCGGGCCTCAGCGGATGCTGTTTTTGGCCGCAAGGTTCTGCAAGCTGCAGTGGTTTAATTTGGTACATTTGTTGACTGTTTTAGGATCCCCACCCATGACGGACACTGCTATTGGATGTCCCATATGTCATGAATATTGGAAGCGGGGAGTGTGACATACTGGGAATAATACCATATTCTAAGCATACAGTACGTCCCTGCTCCATCTATAATACTTACACGTGGGTAACCCTCCGCCAGATGGCGCTGTTCACTGCAGACATGCAAAAACAGGCTCCTCCCGGCCCCTCACATACCCAGGGACCTCCCACAAATCCCCAGATTTCTCTGCAGTGCTGACTGCGAAGACATGAAGCATCACTCTCTCGTAGGTGAGCGGGGCTATTACAGCCTGCGGCCCTGTGGGACTATTTCCACCCCTCCTCTGTGTGATATGCCTCCCAGCCTGGGCTGCGCTGGTCAGGTGAAGGTAGGCAGCACCATGTGTGCTTACGGAGCAACGCTCCACCGCAATCCCCCACCATAGGGTAGGCGGTCAAGGCTGATGGTGAGCCTTCAGGGGATGCCCCTCCCGCATCATTGCCCCACGCCCCATGTAGCGGTGGACCCTATGTAACGGGTCGCCTTCCTCCCTCGTTCCCCCCTTAGTCAGGGGGAAAATAAAGGGGGGGGAGGGGTTGTGTGTATGCCGGCCTCAGTGTATCCTTACACGCTTATGGCTTGGCTGTGCTTTCTGGGAACGGGGATCAGAGCCGCGCTCTTACCTTACTGTTATCCGCAGCGCCATTAGTCTTTCTGCTCGCACCGCACGTACGGCGGCGGCTTGCGGACGCCTCGGCGTCTTCTTCCTTCACCTTCTTAGCCTTAGTGGCTCTTCCTAGGTTGCGCTGGCTTGAGCGCCTGTCTAATACAGTATCCTTGTCACGGCAGACCGGGGTTCATTCCCCGACGGGGTGCCACAGGAGAGCCCGAGTTCAGATCTCGGCCGTGCCTGTCCTGGCTCCGAGCACCATTTACATTAGACATTACTACGTTACTGTACTCTCATTGGATAGATGCCTTACGAGCTTCGCACTCGCTGGGGAGGGGCGTGGTTCCGGCTTGGCGCGCTACGCGTCGCGGTCGGCTCAGACCCTCCGAGGTTCGATTGGCGCCATTTCCTTCTCCCACGCGCGTGGTGAAGATCGTCCTCTCCTCTCTGTCTGTAGGTGCCCTCGCGGGCGACTCTTCTTTACCTTCTATCCCCATTGCGCATGGCTCTGACATCCTTGTTCCCCCTTAATGTCTTTCAGACCATGGATTTCGGTGGCTTCTCCCGGCCCAGCGTAGCTCCCGGTCGTGACCATAACAAATTACTCCCACTTTCCCGCGGGTTATTGGGGCATCCAGGGTAGGTGACAGCATCAATCCCTACTGGCATATTGTGCCGATTAAATCACCATATGGAGGCATCTCAGGATATTGTGAACGGGGTTCCTTCGGGACAAGCCCGGCTGTGTGTAGCAGTGGTGACAATGCACAGGTCTGTGTTCCTTGTGCACAGCAGGCGCTATCGGTGCTTCCCGTCTCCTCTGAGGCTGGGCCTGCACCCCGCCGCACTTCACCCACTCCCCCAAGCCTAACCCCCAATACCAGTGGGGATTCTCATCCTGATCTGGCCACGAGGCTGGCTAGTGTTGAAAACTTGCTTGCTAATTCCTTAGTGCGTAAAGCCACCGCCAAGAGGCGGCACTTGAACCCTGAATCGGCCCTCTTCCCTATAGAACCTGATGATTTGTTGCATTCCTATGCCCATATCCCCTCGGATGAAGGGGAACTGTTCTCTGACTCGGGGTCATATGACGATGAGTCTAGGGGTCAGGAAGAGTCTGGCTTCGAGCATTGGTCCTCGGATGATATTGATAGACTGCTGGTTCAGATCTTTGAGGTTCTGTCCCTCTCTCCCCCTGCTGCGGCTCCTCGGCAAAGGGGTGATCTTTTTCATACCGCTAAAGCTCGCTTGGAATTTCCTGAGTAGACTCATTTCAATAGCCTTGTGCTTAAAGAATGGGAACATCCCAGCAGACTTCAAGGGGTCCCTAAGAGCGTGGATAGGAAATATCCCTTCCCTGCTGACTTGGTTAAGTGCTGGTCATCGCCGCCTGAGGTCGATGCTCCTATTCTAGGGTTGTCCAACACCTCTATTATGCACTCTCCCGACACTACTACGCTACGGGACTCTGAGGACCGGCGTGTTGACCAACTGGCATGTCTTGTCTTTGCATTTTGGGGAGTGACTCTGCGCCCGGTTTGCACCTTAGCCTTTACGGCAGTAGCGCTCAGGGCCGTGGTTAGGAGTGCTCTCGATGGCACAGATGAGTTGCCTCCTGATACTGTCAACGCTCTGTCCAGCTGTGATGCGTTTGTGAACTTTATCCTGTCCGCATTGGACGATGCTATTAAGATGTGTGCCAGGTCTTAATGTGTGCCCTGGTGGTTGCTATACGCCGCGCGGTCTGGTTGAGCCAGTGGGCCGCAGACAATGCCGCCAAGAAAGCCCTCACGGGGCTTCCATTTAAAGGGCTGTGCTTGTTTGGGGATAGATTAGACCTCTTTGCCAAGGGAGGCAAGTTACCCCAGCGCAGGCTGCAGACTCGGCCTTTTCGTGGCCAAGGCTCCCTATCAACCCCCTACCGTGGGGCCAAACAGGGTAGAGGGGCATCCTTCGCTGGGGCCCGTGCAGATTCCTGGCACAGGAACAGAGGACGCCGTCCAGGTTCCTCCTGAGGAACCAAGCCCAAGGCCCCCAGGCATGAGGGGGCGCCCTCACCCGTCAGGGTGGGGGGACGTCTACAGCACTTCGAGCACGTCTGGCGGTGCCACGTCTCAGACCGGTGGATTCAGGAGGTAGTGTCCTCCAGCTACAAGATAGAAATTGCTGTACGGCCCCCCCACCAGGTTCATTGGGTCTCGGATCCCTCAAGACTTTGCCTCAGCTCAGGTCTTGTTGCTGGCCGTACAGGGTCTCATGAATCTAGGGGTCATTTGCAAGGTCCCCCCTGGAGACAGGGGCACGGGGTTCTACTCCAACCTTTTCACAGTACCCAAGGGCTCCCAGGGTGTTCACCAAGGTGCTGGCAGGGGTGATGTCCCTGATAAGGCTAAGGGGCATACGCGTGCTGCCCTACCTGGACGATATTCTCTTCACCTCTCGGTCTCTGCGGCAGGCAGAGTTGGACACTCGGCTGGTAGTGTCCACCCTGGAGTCCTTCGGCTGGGTGATCAATTACCCCAAGTCATCCCTGTCCCCCTCCTCGGTGACTCTGTTCCTGGGAATGATTCTGGATATGGTTCAGTCAAGGATATTCCTTCCTCAACAGAAGGTGAAAGCTCTGACGGCGCAGGCGAGGTTCCTGCTTTCGAGCCCACAGTTCTCCATCCGGCAGGGAATGCAGTTGGTGGGCCTGATGGTGGCGAGCTTCGAGGCGGTGCCCTTTGTCCAGTTCCATTTGAGACCTCTGCAGCTTCACCTTCTGTCAGTTTGGGACAAGAACCCAGCGTCCTTGGACGGGTTCTGTGTGCTTCCCCCCTCGGTCAGACAGTCCCTTGCGTGGTGGCTGGACCACAGGAACTTGACAGGGGGCAGGTCTTTTCTGACCCCCTCCTGGGAGACGGTCACAACGGATGCCAGTCTGTCAGGTTGGGGGGGATTCTGGAAGTCCCTGTGCTTCCAGGGGACGTGGGGTCCTCAGGAGGCCCATTTACCCATCAACATTCTGGAATTACGGGCAGTCAGGTTGGTACTGGAGCGTTTGACCCAACACCTGAGGGGTCTGTCGGTCCAGGTACGCTCAGACAACAGAACGGCGGTTGCCTACATCAATCATCAGGGAAGGACCCGGAGCAAGGGTGCTCTCCAAGAGGTGTCTCAGATTCTGACATGGGCGGAGGCCAATGTTCAATGCATTTCGGCTGTTTACATTCCGGGGGCGGAGGACCTGCTGGCGGACGCCCTGAGCAGGGGGATGTCCCGTCAGGGGGAGTGGTCCCTCTGCAACAAGGTATTCCAGTCCCTGTGTCACCGTTGAGGCCTACCGGATGTGGATCTGTTTGCTTCCCGGCACAATCACAAGCTCCCGACCTTCGTCTCCCTGTCTCAGGATCCTCTGGCCATGGCCACGGATGCCCTGTCCATGTCTTGGAGGGAGTTTCGACTCCTGTATGTGTTTCCACCATTCCCCCTTCTGGGCAGGGTTCTGCGCAAGATTGCTCTGGAAGGGGTACCTGTGATTCTAGTGGCCCCCAGGTGGCCAAGAAGAGTGTGGTTCGCAGACGTGGTTCAAATGGCAGTAGATCAGTACGATCTGCCAAGGGTGCCAGATCTGCTAACTCAAGGGTCCTTACGCCATCCCAATTTACAAACTCTGGCTTTGACGGCCTGGCTGCTGAAACCTCCATCTTGATGGAGAAGGGTTTGTCTGCCTCTGTGGTGGCTACTATGGTGCAGGCCAGGAAGAAGACTTCTTCTGCTATCTATTATAGAGTATGGCGTTCCTAGTTCCTACATTGACTGGTGCGAGTCCAGGTCTCTTCCCTGCCGGGAATTCTCCGTCCCTAGGGTTCTGGAGTTTTTACAGCATGGTCTGGACTTAGGTCTCAAGCTTAGTACTCTGAAGGGTCAGGTTTCTGCCCTGTCTATCTGCTTTCAGAAGACCTTTGCTCAACATCACCTGATTAAGACCTTCTTTCCGGGGGTCACTCACGTGCTTCCCCCTCGAAAACCTATGGTCCCTGTCTGGGATTTGAACTTGGTCTTGTCTGCCTTGCAGGGTGCTCCCTTTGAGCCTATTCAAGATGCTGCTCTGGTCGTTCTCACTCTCAAGGTTGTCTTCTTGGTGGCTATTACTTCGGTTAGGCGTGTGTCAGAGCTGGCCGCTCTATCTATTCAGCCTCCATACTATGAGCGGCACCAGGACAAGGTGGTGTTCCCCTTCAAACCGGATTTTCTGCCTAAAGTTGTTTCGGCATTTCATTTGAACCAGGATATTGTTCTTCCTTCTCTGTGTCCCAATCCTCGCAACGACAAGGAGCGGGTTCTGCATTCCTTGGACGTAGTCAGGTGCTTGAAATATTACCTGGTTGTCACTAAGGCCTTCAGGAAGACTGATGCTCTCT
This sequence comes from Gastrophryne carolinensis, assembly GCA_027917425.1. NCBI lineage: Eukaryota > Metazoa > Chordata > Amphibia > Anura > Microhylidae > Gastrophryne > Gastrophryne carolinensis. The sequence continues at coordinate 99,153,085 of CM051241.1, forward strand.
TTGTTGTGCCTTCGGGGCCTAGGATAGGTTTGGCTCCCGCCAAGTCTACCATCAGTAAATGGATTCGTCAGGCTGTGATTCAGGCCTATTCTACTAAAGGGAGGACTCCCCCTTTCCGTCTTACGGCTCATTCCACTCGTGCTATTGGTGCCTCTTGGGCCTTCCAGCACCAGGCTTCTGTTGAACAAGTTTGCAAGGCCGCTACTTGGTCTTCTGTTCACACCTTTTCAAAGTTTTACAAGGTTGATGTTCGGGCCTCAGCTGATGCTGCTTTTGGCTGTAAGGTTTTGCAGGCGGTTGTAGTTTGAGCTACGTGCCGTTGCCTTTGTTGTTGGGGATCCCACCCTACTTTATGGACACTGCTATTGGATGTCCCACGTGTAAGTATTATAGATGGAGCAGGACGTACTGTATGCTTAGAATAATACAATTCTTTGAAATACTCACCTGTAGAATTGATATTATACGCAGTACGTCCTGCTCCACCCCACCCTGGTTTCACTTTGTTCTGGATCCCCTGTACGGTGATTGTTATCATTGTTATTGTTACCAGTTTGGTGGTTGGTTTCTCCCGGCTTCCTTTTTTCACTGCTTTTCAATGCTGGGGATTTGTGGGAGGTCCCTGGGTATGTGAGGGGCCGGGAGGAGCCTGTTTTGGCATGTCTGCAGTGAACAGCGCCATCTGGCGGAGGGTTACCCACATGTAAGTATTATAGATGGAGCAGGACTTACTGTATGTGTATAATATCAATTCTACAGGTGAGTATTTCACAGAATTGTATTTTTGTGATTACTCACCTGTAAAATGGGTATTATAAGTATGTCACACACCCCGCTTCACCCTGCCCGTTGGTATTCTGGATCCTTTATATGGTGAACCCTTTTATTGTTAAGAATTTTATATTTGGCTCTTCCTGGTCCCCTTCTGCTTTCATATACTGGGGAATGAGTGGGAGGTCCCAGGTATTTATGGACCGGGAGGGACTTCTTTTTTGCTTTCATCTCTGCAGAAGTTCGCCCTCTACTGGACCATAACCCATATGTCATGAATATTGGAAGCGGGGTGTGTGACATACTTATAATACCCATTTTACAGGTGAGTAATCACAAAATGGTATTTTTCTGGGTATTCCAGCACGGGTTGCTTCATCTTAAATTCTTTACATTTGGGTAATCCGCCACCAGGTGGCGCAGTCGACTGCAGAAAGACTTGTGGCTCCTCCCTTCCCATAAAAGGCAAGAAATTACCCACAATACCCAGTGGTTCTCTGCAGTCCTGGCTGCGAAGACAGAAGATGACTCTCTGGATTTTTGCAGGCGAGCGGGGCAGCCCAAGCCCGTCGGCCCTGCAGGCCTATTCCCACTTCTCTGCCTCCCAGCCCCGGCTGACGGTTCAGGTGAAGGTAGGGGAACACCTAGGGTAGCGGCCTTAGGCTAATGGTGAGCCTATTGAGGGGGGAGAAACCACTGGGATCCCTTTTTTTGCCTGCTTCTTGTTGTCTCACTAGCGAAGAGATCTTCGCGCTGTGGGGGGGGCGGGGCTACGCTGTGACGTGAATCGCGTCATCGCACTGCTGTCCACCCCTCGAGGTGCTCGGCGCCATCTTACCTCGCCTTCTGCGCTGCGGTGTCTCTGCCCAGGTTCTTCTGGAACTGGCTGCTGCTTCTCCTGGGGACGGCCGGAGCTCCCTACTCAGGTTTTTCCCTGTGGTCCGTGAGTCTTTCATGATTCATCTGTATATTTTATGCTGTGCATGTGCTGTGGGATGCTTGCGTTTTTCTACTCCTATGTCTTTCAGGCTGGTCCCATCCCTTCTTGTGGTTTCTCCCGGTCCAATCCGCCCCCCCTTCCCCCCCGGGCCGAGCTTAGTGCCGGTCCCCGTGGTTATTGCTTATATACAGATATATATTGTATGCAATATATATTTTCCTATTGCATGGCACGGCCTGCTTCCAGAAGTCCTTACGTATAGGTTATTCCGCCACAAGGTGGCGCAGTGTACTGCAGAAGAGTTGTGGCTCCTCCCGGTACCATATAAAAACGGAATCACCATAGACTTATCCAGTGTTCTCTCTGCAGTGATTCTGCGAAGATTGAAGATGGCTCTTTATATTGCGCAGGTGAGCGGGGCAACCAAGCCTGCGGCCCTGCATGGCTATTTCCACCTGTTTCCAGACCCTCTGTGCCTCCCAGCCTCGGCTGATGGATCGGGTGAGGGTAGAGGAGCACTAGGGTCGTAAGGAGCAAAGGGTAGCCCGCCATAGGCTTTATGGTGAGCCTACTAGGGATGCGGAGTTCCTGTCTTAGCTTATGAGGGGGTGAGGTTTTGAGGACTATGTGACTTGTTCTGGTGTTTTGGGGCCCCCCCTTCCCTGGCCTGGGCTCTTGCCGCTGCCTGTTCGCTCTCCTCCCCCCCCTCCCCGATGTGTGTTCGAGGGGGAGGGGGGGCGGGCGGTAGCGGCGAGTGTGTTTTTTTTATTTCTTTTCTAAACTGTTTTTAAGTTTTTTAACTTTTCGCCGCCGCCGCCGCCGCTTTGTACTACGCACCGCAGCGGGCAGTGCTATAACTGTGAGGTGTTTTTTTTGTTTTGTTTTTTTCGCTGTGTGATGACGCCGGCGCCGCCACGTGAGCGCCGTTTTTCGCGCTCTTCGGGGGGGGGTGCAGGGCCGGAGGATGATGCGTATCGTGTCGTCCTCCCACGGCCCACCCCTCAAGGTTCTGCCAACGCCATTTTTGCTTCTGCTGTGCGTCTGGGGCCCTTCTTCCTCCCGGAGCTGCGGCGGTGATCTCTGCCTGTTGTCGCTTCCTCCTGTGGTCTGGCGGCTGGTGCTTTTGGCCTGCTTGGTTCGTGAGTCCCCTTTTGGGGTTTTTTGGTTTCCTTGGAGCATGTGCTGCGGGATGCTTTATGTGTCTTTACCTATGTCTTTCAGGTGGGACAACTGTGGATTGTGGTTTCTTCCGGTCCTACCCCTTACCCTCCCTCATCTTCCCTTACTGGCTTCTGGGGGCATCTCTTGGGGGGGCATCCCGGGTGGCTTTTTATTAGCCCTTACCCTGTGCTGGCCTATTGCGCCTGTGTTAATCACCATATGAAGGTAGCGTGCTTGGGGTTCCTTCGGGGCAATCCCGGCTGTGTGCCATGTGCGGGGCATCCCCTCTGAGTAACAGTGCCGCGGTGTGCGTGCCGTGTGCACAGGGTATCGTTGCGGCCCAGGCTGGACTACCTGCTTCGCTTCCCAGCTCTGCGCCCCCTTCGGCGTCGCCTACCCCTCCGCGCCTGCATTTAGCCCCCAGTGAGGGGGATACTAGCGGGGGGTCACAGTCTGATCTGGCACTGCGTGTGGCCAGCATTGAAAGGCAGCTTGCCAGGCCTGTTCCACGTGAGGCCTCTGGCAAGAAGCGGCACCTGGCTCCCGCGCCCTCCCTCTTTCCTGAGGAGGATGAGGGACCTGATACTTTTGGTGGCCTTTAGTCTTCCAGGACTATGACTCCTGGTTCCCTGAGGACACCGATAGCCTGTTGGCTCACATTTTTTAAATCTTGCACATTGTCCCCCCTGAGGTGGCTAAGAGGAAGCAGGGTGAGCTCTTTCGTCCTGATAAACAGCGTCTGGAGTTCCCTGAGCAGAGCCATTTCACTAATATGGTGCTCAAGGAGTGGGAACGGCCTAGTAGATTGCCCGCGGTGCCCAAAGGGTTGGATAAGAGGTATCCTTTTCCTGCCGACCTGGTCAAGCGATGGTCGTGTCCCCCTGAGGTGGACGCTCCCGTTCTAGGGCTGTCCAACACCTTGGTCATGCCTTCCCCTGACACTACTACACTGCGGGACAGCGAGGACCGGCGCATGGATTAGCTGCCCTGCCATGCTTTTACATTTGTGGGGGCTGGGCTGCGTCCGGTCTGCACTGCTGCCATTACAGCTATTGTCCTTAAGAAACAGCTCACAAAAAAACCTGCACAAGGTGCACTTGGTTCAGCACCATCTAAATCAAATACACATATGGGCAAGAGTGTGCCAATTTGAAGCAACCCAAATATACAATATACTAAATACAACACCTTGTGGCCCAGCATACCACAAGAACAGGCACTAAGCAAAAAAAGGCACCACTCCTACTCAATTAATAAGCCAAAATCTTCACTGATTATTCACAATAGTTTAATTCATCAGAAAACTTCATTAAAAAACATAAAATACATTAATCCTCACAGACATTTAAAAAAGACATACTAATACATAGCCCAACCCAGCAAGAGGAACCCAATTAATCCTAACCATCTGTGTTACTCATATGATTTTAGCATTACATAGATGCATTTATTTTAATCTACCTAAAGTGCTTATGTGCAATATTAAAGTGCTATACATAAATGTGCAAAAATATAAAAAAAACTGCCAAGGAAATAATCGCCTCAGTGAAAACATGGATTAACCTCCTGCTGAGCGGGACTATCAATCACCCACGCGTTCGGTGACGGACTGTAACTTCCTCAAGGTGCCACCTTAAGAAACAGCTCAAGCATCTCCTTGATGGCGCTACGGCTTGTAGCAGGGGGGAGGAGTATAGGTCCCTTTTGCTTTGCTCTGATTTTGTTGCCTTTGTCCTTACTGCCATGGATGATGTGGTACGGCTGAATGGTAGGGCCTCTGCCCTTTTGGTGGCTATGCGCCGCTCTGTTTGGTTGCGTCAGTGGGCGGCTGACGCTGCCGCTAAGAAGGCTCTCACTGGGCTCCCCTTTGCGGGGCTGCGGCTCTTTGGTGAGCGTCTGGATGTTCTAGCCAAGGATGGTAGGCTGCCTCAGCGTAGGAGGCAGCCTCGGCCTTTCCGGGGGCCCTCCCCTCCTTTCGTGCTCCCAGAGGAGGTCGTGGCTCCCTCTTTTCGGGTACCGGCAGGGATTCTTGGGGCCATGGCAGACCACGCGGTCGTCCCAGTCTCTCATGGGGTCCCAAGCCCCCTCAAGCATGAGGAGGCGCCCTCACCCATCCGGATGGGGGCACAGCTTCGGCTCTTTGCTCACGTCTGGAGGCTCCGTGTCTCAGACCGGTGGATTCAGGAGGTGGTGTCCTCCGGTTACAAGATAGAGTTTGCAGCCTGGTCGCCCCCAAGATTCATCAGATCCCGGATGTCTCAAAACCCTCTGTCAGCTCAGGGTTTGTTCCTTGCCAGGGTTCAACGTCTGTTGGAGTCAGCAGTCATTTGCCTGGTGCCTTCCCAGGATCAGGGTCGAGGGTTCTACTCCAATCTGTTTACGGTCGCCAAAAAAGACGGGTCCCTGAGGCCCATCCTGGACTTGAAGGGTCTCAACAAGTTTGTCAGGTTCAAGCACTTTCGCATGGAGACTCTACGCTCGGCTGTCAGTACCCTGCGCCCGGGCGACTTCATGACCTCCGTGGACATCAAGGATGCCTACCTTCACATGCCAATCTTTCCAGGTCATCAGAGATTTCTCAGGTTCGCTCTAGAGGATCAGCATTACCAGTTTGTGGCTTTACCGTTCGGTATCACCTCGGCGCCTCGGGTGTTCAAGGTGCTGGTGGGCGTGATGGCTCTGCTGCGGAATCAGGCCATTCGCATCCTCCCTTACCTGGACGACATTCTGGTTGCGGCTCAGTCTCTTCATCAGGCCGAGAAGGATACTCTGGTGGTGACCTCCACTCTCAAGTCCTTCGGCTGGGTGATCAACTATCCCAAGTCTTCACTGTCTCCGTCTTTGGTGAGGTCCTTTCTGGGCATGACTCTGGATACCTCTCAGGTCAAGGTATTCCTGCCTCAGCAGAAAGTGGAGGGCCTTCAGAAGCAGGCACGGACTCTGCTCTTGTGTCCCCATCCTTCCATCCGGCAAGGGATGCAGTTAGTGGGTCTAATGGTGTCCTGCTTCGAGGCGGTCCCCTTTGCTCAGTTTCACATGAGACCTCTTCAGTTGCACCTCTTGTCAGTTTGGGATTCCTGATCCCTGTGTCCCTGGATCAGGAATTTGTTCTGTCCCCTCTGGCCAGACAGTCCCTCTCGTGGTGGCTGGACTAGTGGGCAGGACCTTTCTGCCTCCGTGCTGGTAAACTGTCACCACAGATGCCAGTCTGACCGGTTGGGGGGGCTTTTGGAAGTCTCTGAGGTTCCAGGGTCGGTGGGGTCCCCCAGGAGGCCCATGCTCCCATCATTGTCCTGGAACTGAGGGCGATCAGGTTGGTTCTTTTTTAGCTGACCACACACCTTCGGGCTCGGACTGTTCAGATCCGCTCGGACAACCAGACGGCGGTTGCCTACATCAGGGAGGGACTCGGAGCAAGCGAGCGCTCAAAGAAGTGTCCCTGATAGTGTCTTGGGCGGAAGAGAATGTCCCTTGTATTTCGGCGGTTTACATTCCGGGGGTGGAGAACCAGGAGGCAGGCTTCCTTGAGCAGGGGGGACGTCTCGGTCCCTCAGCAACAAGGTATTTCACTCCCTTTGTCACCGCTGGGGTCAGCCGGATGTGGACCTGTTTGCGTCCCGCCACAATCACAAGCTTCCCAGGTTTGTCTCCTTGTCACAGGATCCTCTGGCCTTCGCCACGGATGCGCTAGCAATGCCTTGGACGGAGTTTCGGCTCCTCTATGTGTTTCCTCCCTTTCCTCTGCTAGGCAGGGTGCTGCGCAAGATAGCCCAGGAAGGGGTACCAGCCATTCTGGTGGTCCCCTGTTGGCCAAGGAGGGTGTGGTTCGCAGACGTCGTGCAGTTGGCAGTAGATCAGTATGTCTTGCCCAAGGATCCAGATCTGCTCACTCAGGGACAACGGTGCCATCCCAATTTACAAACACTGGCTTTAACGGCTTGGCTGCTGAAACCTCCATCTTGATGGATAAGTGGCTGCCTGCTTCTGTTGTTGATACCATGATTAGGGCTAGGAAGAAGTCCTCGTCCTTTATCTACTACAGGATATGGCATGCTTACATTGCCTGGTGTGAGTCCAAGTCTCCTCCTTGTCGGGTGTTTTCTATCCCCCAGGATTCTGGAATTTTTGCAACATGGTTTGGATTCGGGCCTTCAACTTAGTACCCTTAAGGGACAGGTGTCACCTCTGTCAATATTCTTAGTATACAGTACGTCCTGCTCCAGATATAGTACTTACACTTGGGGTTATCCTCCGCCAGATGGCGCTGCACTGCAGAGACATGCAAAACAGGCTCCTCCCGGCCCCTCAAATACCCAGGGACCTCCCACAAATCCCCAGATTTCTCTGCAGTGCTGACTGCGAAGACATGAAGTATCACTCTCTCGCAGGTGAGCGGGGCTTTTAAAGCCTGCAGCCCTGTTGGACTATTCCCACCCGTCCCTTGTGATGATGTGCCTCCCAGCCTGGGCTGCGCTGGTCGGGTGAAGGTAGGCAGCACCATGCGTGCTTATGGAGCCATGCTCCACCACAGTCCCCCACCAAAGGGTAGGCGGTTTAGGCTGATGGTGAGCCTCTAGGGCAGGGGTACTCAACCACTTCTTGTAAAGGTCCATTTACAGGCATCTGGTGAGAGGCGAAGGTCCGGACGTGGCGCTGTCAGGGAGGCTGGATAGATAGAAATCAGTGGGTTGGGGTGGATTATACATTGCAATGCCACTTCTTGTCCATGCAGTACTTCATATTGCAATGCTAGGTGCAGGGAGGCAAACAACTACATCGCCAATCTGTAACAGGGCAGCGCTGTGCATGGCAACACAAAAACAACTAAGTGCAGGGCTGTCAGGGCAGGGGGCCAGAAATTTGGCACCGAGGTCAGCATTCGGACCCCGGTCCGCCAGTTGAGTACCACTGCTCTAGGGGATGCCCCTCCCACATTATTGCCCATGCCCCGTGTAGCGGTGGGCTCTGTACAAAGGGTCGCCATCCTCCCTCGTTCCCCCCGTAGCTCGGGGGAAAAGAAAGGGGGGGGGGGTGTGTGTGGTCTCAGTGTATTGTGGTTACACGCTTACGGCCTTAGTAATGTCCTTTGACTTGTATACTTGGTGTCAGACACCGCGCTGATTTGCATTTTTATTTGTGTATCTGCTGCCGCCGCGTGCGCCTCTTTCTGGATGTGCTGCGCCGGGCTGCGGCGTCATCATTGGCAAATCATCTATTCTAAGTGTGTCATACACTTCGCTCCTCATGACAACATTGACTACTGTCTTAGAGCTTCGCACTCTTCGGGCGGGCGGGGACCTGGCTTGGCGCGCTCCATGTCACGGGCAGCTCTGGCCCGCCCTTCGAGGTTCGCTTGGCGCCATTTTGATGGTAGTCGTGCGTGCGTGGTAACAGTCCCCCTCCTTCCACGGTCTGTAAGTGCCCTCGCGGGCGATTTTCATGCTCCTTGCTTACTGTGCATGGTTCTGACACCCTTTATTCTCATTATGTCTTTCAGACGGTTGAATCCAGTGGCTTCTCCCGGCCCGGTGTAATTGCCAGTTGGGCCTAATTACTCACACTTCCCTGCGGGTCATTGGGGCATCCAGGGTAGCTTTCAGCGTCAATCCCTACTGGCCTATTGTGCATATTAATCACCATATGGAGGCATCCCAGGATATTGTGACGGGGTTTCCTTCGGGACAAGCCCTGCTGTGTGTAGCTTGTGGGGTCTCACCTATCAGCGGTGACAATGCACGGGTCTGTGTTCCTTGTGCACACTGGCGCTAATGGTACTTCCCGCCCCTCCTGTGGCTGGGCCTGCACCTCGCCTCACTTCACCTACCCCCCCAAGCCTGAGTCTAACCCCCAATACAAGCGGGGATTCTCATCCTGATGTGGCTGCTAGACTGGCCAGTGTTGAAAAATTGCTTGTTAATACCTTAGTGCGTAAGGCCACCGCAAAAAAGCGGCACTTGACCCCTGATGCCGCTCTTTTCCCTTCGGAGTCTGATGAGTTTTTGCATCTATATGGCCATACCCCCTCGGACGAAGGGGAGCTGTTCTCTGAGAAATCAAGGGGTCATGACGATTCTGGCTCTGATCACTGGACTCCGGATGATACTGACAAACTACTGGTTCAGATTTTTGAGGTTTTGTCCATCTCTTCCCCCTGTTGCGGCTCCCAGGCAAAGAGGTGAGCTCTTTCATACTGCTAAGGCTCGATTGGAATTTCCTGAGCAAACTCATTTCAGTCACCTCGTACTTAAGGAGTGGGAACATCCCAGTAGACTTCCCGGGATTCCTAAGAGTTTGGACAGGAAGTATCCTTTTCCTGCTGATATGGTCAAGTGCTGGTCATCGCCACCCGAGGTCGATGCTCCTATTCTAGGGCTGTCTAACACCTCTATTATGCACTCCCCTGACACTACTACGCTGTGGGATTCTGAGTACCGGCGCATTGACCAATTGGCATGCCTTTGCATTTGGGGGGGGCGGCGCTGCGCCCGGTTTGCGCTTTGGCCATTACTGATGTGGTCAGGAATGCACTTGATGGCCATGACGAATTGCCACCCGATAGGATTAATGCACTGTCTAACTGTGATGTGTTTGTAAACTTTATCCTGTCTGCATCGGACGATGCTATTAGGATGTGTGCCAGATCTTCTGCCTTGGCTGTAGCTATAAGCCGCGCGGTATGGCTGCGCCAGTGGGCTGCTGACAATGCTGCTAAGAAAGCCCTTACTGGGCTTCCGTTTAAGGGGCTACGCCTGTTTGGGGACCGCCTAGACCTCTTTGCTAAAGGAGGTAAGTTACCCCAGCGCAGGCGGCAGCCTCGGCCCTTTCGTTGCCAGGCCCCCTTTCAGTCCCCTACCGAGGCGCTAAGCAGGGGAAAGGGGTGTCCTTCGCGGGGGCTCGCACGGATTCCTGGCAACGGATTCCACTTACCCATCAACATTCTGGAACTACGGGCAATCAGGTTGGTACTGGAGCAGTTGACCGATCACCTGCAGGGAATGTCTGTGCAGGTGCGCTCAGACAACAGGACGACGGTTGCCTACATCAACCATCAGGGGGGGGGACCCGGAGCTGAGGTGCCCTCCAGGAGGTGTCGCGGATTCTGACATGGGCCGAGGCCAATGTTCAATGCTTTTCGGCTGTGTATATCCCGGGGGCAGAGAATCTACTGGCAGACTCTCTGAGCAGGGGGAGTGGTCCCTCTGCAACAGGGTATTCCAGTCCCTGTGTCACCTTTGGGGTCTACCGGATGAGGATCTGTTCGCATTCCGTCACAATCACATGCTCCCGGTCTTTGTCTCCCTGTCTCAGGATCCTCAGGCCTTGGCCACGGATGCTCTGTCAATGTCATGGAAGGAATTTCGGCTCCTGTATGTCTTTCCTCCGTTCCCCCTGCTGGGCAGGGTTCTGCGCAAGATTGCTCTGGAAAGGGTGCCAGTGATTCTGGTGGCCCCAAGGTGGCCAAGACGAGTGTGGTTCGCAGACATGGTACAAATGGCAGTAGACCAGTACGTCCTGCCAGGGTGCCAGATCTGCTCACTCAGGGCTCCTTACGCCATCCCAATTTACAAACTCTGGCTTTGACGGCCTGGCTGCTGAAACCTCCATCTTGATGGAGAAAGGCTTGTCTGCCTCAGTGGTGGATACCATGGTGCAGGCTAGGAAGAAAACTTCTTCTGCCATTTATTATAGGGTATGGCGTACCTACATTGATTGGTGTGAGTCTAGGTCTCTTCCCTGTAGGGAGTTCTTAGTCCCTAGGGTTCTGGAGTTTTTACAACATGGATTGGAGTTGGGTCTGAAACTCAGTACTCTAAAGGGTCAGGTTTCTGCCCTGTCTGTCTTCTTTCAGAAGTCTTTTGCTCAGCATCCCTTGGTTAAGACCTTCTTTGAGGGGGTCACCCATGTGCATCCCCCACGTAAGCCTATGGTCCCTGTTTGGGATTTGAACTTGGTTTTGTCTGCCTTGCAGGGTGCTCCCTTTGAGCCTATTCAGGATGCTGCTCTGGATGTCTTTCTGGTGGCTATTACTTCGGTCAGGCGTGTGTCTGAGCTGGCGGCTCTGTCTATTCAGCCCCCATACTATGAGAGACACCAGGACAAGGTGGTGTTCCGCTTTAAGCCAGACTTTCTGCCTAAGGTGGTGTCTGCTTTTCATTTGAATCAAGATATTGTTCTTCCTTCATTGTGTCCTAATCCTAGCAACACTAAGGAAAGGGTTCTGCATTCCTTGGATGTGGTCAGGTGTCTGAAGTATTACCTGGTAGTCACTGCGGCTTTCAGGAAGACTGATGCTCTCTTTGTGGTCCCGTCTGGTCCTAGGAAGGTTTTGGCTCCTGCCAAGTCTACTATTAGCAAATGGATTCGTCAGGCTGTGATTCAGGCCTATTCTGCTAAGGGGAAGAGTCCTCCCTTCCGCCTTACTGCTCATTCTACTCGTGCTATTGGTGCCTCTTGGGCCTTCCAGCACCAGGCTTCTGTTGAACAAGTTTGCAAGGCCACTACTTGGTCTTCTGCTCATACCTTTTCAAAGTTTTACAAGGTTGATGTTAGGGCCTCAGCTGATGCTGTTTTTGGCCGCAAGGTTTTGCAGGCGGCAGTGGTTTAAACTGTCTGCTGTCACCTTTTGTTGGGGATCCCACCCTACTTTATGGACACTGCTATTGGATGTCCCAAGTGTAAGTACTATATCTGGAGCAGGATGTACTGTATACTAAGAATAATACAATTCTGTAAAGTACTCACCTGTAGATTTGATATTATTTTTTATACAGTACGTCCTGCTCCACCCCACCCTGGTTTTTGCATTATTCTGGATCCCCTGTATGGTGATTGTTATCATTGTTATCATTACCAGTTGTTTTGGGTGGTTAAAGTCTCCCGGCTTCTTGTTCACTGCTTTTCAATGCTGGGGATTTGTGGGAGGTCCCTGGGTATTTGAGAGGCCGGGAGGAGCCTGTTTTGCATGTCTCTGCAGTGCAGCGCCATCTGGCGGAGGATAACCCAAGTGTAAGCACTATATCTGGAGCAGGACGTACTGTATACAAATATCAATTCTACAGGTGAGTACTTCACAGAATTGTATTTTTTTTCCAAAGATCCTTTGCCAATCACCGGTTGGTTAAGACCTTTTTCCAGGGAGTTACTCATGTGCATCCGCCACGTAAGCCTAAGAGGTGGCCTTTTTGGTGGCCATTACTTCGGTTAGGCGAGTTTCTGAGCTGGCGGCGCTTTCCATCAAACCTCCTTATTTTGAGCTGCATCAGGATAAGGTGGTGTTTCGGCTTAAGCCGGATTTCTTGCCTAAGGTTGTGTCTGCTTTTCATCTCAATCAGGACATTGTTTTGCCTTCTTTGTGTCCTAACCCTTCTAATTCCAAGGAGCGGACCCTTCACTCTTTGGATGTTGTCAGGACTCTGAAGTTTTATTTGGTTGCTACTGAGTCTTTCAGGAAATCTGACGCTCTTTTTGTTCTTCCTGCTGAACCTAGGAAGGGTTTGCCTCCGGCTAAATCCACTATCAGCAAGTGGATCCGTCAGGCAGTGGAGCAGGCCTATTCTGCCAGGGGGAGGGTTCCTCCTTTTAGGGTTACTGCTCATTCCACTCGTGCTATTGGTGCGTCTTGGGCTTTTCAGCACCAAGCTTCTGTTGAACAAGTTTGTAAGGCCGCAACTTGGTCTTCTGTTCATACTTTACAAGGTTGATGTTAAGGCCTCAGCTGATGCTGCTTTTGGCCGCAAGGTACTTCAGGCAGTAGTGGTTTGAACTGCCTGTTGTTACTCTTTGGGGATCCCACCCTACCTTACGGACACTGCTGTTGGACGTCCCATACGTAAGGACTTCTGGAAGCAGGCCGTGCCATGCAATAGGAAAAAGACAATTCTGTGAGTACTCACCTGTAGAATTGCTTTTACTATGCATGGCACGGCCTGCTTCACCCCACTTTTGTTATCGTTATTCTTCGTTGCCTCTTTATGGTGATTGTTCCAAGTTAGTTGGGGTTTGTTACCTTTTTTACCTTCATTATCTCCCGTTTCTTGAATAACTGCTTGTCAACGCTGGATTCGTCTAGTGGTGATCCTGTTTTTTCTTTAATGCATGGCACGGCCCGCTTCGGTATTCATAAGTTGGGTTATTCCGCCACAAGGTGGCGCAGTGGTACTGCAGAAAGCTGTGGCAGCTCCCGGCTCCCTATAAAAACGGGATTAACCATAGAGTACCCGTGTTTCCTCTGCAGTGCTACTGCGAAGTTAGAAGATGGCTATCTCTCTTGCGCAGGTGAGCGGGGCAATCAAGCCTGAGGCCCTGCATGTCTATTTCCATCCGTTTCTGGATCCTCACTGCCTCCCAGCCTTGGCTGACAGATCGGGTGAAGGTAGAAGAGCACTAGGGTCAAGTGCTCCTGGAGCGCAGCTCCAAACCGCAGACCTTGTACCACAAAGGGTAGCCGGCCATGGGCTTTATGGTGAGCCCATTAGGGATGCGGAGTTCTAGGGCCTGGGATGGCTTCTGAGCAGGTGAGTTGTTTGGAGACTATATACCCTTATCTTCCTTTTGGGGTCCCTCCCCTCCCTGCCCATGGCTGCTCGCCGCTGTCTTGTCTCTCTCTCCCCCCCCCTCTCTGACTCTGTTCGGGGGGGGGTGGCGGCGGCGAGTGGTCATGTCTGTGGTGTTTTTTGACGTCTTTTTGGGTGTTTTTAGTGTCCGCAGCGCTTTGTACTACGCTCCGTGGCTGTGGGCGCTATCGCCTGAGGTGATTTTGCTTAGTCATGGCGGTGGCCTGGTCACGTGAACGCTGGATTTCGCGCTTTTCGGGGGGGGCGGGACCGGTTGATGACGCGTATCGCCTCCCTGCGGCCCGCCTCTCGAGGTACCTCTGTCGGCACCATTTTGATTGAGCTGCGCGTCTGGTTTTCTCCCTTCCTGGCTGCTGCGCTGCTTACTCTGGTGTGTCGCCTTGTCCTGTGGTCTGTGCCTGAGTGACCCCACGGTGTCTTTGGTCCGTGAGGGGGGGTTTATTACATTTGGGATGTATGCGCTGCGGGATGCTCATATGTCTTTTTTACTTATGTCTTTCAGGCAGGATACTATTGGGTTGTGGTTTCTCCCGGCTCCACTCCTCCTCCCTCTCATTCCCCCCTTCACTGTCTTCTGGGGGCCTCCTGTGGGAGGGCATCCCGGGTGGCTCTTGTATAGCCTTTACCCACTGCTGGCCTATTGCGCCTGTGTTAATCACCATATGGAGGCTTCTGGGGATAGCGTGCTTCGGGGTCCTTTGGGGCAAGCCCGGCTGTGTTCCATGTGTGGGGTATCCCCTGTGAGTAACAGTGTCACGGTGTGCGTGCCGTGCGTTGAAAGTGTCCTTGCGCTCCAGGTTGGTTTGCCTGCTTCGCTGCCTAGCTCTGCGCATCCCTCGGCTTCACCTACTCCCCCACTCCGACAATTGGGCCCTAGTGCGGGGGATATTAGTAGAGAGTCACACTCTGATTTGGCTATGCGGGTGCCAGCATTGAGAAGCAGCTTGCCAGGTCTGTTCCTAGGAAGGCCTCTGGCAAGAAGCGCCACCTGATTTCAACTCCCTCACGCTCTACAGAGGAGTATTTGATGTCACTGCTGGACGTTATTCCCTAGAAGAAGGGGAACTGCCTCTGACTCCTCTGGGGACCAACAGGAGGTTTGTGACAGTACCCTGAATCAGGGGATCCATGGTATCCTGATGACATTTGTAATTTACTGTCTCACATTTTTGAAATTTTGCAAAATTTGACCCCCCCGTGGAGGCTAAAAGGAAACAGGGGGAGCTTTTTCATCCTGTTAGACAGCGTCTGGGGAGTTCCCCGAGCAAGAACATTTCACTTCCTTGGTGCTTAAAGCATGGGAACGTCCTAACAAGCTACCTGCTATGCCCAAGGGTTTGGATAAAAGGTATCCCTTTCCTGCTGATCTTGTTAGAAGATGGTCAGTTCCCCCGGAAGTGGACGCTCCTGTGCTAGGCTTGTCCAATACTTCGGTCATGCCTTCCCGGACACTACCACTCTGCGGGACGGTGAGGATAGGCGCATGGATCAGCTGGCCTGCCATGCCTTTACCTGTGTGGGGGCTGGCTTACGCCTGGTCTGCGCTGCGGTTATTACATCTATTACCCTTAAGTCACTGCTCAAGCGCCTCCTTGATGGCACTTCAATTTATAGAGGGGGAGAAGATTTTAGGATTCTCTTGGTTTGCTCTGATTTTCTTAGTATACAGTACATCCTGCTCCAGATAGATTACTTACACATGGGTATTACTCCACCAGATGGCGCTGGACTGCAGAGACATCGAAAACAGGCTCCTCCCGGCCCCTCAAATACCCAGGGACCTCCCACAAATCCCCAGAATTTCTCTGCAGTCTGGACTGCGAAGGACGAGAAATGGCTCTCTACTCGCAGGTGAGCGGGGCTATTAGCCTGCGGCCCTGTAGGACTATTTCCACCCGTTCCATTAGTGTTATGCCTCCCAGCCTTGGCTGCGCTGGTCGGGTGAGGGTAGGCAGCACCGCTGTGAGCCTCTATGGGATGCCCCTCCCGCACTATTGCCCCTGCCTATCGGTGGGTCCTATTTAAGTGGCCGCTGTCCTCCCTCATTCTCCTTGTAGCCTTCGGGGGAAAAGAGGGCACTTACGGACCATGGTAGGTAGAGGTCCGTCGCTCATGGGCCAACCAAGTAGGTTAAAGATGGCGTCGCTATACCTCGAGGGCTGGGCCGGTATCAGCAATGACGCGGAGCACGCCATAGACGGGCCCCGACAGAAAAGGCACGCGGTGCCGGCAATTTAAAAAAACAGTACAAGGAAAGCAAGCCAGCGCTGACACAAAGCAGAATGAATAAATAATAAGGTTTAAAACGCAGAATGCATAGCATACACATCTGAACACCCCCCCCCCCCCTCTTCATGGGGGCCATTTTCTTACAGGATCTGAGCTGCGTTCCGGTGGTAAGGGCCGGATTGCCACTTCCTTAGCTTATATGGGGGCTCCTCTCTAGCGGGGGGCCCCCACTGGTCGCAGGCATGTGTGTGTGGTTTTAGCATGTCTGGCCCCTTTCGGGGGACGGGCTCGTTCACTCCTTCCTTTCGAGGGGCCAGAGCAGCTAGGGGCTCGTCCTGGAACAGAGGCAGAGGTCGGGCACGTCCTGCGCCTGCCTGGGGTTCCAAGCCTGCCGTTAAACCGGCAATTAAGGGGCGTCCTCACCCGCAGGGGGGGGGCGGCTGCGGCTCTTCTTCCAGGTCTGGGCCCGGGAGGTCACAGACGATTGGATCTTGGAAGTGGTCTCCTCCGGGTACAAACTGGAGTTAGAGTACTGGCCGCCCCCAAGATTCTTAAGGTCTCTGGTGCCCTCGGACCCTCAGGCTGCACAGGGGCTTCTGTTAGCAGTAAAAAACCTTCTGGACATGGGGGTTATATGCCCGGTGCCTCTGTCGGAGAGAGGCAGGGGTTACTACTCCAACCTTTTCACGGTGCCCAAATAGGAGGGTTCGGTGAGACCCATTCTAGATCTCAAGGTTCTCAACAGGTTTATCAGAGCCAAAAAGTTCCGCATGGAGACTCTGCGCTCGGCTATCAATTCCCTTCGCCAAGAGGATTTTATGACATCCATAGACATCAAGGATGCGTATCTGCATGTTCCGGTTTTTCAGGCACATCAGAGATTCCTCCGGTTTGCGGTGGAAGATCAACATTATCAGTTTGTAGCTCTTCCCTTCGGTCTGACCTCTGCTCCGAGGGTATTCACCAAGGTCTTGGCGGGGATAATGGCTCTGCTCAGAGCTCAGGGCATTCGCATTGTGCCTTATCTGGACGACCTGTTGATCTCAGCTTCTTCCCTCCATCAGGCGGAGCTGGACACCCACCAGGTGGTGGCGACCCTGGAGAGGTTCGGGTGGGTGATCAACCGCAAGTCTTCTCTCTCCCCGTCTCATGTGATTTCATTTCTGGGCATGAATCTGGATACCATTCGGGCTAGAGTGTTTCTGCCCCAGACCAAGGTGCAGGGGATTCAGGGCCTGATCCGCCTTCTTCTGGCCAGTCCTTGTCCCTCAATCCGACAGGGGATGAAACTGGTGGGTCTGCTGGTATCCTCCTTCGAGGCGGTAATGTTTGCACAGTTTCATATGAGATCTCTTCAACTTCACCTATTGACGCATTGGGACAGGTTCCCGCAGTCATTGGATCATCCTTTCAGGATGTCTCCCAGGGTTCGGCAGTCCTTTCAGTGGTGGCTGGACTCGAGCAATCTGTTGAAGGGCAGATCCTTTCTGGTCCCTTGTTGGGAGACGGTTACCACGGATGCCAGCCTGTCGGGCTGGGGAGGTTATTGGAAAAGTCATCAGTTCAGCGGGGTGTGGGGTGTGGGGTGTGGGGTCCCCAGGAGGCCCACACCCCCATCAATGTCTTGGAGCTCAGAGCCATCCGACATTTACGGGGTCTACCGGTTCAGGTTCGTTCGGACAACCGAACGGCGGTAGCTTACATCAATCACCAAGGGGGGACTCACAGCAGGAGTGCCCTCAGGGAAATCTCTCTGATCCTGCACTGGGCGGAGAGCAATGTTCCTTCCATTTCAGCAGTTTACATTCCGGGAGTGGAGAACACAGAGGCGGATTCCCTGAGCAGGGGATTCTCTCACCACGGAGAGTGGTCTCTCAACCCCGAGGTGTTTCTGGATCTTTGCCGCAAGTGGGGGACTCCGGAGGTGGATCTCTTTGCCTCGAGGCACAATCACAAACTTCCAGCCTTTGTGTCTCTTTCTCAGGATCCTCTGTCTCTGGCAGTGGATGCCTTGTCACTGGCTTTGAAGGAGTTGTGTTTTCTGTACCTGTTTCCACCCGTCTCCATGCTGGACAAGGTAGTTCGCAAACTGGTTCTAGAAGGGGCACCAGCGATTCTGGTGGCTCCAAGGTGGCCAAGAAGGGTTTGGTACGCAGACGTCATAAGGATGGCCGTAGATCAGTACCGGCTTCCCTCGTTGCCGGACCTGCTATCTCAGGGTCATCTACTTTACCCCAATTTACAAACGCTGGCTTTGACGGCTTGGTTGCTGAAACCTTGATCTTGAAAGAGGAAGGTTTGTCTGAGGCTGTCGTTCAGACCCTGATTAGGGCTAGGAAGCGGTCCTCTTCTGGCATTTACTATAGGACTTGGAGGTCCTATATTGATTGGTGTGAGGATAGGGCCTTGCCTTGCAGGGTGTTTTCGATACCCAGGATTTTGGAGTTTCTTCAGCATAATCTGGATCTTGGGTTCCAGCTCAGTACTTTGAAAGGACAGGTTTCTGCTCTGTCGGTTTTCTTCCAGAGGTCTTTTGCCCTACACCCGCTGGTTAAGACCTTTTTCCAAGGGGTCGCGCATGTGCGGCCCCCTCGGAAGGCTGTAGTTCCTGTTTGGGATTTGAATTTGGTTCTTTCGGCTCTGCAGGGTCCTCCTTTTGAGCCGTTACAGGATATTGCTCTTTCGGTTCTCACTCAGAAGGTTGCTTTCCTGGTGGCTATTACCTCGGTTCGGTGTGTCTCGGAGTTGGCCGCCTTGTCGATTCAGGCCCCTTACTTTGAGAGACACCAGGATAAGGTGGTTTTTCGTTTTAAGACGGATTTCCTTCCTAAGGTGGTGTCTGCTTTCCACCTCAATCAGGATATTGTTCTCCCTTCCTTGTGTCCTAAGCCTAACAATGACAAGGAGAGGGTTCTGCACAATTTGGATGTTGTTTGCTGTGTGAAGTACTATTTGGTGACTACTTCTTCCTTCCGCAGGACGGATGCTTTTTTCGTGGTGCCCTGCGGGCCCAGGAAAGGGTTGGCGCCTGCTAAGTCTACGATTAGCAAATGGATTCGTCAGGCCATTGTTGGGGCCTATTCTGCTAAGGGGAGGACTTCCCCTTTTAGGGTCACTGCGCACTCTACTCGTGCTGTTGGTGCATCCTGGGCTTTTCAGCACCAGGCTTCTGTTGAACAAGTTTGTAAGGCTGCTACTTGCTCTTCCGTTCATACTTTTTCCAAGTTTTACAAGGTTGATGTGCGGGCTTCAGCGGAAGCTATTTTTGGCCGCAAGGTTCTGCAAGCTGCAGTGGTTTGAGTTGGTACATTCTTTACTGTTTCTGGTTCCCACCCATGACGGACACTGCTATTGGATGTCCCAGATGTCATGAGGATCGAAGTGGAGTGTATGGCACACTTAGAATAATACCGTTTTGTGAGTACTCACCTTTAAAACGGGTATTATGAGTGTGCCATACACTCCACTTCGCCCCACCCCTTTTTTTCAGGTATTCTGGGGCTTTTATATGGTGAACCATTGGTTTTGATGGTTAAGGTTATAATTGGTTCTTCCTGGTCCCTTTACTGCTTTTATACACTGGGGAATTGGTGAGAGGTCCCAGGTATATATGGACCTGGAGGGGCTTTCTTTTTTTGCATATTCATCTCTGCAGAAGTTCACCCTCTACTGGAGATTACCCAGATGTCATGAAGATCGAAGTGGATTGTATGGCACACTCATAATACCCGTTTTAAAGGTGAGTACTCACAAAACGGTATTTTTCTGACTCAGGCTCATCACCCCCAAGGGGTCATGACGATTCTGGCTCTGACCCCTGGGCCCCGGATGACACTGACAGATTACTGACCCATATTTTTGAGTTCCTGTCCACATCTCCCCCTGTTGCGGCTCCCAGGCAAAGGGGGGGAGCTTTTCCATACAGCAAAATCACGTTTGGAATTTCCCGAGCAGGCACATTTCCATAACCTTGTGCTCAAGGAATGGGAGCGCCTCAGTAAACTTCCCGGGGTTCCTAAAAGTTGGGATAGGAAGTATCCCTTTCCTGTTGATGTGGTAAGGTGTTGGTCATCCCCTCCAGAAGTGGATGCCCCAGTCCTAGGGCTATCTAACACCTCTGTCATGCATTCCCCTGACTCTACTACCCTGTGGGATGCTGAGGACCGGTGCATTGACCAGCTGGCATCCCTTGCCTTTGCATGTGCGGGGACGGCGCTGCGCCTGGTCTGTGCCTCTGCCATTACTGCTGTGGCCACTAGAACCCTTATCGGAAATATACTTGATAGTGCCCCTGATTATTTGCCTTGTGAGGTGTTTAATGTACTCTCCAGTTGTAATGTTTTTGTAAATTTTGTCCTCTCTGCCATGGATGATACCATCAGAATGTTTGCCAGAACATCTGCCCTTGTGGTGGCTATACGCCGCTCGGTTTGGCTGCGCCAGTGGGCTGCTGACAACGCTGCCAAGAAGGCCCTCACTGGTTTTCCCTTTAAAGGACTGCGCCTGTTTGGGGATCGCCTGGACCTTTTTGCCAGACAGGGGTGGGGGGTTTCCTTTCCTGGGTCCCGGGGAGATTTCTGGGGTAGGGGCAGAGGCTGTGGACGTCCTGGCCCCTCCTGGGGTCCCAAAGCAAAATCATCCCCCAAGCCCCCTCAGGCATGATGGGGCGCCCTCACCCATCCGGGTGGGGGGACGGCTGCAGCACTTTGCTCACGTCTGGAGGCTTCAGGTCTCAGACCGGTGGATTCAGGAGGTAGTGTCCTCCGGTTACAAGATAGTTTGCTGCCTGCCCTCCTCCAAGATTCATCAGATTCCGGATTCCTCAGGACCCTGTGTCAGCTCAGGAGTTAGTGCAAGCAGTGCAATGTCTTGGAACTGCGGGTGATCAGGTTAGTTCTGGCTCACTTGACTACTCGCCTTCGGGGCCTGCCTGTTCAGGTGCGCTCGGACAACCAGACGGCAGTTGCCTACATCAATCATCAGGGAGGGACCCGGAGCAAGGGGGCCCTCCATGAAGCGTCTCTGATCCTGACTTGGGCGGAGGCCAATGTCCCCTGCATATCAGCTGTTTACATTCCGGGGGTGGAAAATCGCCTGGCGGACTCTCTGAGCAGGGGGACCTCTCGCCAGGGAGAATGGTCCCTATGCAGCAGGGTGTTTCAATCTCTGTGTCACCGTTGGGGCCAACCAGATGTGGATCTGTTTGCGTCCCGTCACAATCAAAAGCTACCAACCTTTGTCTCCCTGTCCCAGGATCCTCTGGCCTTGACCGCGGATGCTCTAGCAATGTCATGTCAGGACTTTCAGTTGCTGTATGTCTTCCCTCCATTCCCACTGCTGGGCAGGTTTCTGCTCAAGATTGCTCTGGAAGGGGTGCCAGCAATTCTAGTGGCCCCCAGGTGGCCAAGAAGAGTGTGGTTCGCAGACGTGGTGCAGCTGGCAGTAGATCAGTACGCTCTGCCCTTGGTGCCAGATCTGCTCACTCAGGGCTCACTACGCCATCCCAATTTACAAACTCTGGCTTTGATGGCCTGGCTGCTGAAACCTCCATCTTGTTGGAGAAGGGGCTGTCTTCCTCGGTTGTGGATACTTTGATAAAGGCTAGGAAG
Source organism: Gastrophryne carolinensis (assembly GCA_027917425.1). Classification (NCBI taxonomy): domain Eukaryota; kingdom Metazoa; phylum Chordata; class Amphibia; order Anura; family Microhylidae; genus Gastrophryne; species Gastrophryne carolinensis. The sequence goes on from CM051241.1 coordinate 99,174,369, forward strand.
AAGTCTTCTTCTTCCATTTATTACAGGGTTTGGCGTGCCTACATTGACTGGTGTGAGTCTAAGGCTCTTCCCTGTCGTGTGTTCTCTATTCCCAGGATTCTGGAGTTCCTGCAGCATGGGTTGGAGATGGGGCTCCAACTCAGTACCCTGAAGGGGCAGGTTTCTGCCCTGGCTGTTTTCTTCCAGAAGTCCTTTGCTCAGCACCCTCTGATCAGGACCTTTTTCCAGGGGGTCACTCATGTGCGCCCCCCCACGTAAACCTATGGTGCCTGTTTGGGATTTGAACTTGGTTTTGTCAGCCTTGCAGGGTGCTCCCTTTGAACCTGTGCAGGATGCTGCCCTTGCCATTCTTACAATCAAGATTGTCTTTCTGGTGGCTATCACTTCTGTTAGGCGTGTGTCTGAGTTGGCGGCGCTTTCTATTCAAGCCCCCTACTATGAGAGACACCAGGACAAGGTGGTGTTCCGTTTCAAGCCAGACTTTCTGCCTAAGGTAGTGTCTGCCTTTCATCTGAATCATTGTTCTCCCTTCTTTGTGCCCTAATCCTAGTAATGCTAAGGAGAGGGTCTTGCATTCTTTGGATGTGGTTAGGTGTCTGAAGTACTATCTGGTGGCTACTGCACCCTTCAGGAAAACTGATGCTCTTTTTGTGGTCCCTTCTGGGCCTAGGAAGGGTTTGGCTCCTGCCAAGTCCACTATCAGCAAATGGATCCATCAGGCTGTGTTTCAGGCCTACTAAGGGGAATAATCCTCCCTTCCGCCTTACTGCTCATTCCACTCGTGCTATTGGTGCTTCTTGGGCTTTTCAGCACCAGGCTTCTGTTGAACAAGTTTGCAAGGCCGCTACTTGGTCTTCTGTTCATACCTTTTCAAAGTTTTACAAGGTTGATGTTAGGGCCTCAGCTGATGCTGCTTTTGGCCGAAAGGTTCTGCAGGCGGCAGTGGTTTAAACTGTCTGCGGCTACTTTTTCTTGGGGATCCCACCCTACTTTATGGACACTGCTATTGGATGTCCCACGTGCAAGTAATCTATCTGGAGCAGGAAATATTGTATACTAAGAATAATACAATTCTGTGATTACTCACCTGTAGAATTGATATTATGAGTATACAGTACGTCCTGCTCCACCCCACCCTTGGTTTTGCATTATCTTGGATCCCCTGTATGGTGATTGTTATTATTGTTATAGTTCTAGTTTGGGTTGTTTTAATTCTCCTGGCTTCTCGTTAACTGCTTTTCAATGCTGGGGATTTGTGGGAGGTCCCTGGGTATTTGAGGGGCCGGGAGGAGCCTGTTTTCGATGTCTCTGCAGTCCAGCGCCATCTGGCGGAGTAATACCCACATGTAAGTAATCTATCTGGAGCAGGACGTACTGTATACTCATAATATCAGTTCTACAGGTGAGTAATCACAGAATTGTATTTTTGTGGCCTTTATCCTCCAGGCTATGGATGATGCTGTGCGGTTGAGCGGCAGGGCCTCTGGTGGCGCCAGTGGGGTGCTGACGCTGCTGCGAGAGAGGGCTCTCACTGGTCTTTTCGCGGGGCTGCGGCTCTTTGGGAAGCGTCTTGATGTTTTAGCCAAGGATGGCAGGCTGCCTCAGCGTAGGAGGCAGTCTCGGCCCTTTCGGGGGCCCTCTGCCCCACTCTCCTCCTTTCATGCTCCCAGAGGAGGCCGGGGCTCCCTCCTCCCCAGTGGTCGTAGAGATTCTTGGGGCCATGGCAGACTCTGCGGTCTTCCCGGTCTCTCCTGGAACTCCAAGCCCAAACCCTCTCCCAAACCCCGTCAGGCATGAAGGGGCACCCTCACCCATCCGGGTGGGGGGACGGCTATGGCTCTTTGCTCACGTCTGGAGGCTTCACGTTTCAGACCGTTGGATACAGGAGGTGGTGTCCTCCGGTTACAAGATAGAGTTTGCAGCCTGCCCCCCCAAGTTTCCTCAGGTCCCGGATATCTTTAGACCGCCTATCTGCCCAGGGGTTGCGTCTGGCGGTTCAATGCCTGTTGGAGTCAGGAATCATTTGTTTGATGCCCCATCAAGAACGGTGTAGGGGGTACTATTCCAATCATTTCACGGTCTCCAAAAAGGACGGCTCTCTGAGGCCCATTCTGGACTTAAAGGCCCTCAACAAATTTGTCAGATTCAAGCATTTTTGTATGGAAACGCTGCGCTCTGCTGTCGGTACCCTTCACCCAGGCGACTTCATGACCACTGTGGACATCAAGGATGCTTATCTTCATGTGCCTATCTTCCCAGGTCATCAGAGATTTCTAAGGTTCGCGCTGGAGGATCAGCATTACCAGTTTGTGGCTTTACCCTTCGGAATCACCTCGGCACCTTGAGTGTTCACCTAGGTACTGGTGGGAGTGATGGCTCTACTAAGGAACCAGGGCATCCACATCATTCCTTACCTGGACGACATCCTGATCGTGGCCAACTCCTTACTGCCTCAGGCCGAGCAGGACACTCAGATGGTGACCTCCACTCTAGAGTCCTTTGGCTGGGTGATCAACTATCCCAAGTCCTCTCTGTCCCCGAACTTGGTGAGGTCCTTTCTGGGCACATTTCAGGCCAGGGTATTCCTTCCTCAGCAGAAGGTGGAGGGTCTTCAGATGCAGGCTCGGGCCCTGCTATCATGCCCTCATCCCTCCATCCGTCAGGGGATACAGCTGGTGGGCCTCATGGTGTCCTGCTTCAAGACAGTCCCCTTTTGCTCAGTTTCACATGAGACCTCTTCAGTTGCCCCTCTTGTCAGTTTGGGATCGGGACCCTGTGTCCTTGGATCAGGAATTTGTTCTGTCCCCTCTGGCCAGTCGGTCCCTCTCGTGGTGGCTGGACTCCAGGAACCTTCTGGGGGGCAGGACTTTTCTGCCCCCGTGCTGGGAAACGGTCACCACGGATGCCAGTCTGACCGGTTGGGGATGCTTCTGGAAGTCCCTGAGGTTCCAGGGTCGGTGGGGCCCACAAGAGGCCCATGCTTCCATCAACGTCCTGGAACTGAGGGCGATGAGGTTGGTTCTCTCTCGCCTGACCACTCACCTTCAGGGTCGGGCTGTTCAGATCCGCTCAGACAATCAGACGGTGGTGGCCTACATCAATCATCAAGGAGGAACTCAGAGCAAGCGGGCCTTCAACGAAGTGTCCCTGATACTGCCTGGGTGGAACAGCATGTTCCCTGCATTTTAGCGTTTTACATTCTGGGGGTGGAGAGGCGAACTCCCTGAGCAGGGGGTCGTCTCGTCTCTCCCTGTGTCACCGCTGGGGTCAGCCGGATGTGGACCTGTTTGCATCCCGTCACAATCGCAAACTTCCCAGATTTGTCTCTCTGTCTCAGGATCCTCTAGCCTTCGCCACGGATACCTTGGCAATTCCTTGGATGGAATTTCAGCTTCTCTATGTGTTCCCTCTGTTCCCTCTTCTCATGTGCAAGATAGACCAAGAGTGGGTACCAGCCATCCTGGTGGCCCCTTGTTGGCCACGAAGGGTTTGGTTCACAGACGTCGTGCAGTTGGCAGTAGACCGGTACGTCTTGCCCGAGATCCAGATCTCTTCACTCAGGGGCAGCTACGCCATCCCAATTTACAAAGGCTGGTTTTAACGGCTTGGCTGCTGAAACCTCCATCTTAAAGAAAAAGGGGTTACCTGCTTCTGTTGTTGATACCATGATTAGGGCTAGGAAGAAGTCCTCGTCTTCCATCTGTTACAGGGTCTGACATGCTTAAGACTCAAGACTTAAAGGAGCCGCAGCACTCAACTCTGTTAGCTTGCAGACCAACCTATAATCTGTCTCTAAATCTAGTAAAAACAGAGGCTCGGTCACACACATCTGCAGAAGTATGCTAAGCTGCACCACCACGCCAAGGTGCCTCTATGGGTGCAGTCCTAACTATAATCTATGAGAGCCTCATTTGGGACATACAATGCAAGAGCTAAAATGGGAACAGCTTACCTGAGGTTCCCCTAAACCTCATGTGCAAGCCATGGGGTGGAAGGGTCAAGATCTTGCAATACAGCCTAGACCCCACACCCCATGTGCTTGCACAAATTCAAAGTGGACAAACTGGCATGCTTACATTGCCTGGTGTGAGTCCAAGTCTCTTCCCTGTAGGGTGTTTTCTATTCCTAGGATTTTGGAATTCTTGCAACATGGTTTGGATTTGGGTCTTTAACTTTGTACCCTTAAAGGCCATGTTTCAGCTCTGGCAATTTTTTTCCAAAGATCTTTTGCCATTCACTGGCTGGTCAAAACTTTTTTCCAGGGTGTTTCTCATGTGCGTCCACCCCGTAAGCTTTTGCTTCCAGTCTGGGAACTGAATCTGGTGTTGTCTGCTATGCAGGGGCCTCCCTTTGAACCTATCCATGAGGCCGCCTTGCCTATTTTGACTCTTAAGGTAGCTTTTTTGGTGGCTATCACTTCGGTAATGCGAGTTTCTGAGCTAGCGGCGCTTTCCATCAAGCCTTCTTATTTTGAGAGGCATCAGGATAAGGTGGTGTTTTGGCTTACGCCAGACTTCTTGCCTAAGGTTGTGTCTGCCTTTCATCTCAATCAGGACATCAGCTTGCCTTCATTGTGCCCTAATCCTGCTAATTCCAAGGAGCGAACACTGCATTCCCTGGATGTGGTTAGGGCTCTGAAGTTTTATTTGGTTGCTACAGAGACTTTCAGGAAGTCTGATGCTCTTTTTGTTCTCACTTCAGGACTAAGGAAGAGTTTGCCTCCGGCTAAATCCACTATCAGCAAGTGGATCCGTCAGGCGGTGGTTCAAGCCTATTCTGCTTAGGGAAAGAATCCTCCCTTTAGAATTACTGCTCATTCCACTCGTGCTATTGGTGCCTCTTGGGCTTTTCAGCACCAGGCTTCTGTTGAACAAGTTTGCAAGGCCGCTACTTGGTCTTCTGTTCATACTTTTTCCAAGTTTTACAAGGTTGATGTTAAGGCCTCAGCGGATGCTGCTTTTGGCCGCAAGGTGCTTCAGGCGGTAGTGCCTTGAACTACTGGCCGTTGCTTTTTGGGGATCCCATCCTACTTTTGGACACTGCTTTTGGATGTCCCAACTGTTATGAATACCGAAGCGGGTCGTGCCATGTATTAAAGAAAAAAGCAATTCTGTGAGTACTCACCTGTAGAATTGTTTTTGTTCTTGCATGGCACGGCCCGCTTCGCCCCACCCTCATTGTCGTTATTCTTGGTTGCCTCTTTACGGTGATTGTTCCAAGTTAATTTGGGTTTTTTTTCTTACCTTGTTACATTCTTTCCTTTATTCTCTCCCGGCTTCTTGTCTCACTGCTCGTCTACGCTGGGAACTCTATGGTTAATTGTTTTTATAGGGAGCCAGGAGCTGCCACAGCTTTCTGCAGTACCACTGCGCCACCTTGTGGCGGAATAACCCAACTGTTATGAGTAACGAAGCGGACCGTGCCGTGCAAGAACAAAAACAATTCTACAGGGGAGTACTCACAGAATTGCTTTTTTATATGGTACCGGGAGGAGCCACAACTCTTCTGCAGTACACTGCGCCACCTTGTGGCAGAATTACCCATACGTAAGGACTTCTGGAAGCAGGCCGTGCCATGTATAGTAAAAGCAATTCTACAGGTGAGTACTCACAGAATTGTCTTTTTGTCTGTAATCACCATAATGGAGGCTTCTGGAGATAGCGAGCTTGGGGGCCCTTCGGGGCGAGCATCATTGTGCCTTATGTGTAGTACTTCCCCTTTGAGCTGTCGCAGCACGTTTTGTGTCCCCTGCACCCAAAACGTTATTGCTGAACAGGATGGGCCTAGCGTCCCACTCCCCAGCCCGATTCTACCGGCGGCCTCGCCGACCCCCCCCGCGCCTGCACTTAGCTCCTAGCGAGGGGGAGATCAGCTGGGGGTCCCACTCAGACCTAGCGTTGCACATGGCCAGCCTGGAACGGCAATTGGCCCGCCCCGCTGCCGGTAAGCCTGTAGTAAGAAGCGGCATTTGGAACCAGCTTATTCTCTCTTTGCTGCTGATGATGATGATGCTTACGAGACTCTCGGCGATCGTGACTCCATGGAGGAGGGTGAGTTGTTCCATGACTGTCGTATTTGAGACCTTGCACATTGTGCCCCCTAAAGTGGCCAAAAAGAAGCAGGGGGAGCGTTTCCGGAGCAGGGTCATTTCTCCAAGATGGTTCTCAAGGAATGGGAGAGACCCAATAAGTTACCCTTGTTGCCCAAGGGGCTGGACAGACGGTATCCCTTTTCGGAGGAACTGGTCCGTCGTTGGTCTTGTCCCCCGGAGGTGGACGCTCCTGTTCTAGGGCTCTCCAATACATCTGTGATGCCTTCGCCGGACACTACCACTTTGCGTGATAATGCGGACAGGCGCATGGGTCAACTCGCTTGTTATGCTTTTACTTTTGTGGAAGCTGGTTTGCTCCCAGTCTGCATCGCGGCTATTGTTGCCATTGCCATAAAGAAGAAGGTTAAGCACCTTGGGGAGGCCGCCCGATCCCGCAAGCAAGCGGACGAGTATAAGGATCTGTTGGTTTGCACTGACTTTATTGCATTTGTGCTCTCGGCATTGGACAATGCTGTTCGGCTTGGTGGTAGGGCTTCGGCTCTACTGGTGGCTCTCCTTCGGTCCATTTGGCTGCGGCTGCCGCCAAGAAGTCTCTGACTGGTCTCCCCTTCATGGGACTGTGTCTCTTTGGGGAGCGCCTTGGTCTCCTGGCCAAGGACGGCCGGCTCCCTCAACGCAGGAAGCTATCCCGGTCCTTTCGGGGGTCCTCTTCCTTTCGCCCCTTCCGAGGGGGGGCTCCTCTTCGGGCGGTCGCTGGGACTCCTGGGGGACGAGGTAGGTCCCGCGGGCATCCTGGTCTCTTCTGGGGGTCCAAATCCAAGCACCCCACCAAGGTCCCTCAGACTTGAGGCGCCCTCACCCAACAGATGGGGGGACGGCTTCTGCTATTTGTTCATGTCTGGAGACAACTCGTCTCAGACCGGTGGATTCAGGAGGTGGTGTCCTCCGGCTACAAGATAGAGCTGGCAGCTTGGCCGCCCCCAAGATTCTTCGGTCCCGGATCTCCCAGAACCCCGTGACGGCGCAGGACCTGAGATTGGTTGGTTTGTCCTGTGCCCCTTCAGGAGCGGGGTCGGGGGTTCTACTCCAATCTGTTCACAGTGCCCAAGAAGGACGGTTCCCTGAGGCCCATTCTGGATCTGAAGGGCCTCAACAGATTCGTCCGGTTCAAACACGTCCGCATGGAGACCTTACGGTCGGCGGTGAGCGCCCTTCGACCTGGCGACTTCATGATCACGGTGGACATCAAGGATGCCTATCTGCACGTTCCTACTTTCAGGGTACTTCAGAAGTTCTTGAGGTTCGCCTTGGAGGATCAACACTACCAGTTTGTGGCCTTGCCGTTCGCAATCTCTTTGGCCTCTTGGGTGTTCACCACTCTCGAGTCCTTTGGCAGGGTGATCAATTATCCCAAGTCTTCACTCACTCCGTCTTTAGTGAGGTCCTTCCTGGGCATGACGTTGGACACCTCTCAGGTCAAGGTGTTCCTCCATCAGCAGAAGGTGGAGGGTCTTCAGACGCAGGTGGGGGCCTTGCTGTCGTGTCCACATCCATCCATCCGTCTGAGGATGCAGTTGGTGGGCCTCATGGTGTCTTGTTTCGGAGCTGTGCTCAGTTCCACATGAGACCTCTTCAGTTGAATCTTTTGACCTTTTGGGTTTGGACTCAGGAGTCTCTGGAGCAGGAATTGGCTCTGTCCCCTCTGGCCAGTCAGTCCCTCTTGTGGTGGTTGGACTTTCTTCCTCCGTGCTGGGTCACCACGGACACCAGTCTGACCGGTTGGGGAGGGTTCTGCAGGGTGCTTTTCCTCCCTTTCCTCTCCTGGGTCGTGTGCTATGCAAGATAGCCCAGGAGGGGGTTCCGATCATTCTGGTGGCCCCCTGCTGGCCGAGAAGGGTATGGTTCACGGACGTCATCCAGATGCGCCATCCCAATTTACAAACGCTGGCTTGTCGGCTTGGCTGCTGAAACCTCCATCCTGATGAATAAGGGGTTGCCGGCTTCTGTTGTCGGTACCATGGTTCAGGCTCGCAAGAAATCCTCTTCTATGATTTATTACAGGGTCTGGCACGCTTACATTGCCTAGCGTGAGTCTAAGTCTTTTCCTTGTCGCACTTTTTCCATTTCCAGGATTTTGGAGTTTCTACATCATGCTCTAGAGTCGGTCTACAACTGAGTACCCTCAAAGGACAGTTTTCGGCCTTGGCAATTTTTTTCCAAAGATCTTTCGCCAATCATAGGCTTATCAAGATTTTTTTCCAAGAAGTTACTCAGATACGTCCACCGCGTAAGCCCCTGCTACTGGTGTGGGATTTGAACTTGGTGCCTTCTGCTCTCCAGGGTCCCCCCTTCGAGCCCTTGTGCGATGCTCCTCTGTCCATTCTGACTCTTAAGGTGGCCTTTTGGCTGCTATCACTTCGGTGCGTCGCGTCTCTGAGCTAGCGGCGCTTTCTATGAGACCTCTTTATTTTGGGCGGCATCAGGATATGGTAGTGTTCCGTCTTAAACCGGAATTCTTGCCCAAGGTTGTTTCTGCCTTTAATCTCAATGAGGACATTGTCTTGCCTTCCTTGTGTCCTGCCCCTTCAAATTCTAAGGAACGGAACCTTCATTCTCTGGATGTGGTCAGGGCGCTCAGATATTATTTGGTTGCCACTGAGTCTTTCGGAAGTCGGATTCTCTGTTTGTTCTCCCTGCCAGGCCTAGGAAGGGCTTGCCTCCGGTCAAATCCACTATCAGCAAGTGGATCAGACAGGCGGTGGTGCAAGCGTACTCTGCCAAGGGGAAGGAACCCCCTTTCTGTGTTACTGCTCACTCCACTAGAGCTATTGGGGCTTCTTGGGCTTTCAGCTCCAGGCTTCAGCTCCAGGCTTCAGTTGAACAGGTTTGTAAGGCCGCTACTTGGTCTTCAGTTCATACTTTTCTACGTTTTACAAGATTGATGTTAGGGCCTCAGCTGTTGCTGTTTTTGGCCGCAAAGTGCTTCAGGCGGTAGTGGCTTGAACTACCTGCTGTTGCTCACTGGGGATCCCACCCTTCTTCTTGGACACTGCTTTTGGATGTCCCAAATGTAAAGAATTGAAGATGAAGCAACCGTGTTGGAATACCCAGAAAAATACAATTCTGTGATTACTCACCCGTAGAATTGATTTTATGGGTATCCAGCAGGGGTTGCTTCATCCCACCCTCGCTTTTTGTTATCCTCTTTTGCCTTGTTGATTTGGTGACTTGGTGATTTTCTTGAGAGTTCTTAGTGGGGCTGTGTTTAATCAACATTTTTTTTGCCTCCCGGCTTCTTGCATTACTGCTTTTAAAAACTGGGTATTGTGGGTAATTTCCTGCCTTTTATGCGCTGGGAGGAGCCACAAGTCTTTCTGCAGTCGACTGCGCCACCTGGTGGCGGATTACCCAAATGTAAAGAATTGAAGATGAAGCAACCCGTGCTGGATACCCATAAAATCAATTCTACAGATGAGTAATCACAGAATTGTATTTTTTTTAATTGTATTCTAATTCTTTGTTCTGTTTTTATTATATTTCTTCTTTTTTTTCTTCTATTGTTTTTCAGTCATTCTATTGTTTTTTTCCTTCTAGTCTTTCTCTTTTTTTTTCTTTCCATCCATCTGTTCTTTCTTTCATCTGTTCATTCTGTCATTCCTTTTCCTTCTATTTTTTTGTCAATCTTTCTATTTCTTTCATTCCTTTTATTCTTTCATCCATTCTCTTTTTTGCTTTCTTTCATTCCTGCTATACTTTGTCATCTTTCTTTTATTTTGTTTTCTTTCTGTTTTTTAGCAGTATTCACCATACATGCAACTTTATCCAGACGCGTAGCTAGGGGAGGGGCAGAGGTGACAGGTGCCCCGGGTGCAGCAGGTCAGGGGGGCCTGAGCACATATGGGGGGGCACCATTTTGAATCTTTGCCCCGGGGTGCCAGAAAGCCTAGCTACTCCTCTGCTTTATAACTATGTATGGAGTGTCATATCCCCCCCCCCCAAGGGGCCCATTGAGACTCTTGTCCAAGGGCCCACATAAACCTGGAGCTGGCGCTGCCTCTAAGGATGCGCAATTGTTCGCTCGCTGCACATGGATCATATCTGACCAACTACATTGAAGTACTCTATGCCATTCACAAGCCACCTGCAGGGGGCAGCAGAGTCCTGTTAATCCAGATGACATTATAATAATCCCATCATATAATTATTGGAATCCGTTTATTCCAGGGGGTGCGGACCTTCATTTTGGTTTAAATTAAAAATGGGCCCCCTGTGTTGTGGTATGATACTCCACATACGGTGCATGTGCATTTGTGTGACTGCTGCCGAAGAATAAAAAGAAAAGAGGGAATGATGACATATAGAAGGAATGACAGGAAAAAGAATAGGAAAAGAGCAACTTTCCTAGAACAGAAAGTATTTGCACAGTACCCAGTCCAAGGACAGATAGCATTACCCATCTTTCCTTGCAGTAGGCGGAGCTATGCAAATAATCTCTTTATGTCTCTGTGCCATCCAAGGCCCTTAGAAACGCTAAGGGTGCAATGCCAAGGATTAGCTTTAAATTTTACACAGCCAGACACATCCAACTAGTGCACACGTGTCTAAGGGCCTTGGATGGTACAGAGACATAAAGAGATGATTTGCATAGCTCCACCTACTGCAAGGATTTATGGGTAATGCTATCTGTCCTTGGACTGGGTACTGTGCAAATACTTTCTGTTCTAGGAGAGCGCTTCTTTTCCTCTACCTTTTTGAGTAGAGTTTTTTTTTGTCTATTAAGCCCCCCTATATTAGGCCTAACATGGGTCTCTCCACATACTGGCTGGCTGGAAAGAGAGAACAGGAATGACAAAAAATGAATAGATGGAAAGACATCTAAACAATAATGGAAATAAACTATAAGAATAACATTTAAAAAAGCGTAGATTGAATGACAACAATAGATTAAAAAGTATGACAGAATAAAGCTAGAGAGAGAAAAAATAAGAGATGAAAGGAAAGAAAGAATAGAGGGACTGACAGAAAAAAAAGAGAAGAAATGACAGAGAAAACATAAAGGAATGGCAGAATGAGCAGATGAAAGAAAGAAAAAAGAACAGTAGGAAAGAAACAGAATAGGAGGAATGGAAAAAATAATCAAAGGAAAGAACGATGAAAAGAACAGATAAAAGAATAGAAGAATTGATTGTAAAAAAAAAAAAAAAATGAAAGCAGGAAAGAGAGAAAAGGAATGACAAAAAACGAATAGATGGAAAGAAATCTAAATAATGGAAATAAACTAAGAAAGAATAACTTTTAAAGCGTAGATTGACAACAATAGAATGTAAGAATAAAGCTAGAGAAAGGAAAGAATGAATAGAGGGACTGACAGAAAAAAAGAAGAAATTACAGAAAAAAAACTTAAAGGAATGGCAGAATGAGCAGATGAAAGAAAGAAAAATAACAGAAGGAAAGAAACAAAGAATAGGAGGAAAGAACGATTAAAAGAACAGAAGGATTGATTGTAAAAAAAATGAAAGCGAGAGAGAAAAGGACAACAACAATAGCTTTATTCTGTCATTCCTTTTATTCTATTGTTGTTGTCCTCTCGCTTTCATTTTTTTTTACAATCAATGCTTCTGTTCTTTTAATCGTTCTTTCCTTCGATTATTTTTGCCATTCCTCCTATTTTTTGTTTCTTTCCTTCTGTTATTCTGTTATTTTTCTTTCTTTTTCATTTGCTCATTCTGCAATTCCTTTACGTTTTTTTTTTTTCTGTAATTTCTTTTCTTTTTTTTCTGTCAGTCCCTCTATTCATTCTTTCCTTTCTCTAGCTTTATTCTGTCATTCCTTTTATTCTAGAGAAAGAAAAGAAAGAATAGAGAACAGAAAAGAGAGAAGAAATGACAGAAAAAACATAAAGGAATGGCAGAATGAGCAGATGAAAGAATAGAAGGACTGGCATAAGGTAAGGCTCCTCCCCCAATGGCCAATCTGCCCCTGGCTGACAGTGCTTAGTCCTGGTTACTGCACAGCCCTCTGTCATGCATAGGGGCTGCCCAGGGTAAAGGGAATGAGGTGGGGCCCTCCCAAGGTGCAGAGGTCCCGATACCTTCCTGGTGCTGAAGCCTGCCCTGGAAGGAGTGACTGGTGGTATGTGCTGTTGTTTACTGTAGGGAGCCAATAGGCAATTGCCAACACCCTGGATGCATTGTTCTGATGTATTGCGTAAGCTAAATGGGGGACCTGAGGTACCTAATAGATGCCTGGTTTCCCCTCTTTGTGAATTAGAAGGTTGGGGTCTGCTTTAACTTTTCTTTAAACAATCCGTACCATACCAACACACCGGAAGCTCTGCAGCACTGACTAAGATAAACCAGGGCCGGATGGTTTCACCACCTACTTATCTTGGGTCTCCGGCAGTATTCCCAGCACTCCTTCATCTGATTCACACACCCCTGCCAGCAGGGCTGGCCTTAGGGTCGCTGCCGCCCTGTGTAAGATTTCTGGATGCCCCCCTGGGGAAATCCGGAGAAGAGAGCCACAGGGAAGGGGCAAGAAAAACAGGGGAGGGCCAGAGGGATGCTGGCAAGAGCAGGATTCTGAAAGGCAGCCGTGAACTTGAGTGGCAGTTTAGCTTAAATGACAGAGCAGTACAGTCACACCGCTGCATGGGATTGGCTGACAGACCTGTCACTCCAGGTCTCGGCTTCTGTGCAGGTTACAAACCCCAGTGTTGCTCTATATGTCATTGTCCAAATTGGGCTTAGCACAGGAGGAGGAGGAGGGGGGGGGACATTTTTCAAAATGTTTCAACTGCCTTCTAGCCCCGGAAAAACCTGTGTTTTTTTTTTTTTTTACTAAAGCCTTTTCTCAATATTCATAACAACACAAACTGGATGCAGTTGGCCATAACCCCACCCCTTGGTGCTTTCCAGTAATGATGCGTTCAGTTACAGTACCCACAGCTCAGCATTGGGGAGCACTTCAACCTAACTGCTGTTAGGTGATAGTTTAGTTGTAACTGAATTAATTAGCATATGGCTGCCATTCGGGCATCATATTGCTTCCTGTTTTTATGACTATTGGGCAAAGGCTTTAGTAACTAAAAAAAGAAACACCGGCTGGGGATAGAAGGTGACAACATTAAACTAGCTTTCTGGATATAGGTGCACTTTAAAGTGGACCAAAACCCAGGATTTGGAGTATCCTGGGTTTTGGTCCTTGCCCCGAGGGCACCCTGATCGGGGTCATCTTGCTGTGTGACACCCCCCAGGCCACCCGATCTGACTCGCCTTGCCTGGGTTCTACGGCACATGCGTGGCATTTCATCCAATCAGCGTACTCGGATCTGCTCTCCCCCCTTCCTCCAAGACGGACTGGATAAGAGTGCTCTGGCAGCCACATCCCCCACTACCCTCTAACAGGAAGTGTGCCCTCACTGGCCATTCACAAATGCCTAGCATGCGCACGTGCCCTGCTGAGGGGATAGTCGGGATGCGGCCGCTGCTCGCACATGCAGCGTTTGACTGGGAAAGAAGGTGAGTTTCCGAGCGACCTGGGGGTTTCACACAGCAGGGCATCCACAATCTGGGCGAGGGAATCTAGCGGCCCTGGAAACTTATAGATTCCAGGGCCATTGGGGCGTGGGTTTTGGTCCACTTTAAAAGACAAGTATCGTTTGTCAACTACTCTGGAGGGGCTGTGTGTTTATTTTCATCAGTGACATGTCTCTGCCTCTCAGCTAAATACTTCTAGTGCTGGGTAAACTTGTTACATTTAGTACAGTTGATTGTTAGTTTATGATATATATGTAGCTAAATGTAACAAGCTTTCCCTGCACTAGGGGGAGTGTCATTGTTGAAAATACACATATCCCTTCAAACCATACTTGCCCTTTAAAGTAGACCAAAACCCATGGAGATTTATTCCCTCCCCCTGGGGCATCCAAAATCGGGACGTTCCGCTGTGTCAAACCTCCCAGGTCGCCCCATACACTTACCTTCCTTTCCGGTCCAATGGCGCATGCGCAAGCAGCAGCTGCATCCCCGTTATCCCTCTAGCAGGGCGCATGCCCGCACAGGCATTTGTGAACACATAGAGGAGCCGAAACTCCGTCCAAGGCCAAACCGGTAGCATAGGCTTACATGGCGGACGCACATGAGTAATTCCTTGGAAAAAGGTCTTAACCAACCGGTGATTGGCAAAGGATCTTTGGAAAAAAATTGCCAGAGCTGACACCCGTCCCTTGAGGGTACTAAGTTGAAGGCCCGAATCCAAACCATGTTTGAATTTTGCAAAAATTCCAGAATCCTGGGGATAGAAAACACCCGACAAGGAAGAGACTTGGACTCACACCAGGCAATGTAAGCATGCCAGACCCTGTAGTAGATAAAGGACGAGGACTTCTTCCTAGCCCTAATCATGGTATCAACAGAAGCCGGCAACCCCTTATCCATCAAGATGGAGGTTTCAGCAGCCAAGCCGTTAAAGCCAGCGTTTGTAAATTGGGATGGCACAGTAGACCCTGAGTGAGCAGATCTGGATCCTTGGACAAGACATACTGATCTACTGCCAACTGCACGACGTTTGCGAACCACACCCTCCTTGGCCAACAGGGGGCCACCAGGATGGCTGGTACCCCTTCCTGGGCTTGCACAGCACCCTGCCCAGCAGAGGAAAGGGAGGGAACACATAGAGGAGCCGAAACTCCATCCAAGGCATTGCTAGCACATCCATGGCAAAGGCCAGAGGATCCTGTGACGGAGACAAACCTGGGAAGCTTGTGATTGTGGCGGGTTGCAAACAGGTCCACATCCGGCTGACCCCAGCGGTGACACAGGGTGTGAAATACCTTGTTGCTGAGGGACCATTCCCCCAGCCGAGACGTCCCCCTGCTCAGGGAGTCTGCCTCCTGGTTCTCCACCCCCGGAATGTAAACTGCCAAAATGCAAGGGACATTCTCTTCCGCCCAAGACAGTATCAGGGACACTTCCTTGAGGGCTCGCTTGCTCTGAGTCCCTCCCTGATGATTGATGTAGGCAACCGCCGCCTGGTTGTCCGAGCGGATCTGAACAGCCCGACCCCGAAGGTGTGTGGTCAGCTGAGAAAGAACCAATCTGATCGCCCCCGGGTCTAGGACATTGATAGGAGCATGGGCCTCCTGGGGGCCCCACCAACCCTGGAACTTCAGAGACTTCCAAAAGCCCCCCAACCGGTCAGACTGGCATCCGTGGTGACAGTCTCCCAGCACGAGGGCAGAAAGGTCCTGCCCACTAGAAGGTTCCCTGAGTCCAGCCACCACGAGAGGGACTGTCTGGCCAGGGGGGACAGAACAAATTCCTGATCCAGGGACACGATCCCAAACTGACAAGAGGTGCAACTGAAGAGGTCTCATGTGAAACTGAGCAAAGGGGACCGCCTTGAAGCAGGACACCATCAGACCCACTAACTGCATGCCTTGCCGGATGGAAGGATGGGGACACAAGAGCAGAGTCCGTGCCTGCTTCTGAAGGCTCTCCACTTTCTGCTGAGGCAGGAATACCTTGACCTGAGAGGTATCTAGAGTCCTGCCCAGAAAGGACTTAACCAAAGACGGAGACAGTGAAGACTTGGGATAGTTGATCACCCAGCCGAAGGACTTGAGAGTGGAGGTCACCACCAGAGTATCCTTCTCGGCCTGATGAAGAGACTGAGCTGCAATCAGAATTTCGTCCAGGTAAGGGAGGATGCGAATGCCCTGATTCCGCAGCAGAGCCATCACGCCCACCAGCACCTTGGTGAACACCCAAGGCGCCGAGGTGATACCGAGCGGTAAAGCCACAAACTGGTAATGCTGATACTCTAGAGCGAACCTGAGAAATTTCTGATGACCTGGAAAGATTGGCCCGTGAAGATAGGAATCCTTGATGTCCACGGAGGTCATGAAGTCGCCCGGGCGAAGGGTACTGACAGCCGAGTGTAGCGTCTCCATGCGAAAGCGCTTGAACCTGACAAACTTGTTGAGACCCTTCAAGTCCAGGATGGGCCTCAAGGACCCATCTTTTTCGGGGATCGTGAACAGATTGGAGTAGAACCCCTGACCTCGTTCCTGGGAAGGCACCAGGCAAATGACTCCTGATTCCAACAGACGTTGAACCGCAAGGTGCAAACCCTAAGCTGACCGAGGGTTTTGAGACATCCGGGATCTGATAAACCTTGGGGGCAGCCAGGCTGCAAACTCTATCTTGTAACCGGAGGACACCACCTCCTGAATCCACCGGTCTGAGACGCAGAGCCTCCAGACGTGAGCAAAGAGCCGAAGCCGCCCCCCGACCCGCATGGGTGAGGGCGCCTCCTCATGCCTGAGGGGGCTTGGGAGAAGGTTTGGGCTTGGAACCCCTTGAGAGACCGGGACGACCGCGTGGTCTGCCACGGCCCCAAGAATCCCTGCGGGTACCCGAAAAGAGGGAACCACGACCTCCTCTGGGAGCACGGAAGGAGGGGAGGGAAGCGGAGGGCTCCCGAAAAGGCAGAGGCTGCCTCCTACGCTAAGGCAGCCTACCATCCTTGGCTAGAACATCCAGACGCTCACCAAAGAGCCGCAGCCCCGTAAAGGGGAGCCCAGTGAGAGCCTCCTTAGCGGCAGCAACAGCTGGCCCACTGACGCAGCCAAACAGAGTGGCGCATAGCCCCCAAAGGGCAGAGGCCCTACCACTCAGCCGTACCGCATCATCCATGGCAGTAAGGACAAAGGCAACAAAATCAGAGCAAAGCAAAAGGGCCCTATACTCCTCCCCCCTGCTACCAGCCGTAGCGCCATCAACGAGACGCTTGAGCGGTTTCTTAAGGGCAATAGCTGTAATGGCAGCGGCGCAGACCGGACGCAGCCCAGCCCCCACAAATGTAAAAGCATGGCAGGCCAGCTGATCCATGCGCCGGTCCTCGCTGTCCCGCAGTGTAGTAGTGTCAGGGGAAGGCATGACCGGCGTGTTGGACAGCCCTAGAACGGGAGCTTCCAACTCAGGGGCACACGACCATCGCTTGACCAGGTCGACAGGAAAAGGATACCTCTTATCCAACCCTTTGGGCACCGTGGGCAATCTACTAGGACGTTCCCACTCCTTTAGCACCATATTAGTGAAATGGCTCTGCTCAGGGAACTCCAGACGCTGTTTTTTAAGACGAAAGAGCTCACCCTGCTTCCTCTTAGCCACCTCAGGCAGGACAATGTGCAAGATTTCAAAAATGTGAGCCAACAGGTTATCAGTGTCCTCAGGGAACCATGAGTCCTCCCCAGACGCAGAGCCAGGGTCGCTGTGGTAACCCTCCTGCTGATCCCCAGAGGAGTCATAGTCCTGGAAGAGTTCCCCCTCAAAAGGCCACCAAAAGCATCAGGCCCCTCATCCTCCTCAGGAAAGAGGGAGGGCGCGGGAGCCAGGTGCCGCTCCTTACCAGAGGCCTTACGTGGAGCAGGCCTGGCAAGCTGCCTTTCAATGCTGGCCACACGCAGTGCCAGATCAGACTGTGACCCCCCCCCCCCCGCTAGTATCCCCCCTCCCTGGGGGCTAAATGCAGACGCGGAGGGGTAGGCGACGCCGAAGGGGGCGCAGAGCTGGGAAGCGAAGGGGATAGCCCAGCCTGGGCCGCAATGATACCCTGGGCGCACGGAACACACACCGCAGCACTGTTACTCCGAGGGGATGCCCCGCACATGGCACACAGCCGGGATTGCCCTGAAGGACCCCCAAGCATGCTACCCCCAGAAGCCTCCATATGGTGATTAACACAGGCGCAATAGGCCAGCACAGGGTAAGGGCTAATAAAAAGCCACCCGGGATGCCCCCAGAAGCCAGTAAGGGGAGATGAGGGAGGGTAAGGGGTAGGACCGGGAGAAACCACAACCCACAGCTGTCCCGCCTGAAAGACATAAGTAAAGACACATAAGCATCCCGCAGCACATGCCCCAAGGAAACCAAAAACCCCACAGGTATTACCGCCGCAGCTCTGGGAGGAAGAAGGGCCCCAGACGCGCAGTAGAATCAAAATGGCGCTGGCAGAGGAACCTTGAGGGGCGGGCCGCGGGAGGACGGCACGAAAACGGCGCTCACGTGACCGCGCCGACGTCATCACACAGCAAAAAAACGCCTCACAGTTATAGCGCTGCCCACCACGGAGCGTAGTACAAAGCGGCGACGGCAGCGAAAACAGTTAAAAACAGTTAAAAACAGTTTAAAAGACAGCTAAAAGCACTCGCCGCTACCACCTGCCCCCCCCCCCCCCCCCAACACACGTCAGGGAGGAGGGGAGGAGAGTGAGCAGGCAGCGGTGAGATCCCAGGCCAGGGATGGGGGGGAATGGGGGACCCCAAACACCAGAACAAGTCACATAGTCCACAGAAAACACTCACCCCCTCAGAAGCTAGGACAGGAACTCCACATCCCTGGTAGGCTCACCATACAGCCTATGGCCGGCTACCCTTTGTGGTACAGGGCCTGCGGCTTGGAGCAGCGCTCCTTGAGCACTTGACCCTAGTGCTCCTCTACCCTCACCCGATCCATCAGCCAAGGCTGGGAGGCACAGAGGGTCCGGAAACGGGTGGAAATAGCCATGCAGTGCCGCAGGCTTGGTTGCCCCGCTCACCTGCGCAATATAAAGAGCCATCTTCTATCTTCGCAGAATCACTGCAGATAGAACACTGGATTGGTCTAGTGGTCATCCTGTTATTCTTAGTATACAGTACGTCCTGCTCCAGATATAGTACTTACACTTGGGGTTATCCTCCGCCAGATGGCGCTGCACTGCAGAGACATGCAAAACAGGCTCCTTCCGGCCCCTCAAATACCCAGGGACCTCCCACAAATCCCCAGATTTCTCTGCAGTGCTGACTGCGAAGACATGAAGTATCACTCTCTCGCAGGTGAGCGGGGCTATTAAAGCCTGCGTCCCTGTTGGACTATTCCCACCCGTCCTGGTATAGATGTGCCTCCCAGCCTGGGCTGCGCTGGTCGGGTGAAGGTAGGCGGCACCATGCGTGCTTATGGAGCGCTGCTCCTCCGAAGTCCCCCACCAAAGGGTAGGCGGTGTAGGCTGATGGTGAGCCTCTATGGGATGCCCCTCCCGCATTATTGCCCCGTGTAGCGATGGGCCCTATACGAAGGGCCGCCATCCTCCCTTGTTCCCCCCGTAGTCGGGGGGGAAACAAAGGGGGGGTGTGCCTGTGTGGTCTGTATATGATCGTGGCACGTATATGGCTTTTGTCTCTTTGGACTCTTATAGATATGGTGTCAGCCGCCGCGCCTTTATTTGTATTTCACTCGTATGGCTGCCGCCGCCGTTTTTCCCTTAGTAGGATGTTCCGCGCCGGGTGGCGGCGTTACCTCAGATACCTCTGTGTCCTCATTGGCTGAGGACGGCGTTACCTCAGATATCTCTTCGGGAGGGCGGGGTCTGGTTTGGCGCGCTCCGCGTCATGGCACGCTTTGGCCCGCCCTTCGAGGTACACGCCGCCATCTTGTCTGTTCGCGCGCGACACGTGGGACGTTCCTGCTTACCGAGGTACCGTAAGTGCCCTCTTGGGCGGTTTATACTCATTGTAGTGTTTCGGTTCTGACACCATTCTCTTCTCATTATGTCTTTCAGACTGGTGAACACCATTGGCTTCTCCCAGCCCGGTGTAATTTATAGCGGGCCTTGTAAAATTCTCCCACTTCCCTAGCGGGTCTTTGGGGCATCCAGGGTTGCCTATAGCGTAAATCCCTGCTGGCATATTGTGCCTAAATAATCACCATATGGAGGCATCTCAGAATTATGTGACCGGGGTCCCCCTGGGACAAGACCGCCTGTGTATAGCGTGTGGTCAACCCCATGCTGATGCTGACAGGGCACGGGTCTGCGTACCCTGTGCCGAGCAAGCACTGGCTCTGCAATCAGGCCTGCCAGTGGCTGCACCTCGTTTCAATTTGCCTATCTCCCCATGCTTAAATCTCACTCCTGCTGAGTCGCATATAAGTGGGGATTCACAGCCTGTTGTGTCTTCTAGATTGCCTACGGCTGAACAGTTTATTGCAAGGTTGTCAGAGCGCAAGGGCCCTGGTAAGAAGCGGCTCTTGACGCCTCATGTTACTGTTTTGCCTATGGGAACTGAGGAGTTTACTACAGGGTGTGGTTATACCCCTTCTGAGGAAGGAGAGCTCTTCTCTGACTCGGGCATCTGATGGGCAGGGGAGTCATGACGATTCTGGCCATGAATACTGGGCCCAGAGTGACACTGACGATCTGTTGATTAAGGTCTTTAAGGTTCTGGCTATCTCTCTCCCTGGTGAGGCTCCCAAGCAGAGAGGGGAGCGTTTCCATACAGCAACAGCACGTTTGGAATTCCTGGAGCAGGAACATTTCCATACTCTTGTGCTCAAGGAATGGGAGTGCCCCAGTAAACTGCCAGGGGTCCCAGGGGACTGGGATAGGAAGTACCCTTTCCCCCCTAAGGTGGTTAATTGTTGGTCACCCCCCCCCCCCGTGGTGGATGCCCCGATCATAGGGGTTCCTAACCCCCCCTTTATTGCAGCCCCCGCTTATACTACCCTTCGGGATGCTGAGGACCGGCGCATGGATCTGTTGGCCTCCCACGCCTTTACATGTGCAGGGATGGCGCTGCGCCCGGTCTGTGCCGCAGCTATTACTGCCGTGGCCGCTAGAACCCTAATTAGCAAGATGCTTGCTCGTCCCCCCGATGATCTCCCCTGGGATGTGTTTAATGCACTCTCCAGTTGTGATGTGTTTGTAAAATTTATCCTATTAGCGTTGGATGACACCATTAGAATGTGTGCAAGAACTTCTGCCCTGGTGGTGGCTATACGTCGCTTGGTCTGGCTGCGACAGTGGGGTGCTGACGATGCTTCTAAAAAGACTCTTACCGGGCTTCCCTTTAGAGGGCTACGCCTGTTTGGGGCCCGTCTAGACCTGTTTGGAAAAAAGGGTAAGCCACCGCAACGCAGGCGGCCGTCTCGGTCCCCTCGGGGCAGGGGCACCCCTCCCCCCCCCACCATAGTTTTAAACAAGAACCAGGGCTGTCCTTAGTGGGGACTCACGCAGACTCCCGCCCCGGGAGCAGAAAACGCTCTGGCCCCTCCGGCGGGGCTAAGCCTAAACCTTCCACCAAGCCCCCTCAAGCATGATGGGGCGCCCTCGCCCGTCTGGGTGAGGGGATGGCTGCGGCGCTTTGCTCTTGTCAGGCGGCATCATGCCTCATACTGGTGGATTCAGGAGGTAGTGTCCTCCGGATACAAGATAGGGTTTGCTGCGCGGCCGCCCCCAAGATTATCAGGTCCCAGGTACTCCTGGTCCCTGCCGCTGTTCAGTTGCTGGCACAGGCCATGCAAGGCCTGCGGGGTCTGAGGGGTTACTTGCAGATTACCTTAACAGGCAGAGGCAGGGGCCGCTACACCAACCTTCCACAGTCCCCCAAAAGGATGGGTCAGTCTGACCCATTCTGGATTCACAGGTTCTCAGCAATTCTCCAATTACAGGCAGTTTCTGCATGGAAACTCTGAGATGGGCCATCAGCGCCTTGCGCCCAGGGGGCTTCTGGTCGTCTGTGGAGCTCTATGATGCTTATGTTCACATCCCTGTGCCTTCAGGATACCGAGGCTCTTCAGGTTCGTGTTGGAAGTCCAACACTGCTAATTTGTGGCCTTGTTATCTGGCCTCTCTTCAGCTCCCAGAGTGCTCACCCAGGTGCTGACGGGGGTTATGTCTCTGATAAGACCAAGGGGCGTCGGCGCAATGACCTACCTGGACGTCCTTTTTCACTTCCCAGTCTCTACGTCAGGCTAAGTTGGATACCCGGCTGGTGGTGTCCATTGGGAGTCATTTGGATGGGTGATCAATCACCCCAAGTCCTCATTGTCCCCTTAATTGGTAACTCCATTCCTCGTTCAAACGAGAATCTTCCTTCCTCAGCAATAAAGTGGACAATCTGGTTGCATGGGCTCAGTCCCTCATTGCTGTCCCGGTCCCTTCACCAGGCAGGGATGCAGCTGGCGGGCCCGTTGGTGGCTTGTTCAGAAGAGGTCCCTTATGCTCAGTTCCCCTTGGGCCCTTCTGCGACTTCTATTGTTAGTACTGGACAGGGATCCAGCATCCCTGGAGCAGGGTCTGTGTGCCTTCCCGCCTGGTAAGAAGGTTTCTCTTGGAGTGGATGAACTCAAGGAACCTGTCTGGGGGCAGTTCCCTTCTTGCCCCTTCCTGGAGACGGTCACCATGGATGCCAATCTATCAGGTTGAAGGGGGGGGGGGTTCTTCTGAAACCCCCTGCGGTTCTGGGGGAGGTGGGGCCTTAGAAGGTCCTTACACCTATCAATGTTTGAAACAGTGAGCGCTTCGGTTGGTTCTATCTCGCTTGACTACTCCTCTTCTGGGCCTGCCTGTTCGGGGGCGCTCGGTCTGTCAGATGACAGTGGCCTACATTAATCATTTGGGAGGGACCTGGAGCAGGAGGGCCCCCCAGGAGGTGTCTATGATCCTAATCTGGGTGGAGACAATGTTCCCTGTATATCAGTGATATTCGCTCCAGTGGGGGTCCCTCTGCGACAGGATGTGCTATTCCCTGTGTCACTATGGGGTCCAACCAGTTGGGGATCTGTTTGTGTCCCGTCTATATCACAAGATCTCGGCCCTTGTTTCCCTGTCCCAGGATCCTCTGGCCGTGGTCCGGATGCCTTAGTAACGTCCAGGCTAGACGTTCTGTTCTGCATGTCTTTTCTCTATTCTCCCTGCTAGGCAGGGTTCTGCGCAAGAATTGCTCTGGGAGGGGGACCAGTGATTCTGGTGGCCCCCAGGTGCCCTAGTTGAGTGTGGTTTGCAGACGTGGTGCCAAGGGCAGTAGTTCTGTACGTTCTGCCAGGAGTGCCAGCTCTGCTCACTCAGGGCCCTTTATGTCACCCCAATCTACAGACCCTGGCCTAGACGGCCTGACTGCTGAAATATCCATCTTGATGGAGACAGGCTTATCTGTCTTGGCGATTGAGAATATGGGAAGACTAGGAGCAAGCTTCTTCTTCCATCTGTTGTAGGGTATGGCATACCCATATTGACTGGTGTGAGTCTAGGTCTCTTCCCTGTCGGGCGTTCTCGATTCCCAGGGTTCTAGATTTATTACAGCATGAGTTGCAGTTGGTCTCCAACGTAGTACTCTGATGGGTCAGGTTCTGCCCTGTCCGCCTTACTTTAGAAGTCTTTTGTTCAGTTTTTCCTTGGTTAAGACTTCTTTCGGGGGGTACTCATGTGCGTCCCCCATGTAATCCTATGGTCTCTGTTGGGATTTAAATTTGATTCTGTCTGCCTTGCTGGGTTTTTCCCTTTGGTCCTATTCAGGATGCTGTCTGGCTGTTCTTACCCCCAAGGTTGTCCTTCTGGTGGCTGTTTTCTTGGTCAGACGTGTGTTTGGGGGGCGGCTCTGTCTATCTAGCCCCCATTCTTTGAGATACACCAGGATAGGGTGGTGTTCCGCCTGAAGCGGACATTCTGCCTAAGGTGGTGTCTTATGTTCATTGATTTAAGATATTGTTCTTCCTTTTGTGCCTTATTCCTAGCAACGCTGAGGAACGGGTTCTGCATTCCTTGAACAGGTGTTGGCAGTTTTTCCTTGGTAGTCACTGTGTCCTTTAGGAGAACTGCTGTTCCTTTGGGCCTACGGTCACTCCATCCTGAATGTGCCCGATTTCGTCTGCTCGCGGGCAGTTGGGCGGCTTTGGCTCTGGTCATTACTTGAATGGGATGGTTCCTTCTGGTCCTAGAAAAGGGTTTTTTGGCTTCTGCCAAGTCTACTGTTAGCGATTGGATTCTTCAGGCTGTTACTCAGGCCTATTCCACCAAGGGGAAGAATCTTTCCTTTTCGCTTTACTTCGTATTCTACTCGTGCCTTCGGTGCCTCTTGGGCTTTTCAGCACCAGGCTGCTGTTGAACTGGTTTGCTAGGCCGCTACTTGGCCTTCTGCTCATACCTTTTCAAAGTTTTGCAAGTTTGATGTTATGGCCTCAGCTCATGCTGTCGTGGCCGCATGGTTCTGCAGGTGACAGTGGTTTTAAATGTCTGCTGTTGCCTTTTTTGTTGGGGATCCCACCCTACTTTATGGACACTGCTATTGGATGTCCCAAGTGTAAGTACTATATCTGGAGCAGGACGTACTGTATACTAAGAATAATACAATTCTGTGATTACTCACCTGTAGAATTGATATTATTTGTATACAGTACGTCCTGCTCCACCCCACCCTGGTTTTTGCATTATTCTGGATCCCCTGTATGGTGATTGTTATCATTGTTATAGTTACCAGTTTTGGTGGTCAAATTCTCCCGGCTTCTTGTTCACAGCTTTTCAATGCTGGGGATTTGTGGGAGGTCCCTGGGTATTTGAGGGGCCAGGAGGAGCCTGTTTTACATGTCTCTGCAGTGCAGCACCATCTGGCGGAGGATAACCCAAGTGTAAGTATATATCTGGAGCAGGACGTACTGTATACAAATAATATTAATTCTACAGATGAGTATTTCACAGAATTGTATTTTTATAGGGTACCGGGAGGAGCCACAACTCTTCTGCAGTACACTGCGCCACCTTGTGGCGGAATAACCCATACGTAAGGACTTCTGGAAGCAGGCCGTGCCATGCAATAGGAAAAAACAATTGATCAAATTGGAAAAGCAGTCATGTTACTTTGTACAGCGCTACGGAATATGATGGTGCTATATAAATAAACAATAATAATAATGTAGGTCCACCTTGCAGCCGCCATTGCTGTGGGGTTGGATTGTTTGCTCCTATAGCTCTTTCATACAGTTATATCTGTGTGGATCTGCAGCAAACTGCAACAGGAAGCTCTCTACAATGGCAGCTCAGCCCAGATGAGATCAGAGCCCCGCCGTTTCCTCTGTCCCCCCCCCCCCCCGCTACACCTCTAACCCACCACCCACTTCAAGCTGACCCGTCTCTACAGACTGGCCTACAGGGTTACCAGGAAAAAACCAGGTGGCCTCCATCACCAAACCTGAACTATGTATAGCCGTTTTGTGACACCCCAAGTGCACACACAGACAATACAGTCTAGCCTAATGTCTCTGTGCATGGGCCCTGAATGTAAGCTGGTAATACTGGCATCTAAATGTGGGAGTCACTTCTACTGGTAGGCCCCAGGCATCCCAGTCTGACACTGCGTCTCTACACGTTCAGCTCTCTCTCTTTACACCAAGTTATTATGCAAATAATAATAATCTCGGATTTTCCTTTTCGAATTTCCTAGCCCCCCCCTGTGCTATTCCTGATTTGGGTATGAAAATAGTAAAACTTGATGTTAGTGGTATGGTGGAGCTCTACATGTCACTAAGTCCACGGATGCCAGTTGGATTCACGTGACAGACCAGTACAGTCATATTGCTGCACTGGGTGACTGACATGGCCGGAGAGCACACATGAGAGTATATGGGTATGTGGGGGTGAGGGAGGACATGTGGGGGATATATGGGTATGCTGGGGAGGGAGGAGCACTCATAGGGACGTATATGAGTATGCTGGGGAGGGGTGAGTACTCATAGTGGGTATTTGAGTATGCTGGGGAGGGGGAGCACTTATAGGGGGGTATATTGGTATGCTGGAGAGGTGGGAGCACTCATAGGGAGGTATATGGGTATACTGCGGAGGGGGAGCACTTTTAGGGAGGTATATGGGTATACTGGGGAGGGGGAGCACTTTTAGGGGGGTATATGGGTATGCTGGGGAGGGGGAGTACTAATAGGGAGGTATATGGGTATCCTGGGGAGGGGGGAGCATTCATAGGGGGTATTTGAGTATGCTGGGGAAGGGGGGGCAGTCATAGGGAGGTATAATGGTATGCTGGGGAGGTGGGAGCATTGGGCGGCCTCTTGATGCATTGATGAGTCATTGCTCTGCTACTGGTCTGAATGTAAAGGTCCCTGAGAAGTGAAATACACTGTGGAGAGTAGGGAGTAGGTTCAATAGGGTTTATCCGGAACTGCAAAGCACTGGTGAGTAAGTTGCATCCCCTGACAGCCAGCAAGGCAAGCAGAAAGCAGGCTAAGGTCCCTTTAAGAAAATTGGTGGAATATGACAAATGTTTGGGCAAGGGGTGACAGATGTGCAGGTGCTGATGTCACATGCAGGGTCCACACACGCTCCAGCTGTGGCCTTCCCACCACACTTTCGCTGCATTTTGTATTATTAATCCCACTCTGTGCAGATTATAGAAATCCAGAGAGTGGCTCTGCTGAGCTGCTGTCACTCAATCGCTATAACTCTGCCTTCTTCTAAAGAGGCCCCCATCTTTACCGAGCATCCAAGTAAATATCTCTTAAATATATATATATATATATATATATATATATATATATATCTCTTAAATGTGTGTGTATATATATATATATATATATATATATATATATATATATATATATATATAAAAATATCTCTTAAATATATGTATATCCCTTAAATATATATATAATATATATATAAATATCCCTTAAATATATATATATATATATATATATATATATATATCTTAAATGTATATATATATATATATATATATCTTAAATGTATATATATATAAATATCTCTTAAATGTATATATATATATAAATATCTCTTAAATGTATATATATATATAAATATCTCTTAAATATATATATATATATAAATATCTCTTAAATGTATATATATAATATATATATAAATATCTCTTAAATGTATATATATATAATATATATATATATATATATATATATATATAAATATCTCTTAAATGTATATATATATATATATATATATATATATTTAAGAGATATTTATATATTATATATACATTTAAGAGATATTTATATATTATATATACATTTAAGAGATATTTATATATATATATATATATTTATCTCTTAAAAAAAAAAAAAAAAAAATATATATATATATATATATATATATATATACATATATACCTCTTGGAGGCACACAGGCACCTTTTTATGTACCATGTTTTTTTTTCGGTCAGTCTGATTACATTTTGGGGTTGGCAAACTGGTGCCTAGGGCCCCCCATCACCAGAAGCTTGCCATTGTTCAGGGTGCTAGGGACCCAGTTTAAAACTGATGCCCATACAAAAGCTGTCTGTTGTAGCAATCAACATTTATTTTTATGGTGATTTGTTATCCCCTGCAGGGCCGAATTTGCAGTTCAGGCTGTCCTGGCACTTTTAGTGCCTGTACCCTGTTTTTTGAGTCAGTTTGCTGTCCATGAGAATAAGCAAGGAGCGCAAGGGGTTCAGTGCAGTAAGTGTGTGTGTGTTACCCGAGAGGGTGCAAGGGGTTAAAGTGGACCAAAACCCACAATTTTTAACTAGCTTTCGCTGAATTGTTCCCCCCATGAAGTGAACCTTTTGGCAAGTTTTGATGCTCCTGCTTCACTCTGCTCCCTGTTTTAGCCGGAAGCCCCGCCTCCTTGAGACATTGACGCTGTCATGAGTGGCAGGCGATATCATTGCCACACCTGTGCAATGACTGATCACCTGTCATCCCATATTGCTGCAGCCAGGGGCAGACTGGGTGGGCCAAAAATCAGCTCAGGAATTTATTGGCTCCAGCTAGCCTATGCCCAGCCCACAAGCCCCTGCATAGGCAGATTATGGGCAGAGGTGGATATGACCAATATTAAAAGGATGCTAATGAAACTTTATTAATTTAGGGGCAGATACTGGGACAGGGCCCACACAGCCCTGATGCTGGGGGCTGAAGATTTGCAGGGGCTGGGGTGTCTTGGCTCAGAGGTACAATGGGGACAGGAATGGGTGGAGTGATAAAGGGAGTAGAAGAGAGGTGATTTCCAACACTGGGTGAGGTGCCTTCCCTGTCGGCCTTAAAACTTTGCAGCCCACCGGCAATTTCCCCTGTACCTCCTATGGCTAGTCCGCCTCTGACAGCAGCAGAGCTCTTAAGGTATGTGTATATATATATATATATATATATATATATCAGAGGTGCAGTTGTCCTTTGAAAGTGGACTTTCCCTTTAATGTAATTTTTGAAAATGTTTATTTTATTGTCCTCCAAGGTGCTGCGCTGTATTTATTTGATTTTTACCCCAGTTAGAAAATGTGTGTTTTATGCAATCCCTGCAATCTGTTGCCATTGGTGACCATACATCAAGTCTGTACAGCAGCAAAAGGTGAGTGAGTCCTGTACACACAGAACACTGCAGCCCTTCTTGTTTCCAGCAGCCAGGCTTCTTATAATGCCCTCCCTAGAAGCAACTGGCCAATTGATTAATAGGACTCTGCTATTATCTACAGAATAAGAGATCCCCAATAAGTCTCACAACTTTTCCCTGTTTTAAGTGGACTAAAACTCACCCTGGAGTCTGAGACTCCAGGACAGGCTTACTCCCCTCCCCAGGGCATCCTAAATGTGGATGCCTGCTGTGTTAAACCCCCCCAGGGCACCTGGAATCTTTACCTTTTCCTCATGTCCACGGTGCATGCGGGTGAGAGTAGGGCGGACATGCGGGTGCAGCATGGAGCAGGATGGAGATGAGGGCGCAGCATGGGGCAGGGTGGAGATGGAGGTGCAGCATGAGGCAGAGTGGAGATGGGGTGCAGCATGAGGCAGAGTGGAGATGGGGTGCAGCATGGAGCAGAGTGGAGCAGAGTGGAGATGGGGTGCAGCATGGAGCAGAGTAGAGATGGGGGTGTGGGATGGAGCAGAGTGGAGTTGAGGGCGCAGCATGGAGAAGAGTGGAGATGGGGGCGCAGCATGGAGCAGTGTGGAGATGGGGTGCAGCATGGAGCAGATTGGAGATGGGGATACAGCATGGAGAAGAGTGGAGATGGGGTGCAGCATGGAGCAGATTGGAGATGGGGATACAGCATGGAGCAGGGCAGAGATGGGGGTGCGGCCTGGAGCAGGGTAGAGATGGGGGTGCAGCATGGAGCAGAGTAGAGATGGGGGTGCGGCGTGGAGCATAGAAGAGATGGGGGTGTAGCATGGAGCAGGGTGGAGATAAGGGTGCGGCGTGAAGCAGATTGGAGATGGGGGTGCGGCGTGGAGCAGAGTGGAGATGGGGGTGCAGCATGGAGCAGGGTGGAGATAAGGGTGCGGCATGGAGCAGATTGGAGATGGGGGTGCGGCGTGGAGCAGAGTGGAGATGGGGGTGCAGCATGGAGCAGGGTGGAGATGGGGGTGCAGCATGGAGCAGGGTGGAGATGAGGGTGCGGCATGGAGCAGGGCAGAGATGGGGTGCAGCATGGAGCAGAGTGGAGATGGGGGGTGCGGCATGGAGCAGAGTGGAGATGAGGGTGCGGCATGGAGCAGGGCAGAGATGGGGTGCAGCATGGAGCAGAGTGGAGATGGGGGGTGCGGCATGGAGCAGGGTGGAGATGAGGGTGCGGCATGGAGCAGGGCAGAGATGGGGTGCAGCATGGAGCAGAGTGGAGATGGGGGGTGCGGCGTGGAGCAGAGTGGAGATGGGGGTGCAGCATGGAGCAGGGTGGAGATGGGGGTGCAGCATGGAGCAGGGTGGAGATGAGGGTGCAGCATGGAGCAGGGCAGAGATGGGGTGCAGCATGGAGCAGAGTGGAGATGGGGGGTGCGGCATGGAGCAGGGAGGAGATGTGGGTGCGGCATGGAGCAGGGTGGAGATGAGGGTGCAGCATGAAGCAGAGTGGAGACGAGGGTGCAGCATGGAGCAGAGTAGAGAGCGGGGTGGACATGGGGGTGCGGCATGGAGCAGAGTAGAGAGCGGGGTGGACATGGGGGTGCGGCATGGAGCAGAGTAGAGATGGGGGTGCAGCATGGAGCAGAGTAGAGATGGGGGTGCAGCATGGAGCAGAGTAGAGAGCGGGGTGGACATGGGGGTGCGGCATGGAGCAGAGTAGAGAGCGGGGTGGACATGGGGGTGCGGCATGGAGCAGAGTAGAGATGGGGGTGCAGCATGGAGCAGAGTAGAGATGGGGGTGCAGCATGGAGCAGAGTAGAGAGCGGGGTGGACATGGGGGTGTGGCATGGAGCAGAGTAGAGATGGGGGTGCAGCATGGAGCAGAGTAGAGATGGGGGTGCAGCATGGAGCAGAGTAGAGAGCGGGGTGGACATGGGGGTGCGGCATGGAGCAGAGTAGAGATGGGGGTGCAGCATGGAGCAGAGTAGAGATGGGGGTGCAGCATGGAGCAGAGTAGAGAGCGGGGTGGACATGGGGGTGCGGCATGGAGCAGAGTAGAGATGGGGGTGCAGCATGGAGCAGAGTAGAGAGCGGGGTGGACATGGGGGTGCGGCAAGGAGCAGAGTGGAGATTGGGGTGCAGCATGGAGCAGGGTGGAGATGGGGTGCAGCATGGAAGAGGGTGGAGATGGGGGCGCAGCATGGAGCAGAGTGGAGATGGGCGCACAGCATGGAGCAGGGTGGAGATGGGGGCGCAGCATGGAGCAGGGTGGAGATGGGGGCGCAGCATGGAGCAGAGTAGAGATGGAGGTGCAGCATGGAGCACGGTGGAGTTGGAGGTGCAGCATGGAGCAGGGTGGAGATTTGGGTGCAGCATGGAGCAGAGTAGAGATGGGGGTGCAGCATGGAGCAGAGTAGAGAGCGGGGTGGACATGGGGGTGCGGCATGGAGCAGAGTAGAGATGGGGGTGCAGCATGGAGCAGAGTAGAGAGCGGGGTGGACATGGGGGTGCGGCATGGAGCAGAGTAGAGATGGGGGTGCAGCATGGAGCAGAGCAGAGTGGAGATGAGGTGCGGCAAGGAGCAGAGTGGAGATTGGGGTGCAGCATGGAGCAGGGTGGAGATGGGGTGCAGCATGGAAGAGGGTGGAGATGGGGGCGCAGCATGGAGCAGAGTGGAGATGGGCGCACAGCATGGAGCAGGGTGGAGATGGGGGTGCAGCATGGAGCACGGTGGAGTTGGAGGTGCAGCATGGAGCAGGGTGGAGATTTGGGTGCAGCATGGAGCAGAGTAGAGATGGGCGCACAGCATGGAGCAGGGTGGAGATGGGGGTGCAGCATGGAGCACGGTGGAGTTGGAGGTGCAGCATGGAGCAGGGTGGAGATTTGGGTGCAGCATGGAGCAGAGTAGAGATGGGGTGCAGCATGGGGCAGAGTAGAGATGGGGGTGCGGCAAGGAGCAGGGTGGAGATGAGGGTGCAGCATGGAGCAGATTGGAGATGGGGGTGCAGCATGAAGCAGAGTAGAGATTAGGGTGGAGATGGGGGTGCGGCATGGAGCAGAGTGGAGATCAGGGTGCGGCATGGAGCAAAGTAGAGATTGGGGCACAGCATAGAGCACAGTGGAGATGGGGGTGCAGCATGGAGCAGGGTGGAGATGAGGGTGCAGCAGAGAGTAGGGTAGAGATGAGGGTACAGCATTAGGAGGTATGCTCAAACTTACACATGCCCAGCAGCAGTGCACTGTGTGTACAGGACTCACTGCTCTCCTCTTGCAGTACAAGCTTGGTGTACGGTCGCCAGTGGCAACAGATTGCAGGTATTGAAACACACAGTTACTAATATAGGAAAAATAATACTAAATCTGCTCAGCACCTTGATGACATCGTTTTGGCACATACTTTCAAAAACTCCATTGAAAGTGGACTTTCCCTTTAACACAAGTGATATGATGTGGTTTGCTTATCTCTTACCTGTGGTTTATCCCACTCATCAGACCCCTTCCTTAAAAAGGAACAAATCCCACCAGCAGCTGACTTTCCGCTGGCTGTGTGCTATCCCCAGTGATATCTCACCTTTCCCCGGTCCAGCGGGGCATGTGAAGGCTCTCGTCCAGTCAGAGCTGTTTGCCTTTCTGCTTGTGCTGCTGCATCCCCTGCAGCGTGCGAGCGTTCCCGTCCCAAACATTCAGATAGGCTGGGACGGGAGCGCGCACGCAATCGGGGATTGAATTCAATCAGAGCCATTTGCTGAATGACTTCGCCAGGGCAAAGGGCTCTGATTGGACGAGAACCTGCGCATGCGCCATTGGAGGTGAGGGGAGTTTTGCTGGGCGCTCTGGATGGGGGGGGGGGGTTCACGCAGTGGAGCATCTCAGTTCGGGGGGATGGAACTAACACACACAAACTACGGTTGTAGAAAATAGATTTTATTTGTTCTTCCAGTTTAAAATAGCCCCCCCCCCCCCACACACATGCAAAAATAGCACCGCCTTGTGCAGGAGAGTGGTACACACTATGAGCTGACTGTCAAGTGGACACCTCAGCCTACATACAAGTCCTCTATACCTGTGCCAGGTCAGTAGCTTCCCAAGTTTTTAGGTGGCTGCTACAATTGTATTTGAGAAGCAGTAGGTATAAATCTGGCCTCATTTTATTTGTTTAATTTATTTTTTTTTTCTGTGATTGAAATTGAATTTTTTTTTCATTTCCATCGTCACTTCCTTTACATTCATTTTTTTTTGTTTGAAACAAAATAAATTAAATAAGTGGAGAGTGTCAGAAAATGAGATGGCTTGATTGATTTTTTTTTTCCAATCCAACATTAGATTTTATCTTTCTCATCACTATTTGGTCTCATTTTCTATATAAATACACGTGTGGTAGGTCAAGATTTAAAAAAACATCACAAAGATCCAATCAAATGATCGATCACACAAAAATCTGTGTGTGTTTGGTCAGCATCCGTGTAGTTAAAATACTAGGCCGACAGTTTATTCGGCCATCCTCTAAGTTCAGGGCTGCCATCAGGGATTTGCAGGCATCACTATGTATGGGGCCCTGGTCATTCATGTTCTTGACATGGGCTCCAGACAGTGGCCTTAACAGGGGGAAGAGGGGCTTTTGATACCCACTGTCCGTCATTCCTGATAGAGGCACCATGACAGATAATTGGCACTATCATTCTATAAGAGCCCAGAAATATTTTGAAGACATCCTTAAAGCGGCTCAAATCCCATGTGGCCGGGCCCTGGAATCTAATGATCAGAAATGGGTTTCCATCCGCTTTAAGGGTCTAATTCTTAATCCCCCAAAGATCAGACCCTTTGCTAAATTCTGGCCTTTATTGTAGGAAGCCATTAAAAGTTTTGAAAGCCACCTCAACTGCCATATTATAGCCATCACGTACATTCATTTCCTCAAGGAACATTAGCACCCAGAATGGTTATCCCCTGTAGATGGCCAGTCGATAAGAGGCCATAACATTTTTGAAGGTAGCCCTAAATATATAATCATTAATTCCCCAAAGATCAGACCTTTGGTCAATGGAAGCCCTTAAAAGTTGAGGAATAGTGTTGGGACAACCCCTAGAGGTTTCGCACGTATCTCCCAATGATCAAACCCTTGGACAACTTCTGACCTCTATTCTTGGAAGCCCTTAAAGGCTGCGAATGCCACCGCAACTGCCAACTTATAGTAATTCCTCACTTCTACTCAATTCCTCAAGGTTGTCCCCTGCAGATGACCATTCAATAAAAGAGGCCAAAAAATTCCTAAAGGTCTAATCTAAAGATCAGACCATCAACCAACTTTTTGGAAGCCCTTAAAAGTTGCCCAAACCTCCTCAGCTGGCACCTTATAACCATCACTTCTACTTGTTTCCTTAAGGGCAGATGGACAGTTTTATCTCCGTTTGGTACAATTAAGCAAGAGTCCTGTGACACCCACAGCATTTCTTTTTGGCCACTAAAGACAGAAAAATTAGGGCTGTCACCAAGGCTATTTTTTTTGCTAGTCCCAGAGGCCCTTGTGTATTTTTGTCACATGAACGGAACAGGAAGTGGTATATCTCAGCAGTTAGGGGCATTTTAAAAGCAGACAACAAACCCCAGCATATCTGTAATTCAGGCCCCGTTTCCAGGATGCCCGTTGCTTGGCCCACAAGTCTTCCTCCACCCCGAGCAGACAGGATCTATTGCCTTAAAGGGGCTCACCCGCAGGTAAAACTCAGTTTGCCTACTTTGTGAGGCTTTGTCCATGTTATTGCTGGAATCCCTATTTTCAATGCATGGGTCAGCTGGGGGACGGGCAGTTCTGTTCGCCCTCATCGTGCAGAGGGGTGCCCAGCAGTTCTGTCGGGCTGTCGGCAATGTTGGGCTCGCTGCTGAACTGTCGCTGGCTGAAGCTGGGCTGCAGGAGAAGACACTGATCGGAGAGTTCGGTCTCCTCGGACCTGGGGTGCATGATGGAGGCCATGGCCAGGAGCTGGATGTCCGTATGGGCGTTGGCCACTGTGTGCCTGCGGATGCTGCCGCATTTTTCCAGATAGGCCTCTCCTTCCTGCTCTGTGAGGGGGGACAGCGAGCGCTCCATCACCAGCGAGGTGCCTGAGTGACGGCTGTAGGGAGCCGAGTCCGACCTTAGGTGACATTTGGGGAAGCGATGCTCTGCAGGGAGAAACAAGATGGAGGAGAGGTCATTATATCAGAGCACAAGATTCCATAGAATGATGATGATTACATATATCTTTGGAATGTAATAGAACTATACTGTCTTGTTTTTGTACTCTCAATTAGTTTGATTAATTGAATTGTTTGGTAGTGCTCCCTTATTGGTGATGGCTGCTGCCTCAACTGCATCTTTTTTGTACATTGTCTATTGTTTAGGTGAGCGCGCCCCCGTTTGTTTAGAGCATTTTTGTGGTGCACCGCTTGTACGTTGGGGTGGAACATACAACAGTGATGATACATTTAGTATTTTTCCAAAGGACGGCTCCAATATTTATTGTGTTTTTTCTTTTTCATTTTGTTTTTTCAGTATGGATGTCTAACCTTTCTAATCTTTGTCAAGATGGGCTAACTGGCTGTCTCCAGGATTCAGG
This sequence comes from Gastrophryne carolinensis, assembly GCA_027917425.1. NCBI lineage: Eukaryota > Metazoa > Chordata > Amphibia > Anura > Microhylidae > Gastrophryne > Gastrophryne carolinensis. The sequence goes on from CM051241.1 coordinate 99,209,184, forward strand.
AGGGAATGTGAAAGAGATAGGGAGAACATAAAATAAAAAAAAATAAAAAGAGGATGTGTAAAAGGGAGAAAGATGCAGTGTGTGTGTTAATGAACAAAAGAAGGAGAGGTAAAGAGACAAAGAAGGAAGGAATGTAGTAAAGAGACAAAGGAGGGAATGTGGTAAAGAGACAAAGGAGGGACTGTGGTAAAGAGACAAAGAAGGAGGGAATGTGGTAAAGAGACAAAAGGAGAGAATGTGGTAAAGAGACAAAGAAGGAGGGAATGTGGTAAAGAGACAAAAGGATAGAATGTGGTAAAGAGACAAAGAAGGACGGAATGTGGCAAAGAGACAAAGAAGAGGGGAATGTGGCAAAGAGACAAAGAAGAAGGGAATGTGGCAAAGAGACAAAAGGATAGAATGTGGTAAAGAGACAAAGAAGGAGGGAATGTAGAAAAGACAAAGAAAGAGGGAATGTAGAATAGAGACAAAGAAAGAGGGAATGAAGTAAAAAGACAAAAGAGGAATGTGGAAAAGAGAAAGTAGTAAGGGATGTGGAAGAGAGAGAGAGAAATGGGGAGGGGGTGTGGTAAAAAGGAGGAGCTGAAATAATAAAGATGGAGAGGGACGTTTTGAAGTGAAAGAAAGAAGAAGGGAATATGGAAAAGTGGAAGAGAAGGAGGGAAATTGTAACAAAAAGAAAGTAGGAAGGGATGTTTTGAAGAGAGAAAGAAATGAGGGAACATGCAAAAGAGAATAAAGGAGGAGCTATAGAAAAGAGAAGGAAGGCGGGGATGTGTAACAAAAAGAGTAGGAGGGGATGTTTTGAAAAGAGAAAGATAAATAAGGAGGGAATGTGGAAAAGAGAATAAAGGAGGGGCTATAGAAAAGAGAAAGAAGGCGGGTTGTGGAAAAGAGAAAGAAGGAGTGGGTGAGGAAAAGAAAGACATAGAGGGGGAGCGGGGGAAGTGTTAGAGGAAAATGGGATGAGGATGAAGGAGCTGCAGATTCTGAGAAGGGAAATGGATTTTGGGCAGACTTGCTGAGAGCCATCTCTTAGGGGGTTGCTTTAATGGCGTCACCTGGCACCCCCTTATGGCGGGTTTGGCATGGCGCCCCGTGTGGCTGCACAGCTTGCACACCCTAAAGGTCGCCCATGCCTTAAACTGGACCTTCAGCATCATTCAGCCCAAACCCTTAAAAAACTATTCCCCAGCATCTTTAATTAATATATTTTACAGTTTTAGTCGCTTACTTATTATTCTTTCCCCCCACAGGGCTGCAACTCTGTTCAGGACTCTAGGATACTTGATCTAGAAAAAATGGATATAACCGCACACGGGTCCAATAGTGGGTGCAAGGCCAGGGGGAGTCCCAAATCCCCACTTAAATCTTGTATGTCAAAAATGCAATTGGTCAGCACTCCTTAAAAAATACAATGCTTTAATGAAGATCCATATAAAATCATCTCAAATAGAAAAGACAGCTTAAAAAACAAGTAATGGAACCCGATGGATATGGAAATTCTCACGTGCTAACGCGTTTCGGACAGGAAAGGGTCCTTATTCATAGATACAATGATCTATGAATAAGGACCCTTTCCTGTCCGAAACGCGTTAGCACGTGAGAATTTCCATATCCATCGGGTTCCATTACTTGTTTTTTAAGCTGTCTTTTCTATTTGAGATGATTTTATATGGATCTTCATTAAAGCATTGTATTTTTTAAGGAGTGCTGACCAATTGCATTTTTGACTCTAGGATACTTGCACCGCCATCTTGCCTTACTGAGGGGAGGAGAGGGGTGAAAAGTGCAGGGGGTGGGGTTATAGCTATGATTTGCATAGTCAGAGCTGGGGTCAGAATGCAGAGCGCCATAGTCAGAGGACACCTCCTGTCTGCAGGCAGCCTGAGACTCCATGTGCCGCCATCTTGGATGTTAAAAAAAACGCTGTAGGTGCAGGTAGGATGATTTTTAATGAAGAATGGGGGAAACATACAAGATAGGCTCTTATTCAGGGTGAGGGTCCGGATTAATGTGAGCAATCTGTATGTACAGGGGGAAACATACAAGATAAGACTCTTATTCAGGGCGAAGGTCCGGATTAATGTGGGCAATCTGTATGAACAGGGTGGGGGAAACATATAAGATAGGCTCTTATTCAGGGTGAGGGTCCGGATTAATGTGAGCAATCTGTATGTACAGGGGGAAACATACAAGATAGACTCTTATTCAGGGTGAAGGTCCGGATTAATGTGGGCAATCTGTATGAACAGGGTGGAGGAAACATATAAGAGACTCTTATTCAGGGTGAAGGTCTGGTTTAAGTCTCCTCCTAACCTCTCAGTTTTAGTTTCTCTTTGCTATGGGGCAACCTCATGACAAATGCCATGACATCACACATCATGACATCACAATGGTGATACCCTAGGCTGATTGTTAATCCCAGCTGTAATGATGATAATAAAACTTGACTGAGAAATCAGAATATTTGATCTCTGATCACCCCCTTATTTCCAAACACCCCCAGATCCCCGACAGCAGGGGCGACATTTAGGATATAAAGTTGTTACTATTAGCAGACCAGTCACTGTGGCTGCCGGGCACTTGCTGGTTCTCACCCTCGGCACTGTGGGAAATCAGCAGGTTGGGTTATTTACATTCCCATAATTATGGGCCTACATGTTTATGTTGCTCTAAAATAGCTAATCGGAGCTGTGTAAGGCCGGAGCGCTGGTAAATCATTCATTCCCTAAAGGCAAACCACACGGCTAATCTGACATTCTTTCCAGAGAGGAAGAAGTTAAAAATTAAAGGGAAGCTCTGCAATAGTTCATTCTCAAAAAGTCTTTACATACACATATCGTCCAACTTTTCAAAGTTGGGAAAGAGGGACAATTGTTACATTAAGCCACACCCCCTCATTAATTGACGGATAGGAAATCATTTGTAACAGTTACAACAATAGAAACACTTTGAATAGGCAAATGCATAATTTATTGATTTAGATCTGCATATTAAACCCCAAAGAATCACAGAGAAGAACAATGAGGGACACAGGGGCATGAAGTCAAAAGAGGGACAGTCCCTTCAAATCAGGGGCAGTTGGGAGGTATACATACATATATACACATACATACATATTGTGAGCAACTGGGGCGAAGGGCAGTGACACGGACAACAGTTCTTCAACAGCAAAACAGGTTTATTGAGAAACAAAGTGTTCAAAAGCCCAAATCTCTCTCACTTCAGAGGTTGCAGCATCAATGCAATAAGTCAAAGTGGTTACTTCACCAAGTCAATGTAAGTCCAGGGCTGGGTACTCCAGCAAGCTGCAATTCCAGGGTAAGTCCAGTCCACTTTGCAGGGCATACAGGCCCTCCGCTGCTCATCCCCACAAGTCCAAGTTTAGGGGTCACAGAAGCCAAGTCCTTCGGCTTGCGTACAGTCCTTTTGTTCACCACTTGTGCACCTCAGCCTGGTCTACCTCCTACAAGCTGGTCAACAGACAACTGACAGGCCATGTGGCTCCTTTTTATTCAGGCTTCCCCTGCAATCAGCCTGATTACCTGTGCAAGGACTGAGACCAGGGAACAAACCTTAAAAGGATTGGGGAAAGTGACCTGGGTCCTGAAAACCCGGCATGGATCATGCCTGATACAGCCTAGCAGGGGAGAAATACACATCATTTATGACATATCCCCCCCTCTTCTTCAGACCCGTGCTCTGATAATTTTCAGCGACCATACAGTGGGCTCGGGACAACGCATCTACATTCCCTTGTAACTTCCCCGGCCTATGTTCCACTTTAAACTTCTCTCTACTTTCACCCGTGGGTACTAATCCCCGAACTCGGTCCCCAGGATTAAAGGCCCTCACCCTGGTCGGCCTAGTGTATTATCTGCTCGGGGCCACATGTTCAATGGACTTGACGACGGGGAGGGTTACTGGTACTTCGCTGACGGCAGAAGTGTTACGCCTTTCCCACAAGGCCCAGAACAAAGGGAAAATCATGACCAATTACAGCATCACACAAAAGGCGTTTTACCATGCCAACTTCATGGGTCAATGTCCCCGCGGGGGTCTCAAACTTACCCACGGCTACAGGGTAAGCCACGATATCCCCGTGGATGCAAAGCACATTAAGCTTTTTCTTTGGTTTACAACCACTACGCACAAAGTTGGCCCGGACCAAAGTTACCCGGCTACCTGAGTCCAACAGTGCCTTCACTGGGCAACCATTCATTTTCACAGTCACAACCTGTGTCTCAGTCTCTGACCGCTGAATGGCGGCACAACCCGGTTCTGCAAACAGAGACCTTCTGCGGGCAGCGTCACACTCCATGGGCTCAGGGGAGATGGGGCAATCAGCGGCCATGTGTCCCCCCTCATGGCACCTCCAACACTGAGGCCCCCTGAGCCTCCTTGCCCGGGCGTCCTCCCTAGGATTAGGGAGCCTCTGGGGGTCAGGGTCAGTCTTTTGCCCTCTTACACCCCTCCACACACCTCCAAGGGGGACTTGCTTAGCCACCGGTCTGCTGGTCTTAGTGGTTGCTGGTGCTGCAGGGGCATCCCGAAGGTCGCAACAAACCTCTCCACCATGTTGACCAACTGTTCAGCAGTCTGAGGGTTGCCTTGTCCAGCCCACCGCTGTAGCTCTGGGGGTAGGGTTAGAAAAAAATGGTCCACCATGACCTTCTCGACGATCTGCGCAGGTGTGGACTGCTCCGGATCCAACCATTTTTGCACAAGATGAACTAAATCGTACATCTGCGACCGAGCAGGCTTATCAACGGCAAAAGTCCAGTTATGTACTCCCCTTGCCCGGACCGCTGGCGTGACTCCTATGCGAGCAAGGATCTCCATTTTGAGTTTGGCATAGTCCCGTACATCTTGCTCCCCGAGGTCAAAATACGCTTTTTGGGGCTCACCTGCCAGAAATGGTTCAATCACTTCTGCCCACTCGGCTACTGGCAGCTGCTCTCTCTCAGCCATGCGCTCAAACACCGTGAGGTAGGCCTCAACATCATCCTCAGGGGTCATCTTTTGTAGGACCCGCTGTACGGCTCTCCTCGCACCACCCGTCTCAACCGGGCTTCTCTCCGGTTGTGAGGCTTGAGCCACAACAGTCTCTCTGAGTGCAGCAATCTGTTTTATCAACAGGCGGTTTGTCTCCTGCTGCGCTTGCTGCTGTTGTGCCATGGCTTGCTGCTGCTGGAGGTTAGCCTGGATTAGCTGCTTAATCGCCTCGTTCATTTGAGACATTTTGGTTGCCGCTTTCACCCAGGACACCCAAAATGCAGCGTGTTTTTGTCACACCGTTGCCCCTAGCAACAGTCACTGTGCCCGCATCCTCCACCAATTGTGAGCAATTGGGGCGAAGGGCAGTGACACAGACAACAGTTCTTCAACAGCAAAACAGGTTTATTGAGAAACAAAGTGTTCAAAAGCAAAAATCTCTCTCACTTCAGAGATTGCAGCAACAATGCAATAAATCAGAGTGGTTACTTCACCAATTCAATGTAAGTCCAGGGCTGGATACTCCAGCAAGCTGCAATTCCAGGGTAAGTCCAGTTCACTTTGCAGGGCAAACAAGCCCTCCGCTGCTCATCCCCACAAGTCCAAGATTAGGGGCGCCAAAGCCAAATCCTTCGGCCTACGTTCAGTCCTTTTGTTCACCACTTGTGCAATGCAGCCTGGGCTCCTTCCTTCAGGCTGGTCAACAGACAACTGACAGGCCATGTGGCCCTCTTTGATTCAGGCTTCCCCTGCAATCAGCCTGATTACCAGTGCAAAGCCTGAGACCAGGGAACAAACCTGAAAAGGATTGGGGAAAGTGACCTGGGTCCTGAAAACCCGGCAAGGATCGTGCCTGATACAGCCAAGCAGGGGATAAATACACATCATTTATGACATTTTTATACACTTTACCACAATATATACATATATATGATTCCAGCCCAGCTGCTGGTGGGTTTTTTTCCACTTTAAAGCTCCCAACATGAGTTTCATTACTTTCATTGTACTGTGGCTACACCCAGAACTAAAATGGCCCCATAGCAGTCTGCAGTATCAGTAAGTACAGTATATCTGCTCTTTTTTTTGGGGGGGGGGGGGCAATATGAATTATGCTATGGAGCCTTGTGAAACCAATGTACGCCCCCGCACTATCCCCCTGTTTTACGTGCCTGCCTGAGAGGATGTCCGGTATTGGAAACTTTATAAAAAGTCTTTTAACACGTGGGTGGGGAGCACAGGGAACGTAAACATTAATGTCAGGGCCGGCTCCAGGTTTATGTGGACCCTTGAGTCTCGGTGGGCCCCTTGTGGTGAGGTATGATACTCTCCATACCTGGTGATAAATTTGCATGTATACTGTCAAAAAAAAAAAATAATACAAGGAATGACAAAGTATAGAAAGAATGACAGAAAATAAGAGAAAAAAGAAATGGCAGGAAAGAAAGAAAGAAAGGAATAAAGGATTAAAATAAAAATAATAGATGTTAAGAAATATAAAAATAAATAGAATAGAATGAATGACAGAAAAATAGAAAGAGAAGGAATCACAGAAAAAATAATAGCAGTCAAAAGAAAGAATAAAAAGGAATAGCAGAACAACAAAAATATAGACACAAAAAACAGGTGAAAGGAAGAAAGAAAAAGACTAGAAGGAAAGATAAAAATAGAAGAAAAGTAATATAAGTTCTGAAATGAATAAAGGAAGGAAGGAAAGAGAAAATGACAGAAGGAACAGATGCAAAAAAAAGAAACAAAGAATAGATGGATGGAAAGAAAGAAAGCAAAAATACAACAAGAGGAAAGAAACAAAGAATACAAGCACTGACAGAAATAACAGAAAGAAAGAAAGAAAGAGAAAGATATAAAGAAAGAAAAATACCATTTTGTGATTACTCACCTGTAAAATGGTTATTACAAGTTTGTCACACACCCCGCTTCTGAATATTCATGACACTTGGGTAACTGTCCTGTAGAGGGCGATCTTGCAGAGATGACATGAAAAAAAGGAGCCCCTTCTGGCCCATAAATACCTGGGACCTCCCACCCTTCCCCAGTATAAGACAGCAGTAAAGGGACCAGGAGGAGCCAAATGTAAACAGCAAAGAAAAAGGTTCACCATATAAAGGATCCCAGAAAACCAAAAAAGGGCGGGATGAAGCGGGGTGTGTGACATACTTATAATAACCATTTTACAGGTGAGTAATCACAAAATGATATTATTCCCAGTATGTCACACACCCCGCTTCCGAATATTCATGACACTTGGGACATCCAATAGCAGTGCCCATAATGGGTGGGGATCCCAAAAAGACAATAATGCAAACTTAAACTACTGCAGCCAGCAGAACTTTGCGGCCAAAAACAGCATCCGCTGAGGCCCGCACATCAACCTTATAAAACTTGGAAAAAGTGTGAACAGAAGACCAAGTAGCAGCCTTACAAACTTGTTCAACATAAGCCTGATGCTAAAAAGCCCAAGATGCTCCAACAGCAGGAGTAGAATGAGCAGTAACACGAAAAGGGGGAACCTTCCCCTTGGCAAAATAGGCCCCAACAATGGCCTGTCGAATCCATTTACTAATGGAAGACTTAGCGGGCGCCAGACCTTTCCTGGGCCCGGAGGGCACCACGAAAAAGGCATCCGTCTTACGAAAAGGAGAAGTAGCCACCAAATAATATTTCACACATCGAACCACATCCAAAGAATGTAAGGTCCTCTCCTTGTCATTACTAGGCTTAGGACACAAGGAAGGGAGAACTACATCCTGATTGAGGTGGAAGGCCGAAACCACCTTAGGAAGGAAATCCGGCTTAAAGCGGAAAACTACCTGGTCCAGGTGCCTCTCAAAGTAAGGAGCCTGAATAGACAAGGCCACCAACTCAGAGACACGCCGAACAGAGGTAATAGCCACCAAAAAGGCAACTTTCTGAGTGAGCAGAGAAAGAGCAATATCATGCACCGGCTCAAAAGGGGGCCCCTGGAGAGCCGACAGAACCAAGTTTAAATCCCAAACCGGCAGCAAGGGCTTTCTAGGAGGCCGCACATGAGTAACCCCCTGGAAAAATGTCTTAACCAGGGGATGAAGGGCAAAAGACCTTTGAAAGAAAACCGCCAGGGCAGAAACCTGCCCCTTCAAAGTACTAAGCTGGAACCCCGAGTCCAGACCATGTTGAAGAAACTCCAGAATTCTGGGAATAGAAAACACCCTACAAGGCAAGGCCCTAGCCTCGCACCAGTTAATATAAGACCTCCAAGTCCTATAGTAGACGTTAGAGGAAGATCTCTTCCTAGCTCTAACAAGAGTCTGAACCACCGCTTCAGAAAGACCTTCCTCCTTTAAGATGGAGGTTTCAGCAGCCACGCCGTCAAAGCCAGCGTTGGTAAATTGGGGTAGCGTAGCTGACCCTGGGTGATAAGATCCGGAAGAAGAGGCAGATAAAGCTGATCTACTGCCAGCCGCACAACGTCTGCGAACCACACTCGTCTTGGCCACCTTGGAGCCACCAGAATTGCTGGTGCCCCTTCTAGAGTCAGCTTGCGCACCACTTTGCCCACCATGGAGAAAGGGGGGAACTGGTACAGAAACCCCAGTTCCCTCCAAGCCAGGGACATGGCATCCACTGCCAGGGCCAGAGGATCCTGAGACAGAAACACAAAGGCAGGAAGCTTGTGATTGTGACGAGAGGCAAAAAGATCCACCTCCAGAGTCCCCCACTTGTGACAAAGGGACTGGAATACCTTGGAACTGAGAGACCATTCTCCTCGGCGAGAGGATCTCCTGCTCAGGGAATCCGCCTTCGTGTTCTCCACTCCCGGGATGTAAATGGCTGGGATGCATGGGACATTGCTCTCTGCCCAAACAAGGATCAGAGATACCTCCCTGAGGGCACTCCTGCTGCGAGTTCCTCCTTGGTGATTGATGTAAGCGACCGCCATCCGATTGTCCATTCAGACTTGAACTGGCAATCCCTGCAATAGAAGAGTCAAGCGAGACAGAACCAACCAAATGGTCCGTATCTCCAAAATGTTGATAAGGGTATGAGCCTCCCGAGGCCCCCATAAGCCCTGGAACTGATGTTCCCTCCAGAAGCCCCCCCAGCTCGACAGGCTGGCGTCCGTGGTGACCGTTTCCCAACAAGGGGTCAGAAAGGATCTGCCCTTCAACAGATTGCTTGACACTAGCCACCACTGAAGGGACTGCTGAGCCCGGGGAGACAGCAGACAAGACTGATCCAATGACAGCGGACACTTGTCCCAAGTCGCTAGAAGATGGAGCTGAAGCGTCCTCATGTGAAACTGGGCAATAGGGACTGCCTCAAAGGAAGCCACCATCAGACCTACCCTAGTCGGATATACGGGCGAGGATTGGAAAGCAGAAGCCAAACCAAATCTTGGATCAGAAGAATCTTGGGCTGAGGAAGGAACACCCTGGCCTGAAAGGCATCCAGAGTCATGCCCAGAAACGAAACCTCCCTGGACGTGGAGAGGGAGGACTTGGAATAGTTGATCACCCAACCGAACTTCTCCAGCGTGGATACCACCACTCTGGTGTCTAGCTCCACTTGGCTGAGAGAGGAAGCCAAAATGAGAAGGTCATCCAGGTATGGTACAATGCGAATGCCCTGGACCCTGAGGAGGGCCATCACCCCCGCCAATACCTTGGTGAACACCCTCGGAGCTGAGGTAAGCCCGAATAGAAGGGCCACAAACTGAAAATGCTGATCTTCCACCACGAACCTGAGGAATCTCTGGTGTGCCAGGAAGATAGGTACATGCAGATAAGCATCCCTGATGTCTATGGACGTCATGAAGTCCCCCTGACGAAGAGAATCGAAGGCTGACCGCAAGGTTTCCATGCGAAACTTCCTGAAGCGGATAAACCGATTGAGGAGCTTCAGATCCAAAATGGGTCGAACTGAGCCGTCCTTCTTGGGCACCGTGAATAGATTGGAATAGAATCCAAGCCCCTTTCCGCGAAAGGCACTGGGAAAATGACAGCCATGTCCAGCAGATAACTTACTGCCTCCCGGAGCCCCTGTGTGGCCAGTGGATTCGAAGGCACTCGAGACCTGAAGAATCTGGGAGGAGGCCGGATCTCGAATTCCAGCTTGTAACCGGAAGACACCACTTCCAGAATCCATTTGTCTGAGACCTCCTGGTCCCAGACCTGGAAGAAGTGCCGCAGCCGTCCCCCCACCCGCAAGGGTGAGGGCGCCCCCTCATTGCTGAGCTGGTTTAGCAGCGGGCTTGGGTTTGGAACTCCAATTGTGACCTGGACGGGCACGACCTCTGCCTCTACTCCAGGAATCACCTCTGAGGGTAGAGAAGGCCAAAACTCTGCCAGTTCTGGCACCACGAAAGGAAGGGTTAAAAGGAGGCCGCCCCCCAAGAGGGACAACGTTGCCTCTTACGCTGAGGTAACTTCCCTCCTTTCGTGACAGAATCTAATCTTTTTCCAAAGAGCCCCAATCCCACAAAGGGAAGTGCTTTAAAGGACTTTTTGGCCACAAAATCAGCCGCCCACTGGCCAACCATACCGACCGCCGAATAGCTTCTACCACTCATGACCATGGTGTCATCCAAGGCGGCAAGCATAAAAGACATGAACAATTTACACCGCTTAAGGGCGGCGAACTTATCACTGGCCGGGTCAAGCCTGGAAGTACTCAACAGGTCTCTAACCACAGACCTGGTAGCCACTGCCAAAAGCGACGAAGCACAAACAGGCCGCAAGGCTGAACCGACACTAGCAAACGCGTGGCAAGCCATCTGATCAATGCGTTTATCCTTACCATCTTTGAGAGTGGTGGAGTCAGGAGAATGCAAAATAGAAGTATTGGATAACCCGAGCACCGGGGCATCCACCTCGGGAGGGGACGACCATCATTTTACCACGTCCACGGAAAGGGATACTTTTTATCCCAACCTTGAGGAATACCTGGAAGCCGAGTAGGCTTCTCCCATTCCTTAAGAATAATGCCATCAAAATGCTTTTGATTTGGGAACTCCAGGTGCGGCTTGGAAGTCCCAATGAATTCCCCTTTTTGAGGAGCGGCCTCCTCAGGAGGAGAAATTGCCAGAACCTCAAAAAGGTGAGCCAAGACCCTCGGGTATCCACAGCATCCCCCTGCCCTTGCTCAGTATCAGCACCAACAAACTGCTGATTGTCAGAACCCTCAGAATCCTCAAATAATTCCCCCTCTTCTAGCGGGGAATAATCAGACCAGTCAAGGAAATCATAATCATCAAACTCAAAGGCCGGCGCAACAAATGCTTTCGCTTAGCCGAGGCCTTTCTGGCAACAGAGCCAGAAATACATTTCTCAATATTAGCCAGTCTGGCACATACATCAGATTGCGACTCCCCACCTGTGACAACATCACTAGGGGTACGGATAAGGCAGGGTGGGGAAGGAGATGAGGCCGGGACCCCGGACCCAGACGCCTGGGCCCCCGACTGCTGCGTTATGGCCCGCTGAGCACAAGGTATGCAAACAAGTACATTATCCCCTGCAAGGGATGCCCCACAACCCACACACTGCCGGGGTTGCCCCGAGGGGAGCCCAAGCCCGGTATCCTGAGAAGCCTCCATATGGTGATTTTAATGTAGTCGCAATGACCAGAGGGATTTACGCTATTAAGCTACCCAGGATGCCCCTTCAGGTCCCAAGTGGGAGGATTTTTTTTTTTTTTTTTGGGAACCCTAAATTACTCTAAGGGACCCTAGGACCGGGAGAACTCCCTCTTTAAACTTCAATAGAAGGGATCCCCCCTAGAAGACATGAGAACAGACATAAGTGTCAGCATGCACATCACCCACCATATAAGACAGTTAAAAATGGTGAAATAAATAATATCCACTCACCGCAGCAAAGCAGCAACCGTCAACCCTCGAGGGGGGGTGGGGGTGGACGGGCCACAACGAGCACCTGTTGAAAAGTGAAACCGGCCCAGCAACAACGGCCGCAAAAACACATACAAACACACACACACAATCCACACACCTTTTCCCCCAAAGTAAAACAACCCACAGGAGAAAAGGCCTCCCCCCCCCCCCAAGGGACACAGAGGGACACGGTAGGGGGGAGAACCCACACCAATCGGTGAAAGGGTAAGAGGGACATCCCAAGCCGGGATCACCAACCCGGACACCGCCTACCCCTTTGTATGGGGTCTCACGCAGGAGCAAGCTCCCATATACACCATAAGGTGCAGCCTACCATTGCCTGGACAGCCTAGGCTGGGAGGCATGCTGCTATAGTTTAAATTAAAAAAGGTTCAGGCAGCAATAGAAACAAAAGGCCAGGGGGTTACCCCGGCTACCTGCAAGGAGGAGACAACCATCTTCTGACTTGCTCGCCGACTGCAGAGACGAAAGAATGAAGAGAATGGTGGGAGGTCCCAGGTATTTATGGGCCAGGAGGGACTCCTTTTTTTCATGTCATCTCTGCAAGATCGCCCTCTACAGGACAGTAACCCAAGTGTCATGAATATTCGGAAGCTGGGAATATAATGAATAGAAGAAAAGAAACAAAGAATAGAATGACTAACAAATAGAAAGAAAGGATCTCCCAATAGCCAATCTGCCCCTGGCTGACAGTCCTTAGTCCTGCTTATTGCACGGCCCTGCATCCTGCATAGGGGCATAAAGGAGAAGGAATGAGATGTGCCCTCCTAAAACATACCTTCCAACTTTTCAGGGTGGAAAAGAGAGACAATTTTTTAAATGAAGCCACGTCCCCTCGTTGAGAGATGGATAGGAGATAGGGTGTAACAGTTACAATAGAAACACTTTGAATAGGCATGTTCTGCATGTTACACCTCAAAGAGGGACAAATGACTGTCCCTCTTTTGAGTCCATGTTCCTCCGAGGGACAGAGGGACATGGACTCAAAAGAGGGACAGTTCCTCCAAATCAGTGAAACTTAGGAGTTATGCCTAAGTTGCAGGGGCCCTCGCACCTGCCTAGGTACACCCAGTGCTGACACCTGCCCTGTTTAATGTATACAACTGTGTTGTTGGTACAGTATTTCAGAACTTGGGGCACCACTTTTTTATTTTGCCTGGGGCCAAACTTGGCCCTGCCTGCAGCGCCCCCTGCAGGTGGACACCCTAGGCACATCCTAATGGGAAATACAGCCCTGGCAGAGGGTGGGATCAGAGAAGCTTGGAAGGACAAACACACTCATGAAAGAATGGCTGGGATCTTCTTAGGCAGGTCAGACAGGGGTTGCTGCGGGTGGTGACTGGACCCCATACAGGACTCCTGGCTGTATAGCACCGATGGCGGCCCAATATATATATCACATATAAAAGGGTAACATATTCTGAAAGCACACTTGCCCTTTAACGTTTCCAGAACAGAGTGTGAGTGTTTGTGTCTCTGGGATAAGAGCCACCCCGGGGCCCTCCGGCTGCTCTGACTCATGACGTCTGTGAAGCAGCAGCCATGCTGAGGGCCGCAGTAAATAGACACATTAAATTCAAAGCAGCTGCGCTATTAATTAGTGACAAAAAAAAAAGATTGCGGTCACAGGCGTCTAACAGAGAAGTGGGGGTGAGGCTAAGGAGCGCTGCTGTTTGTTTGGGGTCACTATTATTCTGCATCATTCCCAATTTATCTCTCGGATGCTTCTCCAGGTAGCTAAGGAAACAGCGGTGCATACCAAGCGGCTGCCATCATATGAGGAGCTGCTCTAATGGGAAACATTGCTGCGGTTTGGACGGCGTTTGTGTGTCTTTCTTAGCAGCACTTTAGTCGTGCGGACAGCTTCTTCTGTACGTCTGCGCCTGTTCCTGCTCTCGTCAGCATTATTCAAACTCCAGAGCGGGGGCGGGCGGCCTGGGCATGGCCTGCTGGGAGCTGTGTGAATGGTCATGGTCCTGTGTAACCTGCATCCCATGGGACAATAGTAATGTGATTGCTCCGTTAAATTCACAGTGCTGATTTCTTTACCAGGCAGGTTTAGCTCTTTCCACTGGCTTCAGGCAATATATAAAGTCTCACTAGGGGAAGAGATTAGAATCACAGAGCTAAAGTAAGACTGCTCAGTAAAGTAGGGCCATGGCTCCTACCTTACTCCTAGAGAATTCACAAAGCCGATCACTTAACTGGCAGCAGTTGCTTTGGCTTTAGGCAATAAATACAGCATCACTAGGACAAGAAAGCAGAGAGCCAAGCCTACCCAGTAAAGTAGGGCAATGGCTCCTACAACACTACTACCTAACTCCTTGAGCAGCAGCAGATTTTTTAACTGGACATGTATAGAAGTTCCTTTGTTGTAGGCAATAAATACAGCCTCACTAGGGTAAAATATCAGAATGACAGAGCTAAAGTCTTCTCAGTAAAGTAGGGCTGTAACTCCTACCTTACTCCTTGAGAATTCACAAAGCCGGTTCCTTAACTGGACAGGTGAAGTGGTTGCTTCAGGCTTCAAGCAATACATACAGCCTTACTAGGACAAGAGAGCAGAATAAGAGAGCCAAGCCCACCCGGTAAAGTAGGGCAATGGCTCCTACAACACTACTACCCAACTCCTTGAGCATTCACAAAGTGGATTTCTTAACTGGATAGGTATAGCAGTTGCTTTGGCTTTAGGCAATAAATACAGCCTCAGTAGGACAGGAGAGTAGAATAAGAGAGCCAAGCCTATCAAATAAAGTGGGGCTAAGTCTCCTACAACACTACTACCTTACTCGAGAATTTACAAAGCCAATTTTAACTGGACAGGTGAAGTGGTTATTTTTGGCTTCAGGCAATAAATACAGCCTCACTAGGACAGGAGAGCAGAAAAAGAGAGCCAAGCATATCCAGTAAAGTAAAGCTATGTCTCCTATAACACTACTACCTAATTCCTTGAGAATTCGCAGAGCCGATTTCTTTAACTGGGCGGGCATAGCAGTTCCTTTGGCTTCAGGCGATAAATACAGCCTCACTAGGGGAAAAGATTAGAATGACAGAGCTACAATAAGTCTGCTTACTAAAGTTAGACTGTAGATCCTACAACACTCCTAGCTTACTCCTTGAAAATTTGCTGAGAAGATTTCTTAAATGTACAGGTATAGCAGTTGCTTTGGCTTCAGGCAATAAATACAGCCTCACTAGGGGAAAAGATTAGAATGAGAGGGCTGAGCCTCACTAGGGGAAGAAATTAGAATGACAGAGCTACAGTAAATCTGCTCAGTAAAGTAGGACCGTAGCTCCTACAACACTCCTACCTTCCGCTTTTAGAATTCACAAAGCCAGTTCCTTAACTGGACAGGTGATGTGATTACTTTTGGCTTCAGGCAATAAATACAGCCTCACTAGGACAAGCAAGCAGAATAAGAGAACCAAGCCTATCCAGTAAAGTAGGGCTACATCTCCTACAACACTACTACCTAACTCCTTGAGAACTCGCAGAGCCGATTTCTTAACTGAACAGGTAAAGTAGATTTTTTTGGCTTCAGGCAATAAATACAGCCTCACTGGGGGAAAAGATTAGAGAGAGAATGCTGAGCCTGCCCGGTAACGTAAGGTCATTGCACTCGTTTTTTACTTTAAGAATTTACAGAGCCGGCATCTTAACCCTTTCAGTGTCAGCCTAACTAGAGATTTTGGGAGACCAGGGCCTGGAGGCTGAGTGGCTGCCCCTCGGGCCCTGAAGGCTATTAGCCCGCATAGCCCTTGTGGGCACGGGGATCTTCTGCACCTCCATGTGCTTTGGGAATGCAAGTAATGGGGAGGAGGGGTAATGGCCCACTTTCCATTGGTGACTTGCTGGCTCCGCCTGCTCTGTGAATTGGCATAGGGGCAGGGGCGGGCTGGCCATAGGGCATACCGGGCAAAATCCCGGTAGGCCGACACCAGGGAAGGCCACAACCCTGTGGAAAAGATGCTGGAGGGCGAGGTGCAGCATCTTTTCCATGGGGTTGCTGCCCACACAAACACATGCTTACCAGCACTTCCTGGCTGTTGCACGCTGGTTGGTGGGTGTCAATGGGCGGCGTCCAATGAAAACAATGAACGAAGCCCATTGACGCCCACTAACCAGCGTGCAACAGCCAGGAACTGCCGGTAAGCATGTGTGTTTGTGTGTGAGAGCGGCGGCTGCAGCAGCAGCGGTAGGAACAGAAGGGCCAGGCAGGCCGACCCTCCGACCATCAGGAACCAGAGGTAAGCATGGGTGGGTGTGTGAGTGGCGTGGCACAGTGGGGAGGAGTGGGGATGCCCCCATGTGGCTGCGCTGAGGGGATGCCCCCATGTGGCTGCGCTGAGGGGATGCCCCCATGTGGCTGCGCTGAGGGGATGCCCCCATGTGGCTGCGCTGAGGGATGCCCCCGCTGCCTATAATGAGGGATGCCACTCAATAACAGTAATGTAGGGATGCCACTCAATAACAGTAATGTAGCGATGCCACTCAATTACAGTAATGTAGGGATGCCACTCAATAACAGTAATGTAGCGATGCCACTCAATAACAGTAATGTAGGGATGCCACTCAATAACAGTAATGTAGGGATGCCACTCAATAACAGTAATGTAGGGATGCCACTCAATAACAGTAATGTAGGGATGCCACTCAATAACAGTAATGTAGGGATGCCACTCAATAACAGTAATGTAGGGATGCCACTCAATAACAGTAATGTAGGGATGCCACTCAATAACAGTAATGTAGGGATGCCACTCAATAACAGTAATGTAGGGATGCCACTCAATAACAGTAATGTAGGGATGCCACTCAATGGTTTTAATGAGGGATGCCCCTCACTGCCCGTAATGGAAGATGCTGCAACGTGCCTCTGTGTGATGCCCCTCACTTGCTTTAATGAGGGATACCAATCACTGCCTGTAATGGGGGATTCTGCCTGTAATGGGGGGATTTAAGCACACCATTTAGTTAAGAATATTTTCTTTCTTATTTTTGGCCTTTAAACCCTGGGTGTGTCTTATGGAACAAAAATAAGGTGTGTATATAGTGACATTAAGATACTATACTGGGCCAGGAACAGTGCAGCCGGGCCGATGTGCCCCAAAAAGTCCCGGGCCGTTTTTTAGCCCCAGTCTGCCCCTGCATAGGGGGGTCTCATGGACCCCTTACCAGTTCACAAAGTGTTAAATGTACAAAAACAGGCACACAGCAGGACTGAAAAGGAATCTGCTTTAACTCCTAGTGCTGTGTCCTCACTCATGGGAGCCATCTTTATGTAGCCCCGGCTGGGGCCGGTTTCAAATGCTGCTGCTGCCGCCACCTTGTTTCCGGAGCGGGATGACAGGCAGAGGTGAGTTACAGCAGCACACTTCTTCTGCACGCTTTGAGTTGTAGTGGGCGAACTGGGGGGTTTTACACAGCAGGGCATCCCCAATCGGGATGGGGCTGGAAGAAAAGTAGGGCCATTGCACTTTACTCTTTCACAGAGTATTCACAGTGGCGGTTTCGTAACTGGACAGGTATAGAGGATTTCTGTGATTTCAGGCAGTAAATACAGCCAGACTAGGGGGAGAGAGCAGGTAATGGAGGCCCCATCTTACCTAATACACAGGAGGTGTTGCTGTGGCTGTAGCCTCTGTCCGCATATGCCGGCAGATATGGAGACACCACCATCTTTACCAGCTCCTCCAGCTTCAGGTAAGCTTCACTCGGGCCAGACGGTTCATGAATCCCCTAAAAAAAAAAAAAAAAGACAAGTTCGGGTGTAACTTTGACCCATAAACAACTTATTCTGTAGCACCATACAAAGTAGTAACTACAGACAGTGTAACGCATACAGTACATAAACTGTTATAAGCTATGGAACCAGGATTCAATAGGAGGGAGAGCTTATGAGCTTAAAGAATTAAGGGTGGTTAGAGTTGCCTGAAGAGGTGAGTTTGGAGTGTTGGGGAGTGACTAATTGAGCAGTGAAGGACATTCCAAAGAAGTGGAGGAGCACATGAGAAGTCCTAGAGGCGAGTGAAGGACAGGAGAAGGTAAAAGAAGGGAAGCGAAGGCATTATTAAAGTGGGTCAAAACCATCTGGGCCGGGCCCTGGTATATAAAAGATGAGGATGTCCCATTGTGTGAAACCCCCCAGGGCGCCGGTGATCTCATCTAATCCGGCTTCTCTTTGGCCATGCGCGCTCACGAACAACCCTTGAGGTGAGGCTGCTCGTGGGGGGGGGGGGGGGGGGGGATCCCATAGATTGAGCAGTGGACCCATTCTTGGGTTTCCATCCACTTTAACAGTCCAGTCTAAAAAAACTTTTGTGGTTCATGGAAGCAGCCATGTTGGGATTACCTGTGACTGCTGCCCCATTGTCTTCTATTCAGATGCACTCCCCCACCCCTTCTCCTCTCAACAGGTGTAAATGGGGTGGAAGCCACAGTAATCCCATCATGGCTACTCCTATGAACCACATGAGTTCTTTTGACCACTATAGGCCCTTCCAACTCACCATTCGGTGTTAGTAAGAAAACCTAATTTTGCTTTCTTTAGCTCCCCCTAGTGGGTGAAATTAGGTCACAGCTCTTTGCTATACAGTGGCACTGGACTCTAAAAGTGTACCAAAACCCTGTTTTTTTCACTTGCTTTTTGACAAGGATGACACCTTATATTCAAGCAGCGATGTAGGGGTAGGGGAACTTTACAGTGCGTGTATCCTAAATAGTATGTTCCAGAGCCAGGACTAATAGGTTTTGGTCCACTTAAAGTGGACCAAAACCAGACCACGCTATGCGAAACCCTGCCACTCACCCAAAATTCCAAACTCCCCAACAAGTTTGCAGTGCGAGAGCTTTAATGGGTCACATCTTTTCTTGGCTGTGTACTGGTCACGCCCAACATAATGACTGACGTGCCTGCCCACAGGGATGCCTAGGGGGTGCCGTGCATCCAATCACAAGGGTGGCTAGGATTCCATTTAGCTTCCCCAGCTGCACATTATAGGAAGCTGGAGGAGAGCAGCAGCTGCACCACAGGAAGGCCAGCGAGGATGACCCAGGGAGACAAACCCAAGAGACAATTCAGGATTTAGGTCCATTTTTGCTCACACAATGGAAAATGTAATATTTTAAGGTGAAGTCAAATAGTACACATCAGTTAGAAATGCGTGAATAAAACACTTTGCCTACAATAAGACTTTAAAGTGGACCAAAACCCAACCTGGAGTCTGGAGACTCTGGGGCAGGCTTACTCCCTCCTGCCGGTGCATCCTAAACTGGGATTCCCCGCTCTGTGAAACCCCTTCAAGTCACCCGCAAATCCTACCTTTTCCCCTGTGCCCATGGCACATGTGTGACCAGCATCACTCTCCTCCCTTCTCAGCTGTGCGCGGCCCCGCCCGCTGCAACTGAATAGCTCCGCACACAGCCGATGGGGCCGAGTAAAGCCGCTTGCAAGTGTGGCTAGGATTCCTTTCTGCAGCCCTAGCCACAGCAAGGTGAGTAAGCTCGGCGAACGGCGGGGTTTCACCCAGCCCAAACCAGGGTGCCCCAGGGTGAAGGACCAGGATAGTGGTCCACTTTAATGAGAGATTTTTATATATAAAGTGACCACTAGGGGGAGCACTAGCCAATACAGCTAAATAGGCAAGTACATGAGTTAAAATGTAGAGTACGGGGGGCACTTTAAGACACACACCATCGGCAAAGTGGAAATAATCTATACATTAATTTTTGAGCTTTGTAGCACAACCCAGATTATTATTGGCTGGACAAATACAAAACAATGCATCATTGCTGTTCCTCAACCCTTTTAGACACACCTCCCAAGTGTCCCTGATTTGTCCCTCTTGAGTCCATGTCCCCCTGTCCCTCGTTGTTCTTGTGTGTCCCTCTTTGAGGTGTAACATGCAGATCTGCTTTAATAAATGATTCATTTGCCTATTTAAAGTTGTTTAACGGTTATAACCCCTCCTATCCATTCCTTAATGAGGGGACGTGGCCTCATTTAAATAAATGTCCCTCTTTCCCACCCTGAAATGTTGGTAGGTATGGCAATACGTCTATGCTTTTGCTGATCTGGGCCTTAATTCACTAAGAGTTGAAAAAAATTCTCATGGTAGTAAAAAATTCAATTCATGAGAAAAAAAGCCTGAGAATGTCACTGTTAGTGAATCACCAGATGGGGAGACAATGAAAGTCAATGGGGCTTTTTACTATAGTGTAAAAAGGAGTAAAAAGTTTAATACTTTTCTCAGGAGTAAAAAAGTCCCATTGACTTTCATTGTCTTCCTATCTGGTGATTTAATAGAAGTGAAATTCTTAGGCTTTTTTTTATTTAATTGATTTTTTTACTACCATGAGATTTTTTTCAACTCAAGGCCCTGCTCTCACAGTAATTCTCTTGTGCTACACCTATCCATCCAGCAGGTGGCGTTAATGTTGTATGTTGTAGTGTTGTATTACTGTTTATCTGATTGGTAATCCCATCTAAGGAAGTATATGAGGCTGGAGCACAACTGTTCTGGGTTTTAGTTTTTGTACAAGCTCGGATAGCTTAGAGGACAGTTTTTGGTAACGTGAGGACGGGATTGAGCCAATTTAACACTTGTGTTACTGGGAGTTCGTCTATCAGAAAAGCCACAGATGTCGGAGGTTCCATTTGAAGTCACCCTTCCGTTACATTGGTTTTGCATTCCCCCCGGGGAACCCTGATCGTAGATGCCCGCTGTGTGAAACCCCCCAGATCGCCGATGCCAACTAATCTCTTCCCGGTCTTACGGCGCATGCGAGGCCGCTCGTACAATCAGCGTGCTCGGAACCGCTGACGTCATGTCGTCTAAGCCTTCGTCTTCGTCGCCAAGCATGCTGGTGCCCGCATTTCCTGCTACCCTCTAACAGGGAGCGTGCCCGGGCCAGGCATTTGTGAAAAGGAAAAGCAGGGATGCGGCTAGCGCATGCGCTGTTGGACCAGTAAGACAAGGTAAGGGTATAGGGTGACCTGGGGCATTTCACACATCCCAAAATCGGGATGCCCCAGGGGGAGGGAATCGATTGGCCCGGGAATAGATTCCTGGGACAATCGGCATGGCTTTTGATCCACTTTAAAGTTGACTCTTCCCAAAATGACAGTTTAAAACCCTAACTTTCTCCAAAACTGATAAAAAAAAAAAGGTTTTGGCTTAGGAGGGGTTAAATGGTGAGAAGCTGTGCGAATTCCTGATACGCCGCCATTCCTGTGTCCTTTCAGTTTCCTTGGTTAGAAATTGAATTTGATGTCAGATAATGAGGTGAGATAACAAGATAATAAGGTTATCTCACGCCCGGGAAGCCACATGATTTAGTTGCACACTCTCTCGCTTTATGCAATACTAATAGATCAGCCATTAAGGGTTTAAAATAGACACAAAAAGGATAATCGGTCATCGGGTCATGTGTGCCCAACCTCAATGGGAACCGTTCATGAAATCTGTTGTGATGTCCTGTGCTGCTGTTTATCTCTGGCGGCACGAGACAAGGCATGAGCTGGTGGCTAATGTAAGGACTATGATTATGGCAGGGACATTATTGGGCTAATGGCTCAAGATCTTTGATTATGGTGGTGACATGGGCGGGCTAATGGCTCAAGTTAAGCTGGTCATTTATAATGGTGACATACATGGATGGGCTGGGGCTCAAGTAGGGATATTGCTTATGGCACAAGTGTCAAACTCAAGACCCAGTCTCAATTCCGCGTCCGCACCTGCCTCGGGCAAAATAATTCTGCGTCTGCACCTGCCTCGGGCAAAATAATTCCGCTCCTGTCCCGGGCAAAAAAAATCCGAGCTGGGGCTCAATTAAGGATATTGATTAAGGCACAGGTGTCAAACTCACAGTCCATGGGACGGATGCGGCCCTCCAATCCTTTTTAGGTGCCAGGTGACAGCAGTCGGAGATTTCCCGTTTTAGGTGACCCAGTCACTCCAAGGCTGCTGACACAATTGAGTATCTAGCACTACGGAGTGATGGCAAAATAATTCAGCATCTGCATTTATACTGGGCAAATTAATTTTGTGGTTGTCATGGGCAAAATAATTATACAGCTGTACTGGACAGCATCATTCTGAATCTGCTTTGCCTCGGGCAAAATAATTCCGCGCCTGTCCTGGGCAAAGTAATCCGATGCAGTGCTAAAATGGAAGCTGTCGCCTTGCAGTTGTCAGAGGGCCAACTAAAATGGGTTGGAGGGCTGCATCTGACCCCGGGGCCTTAAGTTGAACACCAGTGCCTTAAGCAATATCCTTATTTGAGCCCCAGCCTGGAATTGTTTTGCCCAGGACAAGCGGGGAATTCTTTTGCCCAGGACAGGCGGGGAATTGTTTTGCCCAGGACAGGCGGGGAATTGTTTTGCCCAGGACAGGCGGGGAATTGTTTTGCCCAGGACAGGCGGGGAATTGTTTTGCCCAGGACAGGCGGGGAATTGTTTTGCCCAGGACAGGCGGGGAATTCTTTTGCCCAGGACAGGCGGGGAATTCTTTTGCCCAGGACAGGCGGGGAATTCTTTTGCCCAGGACAGGCGGGGAATTCTTTTGCCCAGGACAGGCGGGGAATTCTTTTGCCCAGGACAGGCGGGGAATTCTTTTGCCCAGGACAGGCGGGGAATTCTTTTGCCCAGGACAGGCGGGGAATTCTTTTGCCCAGGACAGGCGGGGAATTCTTTTGCCCAGGACAGGCGGGGAATTCTTTTGCCCAGGACAGGCGGGGAATTCTTTTGCCCAGGACAGGCGGGGAATTCTTTTGCCCAGGACAGGCGGGGAATTCTTTTGCCCAGGACAGGCGGGGAATTCTTTTGCCCAGGACAGGCGGGGAATTCTTTTGCCCAGGACAGGCGGGGAATTCTTTTGCCCAGGACAGGCGGGGAATTCTTTTGCCCAGGACAGGCGGGGAATTCTTTTGCCCAGGACAGGCGGGGAATTCTTTTGCCCAGGACAGGCGGGGAATTCTTTTGCCCAGGACAGGCGGGGAATTCTTTTGCCCAGGACAGGCGGGGAACTCTTTTGCCCAGGACAGGCGGGGAACTCTTTTGCCCAGGACAGGCGGGGAATTCTTTTGCCCAGGACAGGCGGGGAATTCTTTTGCCCAGGACAGGCGGGGAATTCTTTTGCCCAGGACAGGCGGGGAATTCTTTTGCCCAGGACAGGCGGGGAATTCTTTTGCCCAGGACAGGCGGGGAATTCTTTTGCCCAGGGCAGGCGGGGAATTCTTTTGCCCAGGGCAGGCGGGGAATTCTTTTGCCCAGGGCAGGCGGGGAATTCTTTTGCCCAGGGCAGGCGGGGAATTCTTTTGTCCAGGACAGGCGGGGAATTATTTTGCCCAGGACAGGTGTGTCTGCAGTGGCTGATCGTGGCTCTGTCCCCTAAGCACAATTCATATTACAGTACCTTTAGCTCTATCTAGTCTGAGTTGGATTAGATTAGCTCAGGCATTGGATTAGACACCCTCTGCCACTGGTATCTAACCTGATACATCACAAACATTTGTTAACCCTTTAAGCTGTTTTACTAGTGTGAGTCTGCATCAATTAAGCACACGTTGCAGGGTTTGAGTGCAGTGTGTGGCAGAGTTATTTGTAGGTGGACATTGCGGGAGAATAAACTGCTTTACTGAAACACATAGGCATAGTGTCCCAGATTTGGAGTGACTGTCCCACTTTTGAGTGTTCTCATTTGTCCCTCTTTGAGGTATAACATGCAGATCTGCAGCAATAAATGATTCATTTACCTATTTAAAGTGTTTCTATTATTGTAACTGTTACATGCTATCTCCTATCCATCCCTCAATAAGGGGGCGTGGCCAAATTTAACAAATGTCCCTCTTTGCCACCCAGAAAAGTTGGTAGGTATGTGTAGGGGAGTGAGCAGGGGCTTATCTGGAGGGAGGGAACTTGCCCCGGGTGCAGCAGTTCAGGGAGGCTCCAAAGGGGGACCTGAGCACAGATGAAGGCGCCATTTCGAATCTTTGCCTAGGGTGCCAGAAAGCCTACTCAGAAAGCTACTCCTCTGGGAGTGAAACTTATCTCAACATGGAAGGTTACAAACAGGAAGAACCAAAGTTCACTGCAATACAGGAAATATAATACAGATCAGAGAAACGACACATTCATCCAAGAAACCATGCCATCTACTTTACTGGATAGATGGTCAAAACTGTGGAAACTAGAGTTTAATGTCTCTAAATGTAAAATCATGCACTTGGGTAGAAGGAATCCCTGCTCTGAGTACCGTATGGGCAGCACTGTGTTACCCAGGACCTCGGAGGAGAGAGATTTAGGGGTACTGATTACTGATAGCTGCAAGATGAGTGGACAGTGTAGCCAGGCAGTGGGAAAAGCAAGCAGGATGCTCGGCTGCATAGCTCGAGGCATCACCAGTAGGAAGAGGGAGGTTGGGATGCCGCTGTATAGAGCCCTGGTGAGGCCACAGCTAGAATACTGTGTGCAGTTCTGGAGACCTTACCTGCAAAAAGACATTATTCAAATAGAACGTGTCCAAAGGCGGGCAACGAAAATGGTAGAAGGGCTTAAACTTAAAACTTATCAGGAGAGACTTAAAGACTTAAATTTGTCTAAAAGAAAGAAGGGAGAGGGGGGACATGATGAAGACCTTTAAATATGTGAAAGGATTGAATAAGGTCAGGAGGGAAGTGTTTTTAAGAAGAAACTTAATGATAGAACAAGGGGGCACAACCTGAAGCTAGTCGGGGGGAAGATCAGGAGCAATGTTAGAAAATATTATTTTACAGAAAAAGTAGTAGATGCTTGGAACAAACTTCCAGCAGAGGTGAATTTAAACATGCCTGGGATAAGCACACATCTATCCTAAGATAAAGAGAACATACAGTTACATAAGGGAAGACTAGATGGACCGTATGGTCTCCTTCTGCCGTCACCCTTCTATGTTTCTATCTACAGTCCTATCAGTGAACTGTAGTGTCTACACATTATATGCAATGCAACATGGAATATACATAGTAAGCTGAAGCTGTTGTATCCCCAATAATACAGCCCAAATGTTTTATACTCATATGTATATATAATAACAGAGAAAGGTCCACTTCTGCAGAGCTTGGCAGGGTTTGACTGTTTTAATGATCCACTCAGACTTTCATGTTGGCCATACACGCGGCAACCTATATAAAAACATCCCGAACAAGCCCTAATAGGGAGCTTTGTCTGGATGCTGATTGGTTATTCCTAGTTGCCTGGTGTATGGACCTCCTCGTCATCATCGATCTTTAAAGAGTAACTCCTACCTGAAGGATCAGCAGCATCTGCAGGATGGGTGGTGGGATGCAGGACTGCAGCAAGGGCAGAGTCCTCTCCAGATGGACCCTCAGCAAGACCAGATCTCTGAAGGCCAGCAGGGCGATCTGACGGATAGTGAGCTCCTGGCCCTGGAACACAGACCCACAGATTATATTATAAAGGAGGTGAAGAGTTGGGTTATACAACAGCATGAACACAGGGTCCATAGTGGGAATCAATGTTTTAACATGCAGGGTCGCCATCTTGAATTATTGGGTTCCATAAAGCCCCCCCTACCCCTATAGCCTATATGTGATGGCTTGGCCCAAATATGAAATGGGCCTATGGCCGCAAGGCATCCAGGTCTGCTTTAGTATTCAGAGTTCAAATTACAGGCCCAGCCATCACATTATAGGGGCCCAGATATAATACAGGCTTTACAGACGGGGCCCCTAAGTAAACTATATTTGATGGACCCTTGTTATACCAGGCCCCAGTATTCAGACTATATTGAAAACAAGGGGCCCAGCCATTATATTATGTGATATGATGGCCCAGACACAATATACACGAGTGTGCCCACCATAAGCTTAATATAATGGCTAAGGCAACCCATAGTTTAAATCGGGCCCTAGGTAAATCATTGGTACCATTTCCTTGGCCTTGCAGCAAGAATTAATTAGATTTACTATCTCAACGGTTGCTTTGAGCTCGTTCTTGTTTAATCCTGACGCCAGGCCACAGTTAGATTTTAACTATTTAATTATTTTGCTGTTGTTAATTTTGCTGTAGGTTTTGACAACAGGGTGTTCTTCTTCTCTTTTTTGTCCTCTACCGACAATGTAAGCGCTATGGTCACTTCCAAATAGATCATATGATCTTGCTGCGAATCAGGCTGAGTGATTATATATTTATATATTTTCATTATTATTTTTTCATTTATTATCATATCATTTAGCCCCTCTCTATTTCATCTTTATATGTTCTTATTGATTAGTCATGCTATTCATACATATTGATCATTTATTGTTCTGCTGCGTGACCCACATAGGACATTATATATCCTGTGTTCCTTTTGCGCAATTATTGGTCTGTACAATATAGAATAACTTTTTTCCCCAGATTCATTGATGTCCATAATACTATATGCTGTCATGTCATTCATATTGCATACTTACGCTTAATGCATGCTTGAGTAGAATGTTAATTATTTGTTACACAGTATTTATGTAGACCATTTTGGATCTTCAAAGATGTAGATTATATTGCACCTCGTATGTTTATCCTTGCTAGAGCTATTTTGTTTATTGGTACCACCGGGTGCAGTGTGGGGACGCGCTGTGGTCCCCCCAGTGCTTCCACAGTGGTTTCTGTTTCCCAGTCGGATCCGCTGAGCCGGGCGGCTCGCGTGATCTGTTGCCGGGGTAACATGTCACCTGACGTCCGGGCTGGAGCCGAGGCGTGGGCCTACGCAGGCTGTGTTCCGTTACAGACGCGAGTTGCGCTCGCTCTGATTGGTCTACGGGGGCGCGGCTTGTGATTGGCTGCCGCCCCTGGACCCGTCTCTGACGTCATCACTGTTATCCTGCCGGCCAGAGCCCCCCGCGGCTGCGGGCCGCGCTGCCGCACTACTGCACCGGTGAGTTCATTTACTGTCTTGTTATATTTATTTTTTAATGCCTCAGCCTTAGGGTTATTCCCATCTATGATTAAGGGCCTGTGAAAAGACCCGAAACGCGTCAGAGGGGCCCACTCTCTTTTCCTGCCCATATCTGCATTGATTTTATCCTGCACGGATGCTTTGATTAATTTTGGAGACACTAATGATTTTAGCTAATTCTTTGAATAAAGTACTCATTTTTAAGGAAGTGCGGATCCAACTCTTCTTCTATTCAAGCCCTAGGTAAAGCAGCCTGGTCGGGAGCAGACCTTAATTATCATCAGCACCAATAGTATGGCTAATAGTCTCTGGTCAGGGCTGCTTAGCCAGGGCCCCTTCTCCAAAGGTGCGTGCCCATTGGGCCCATACCAAAGTCTTGATTGTCCTGCCCTGGTAACATGTAAGAGGCCTATGATAACCTGGTGTAACATGTAAGCAGTCTTTTATAACCAGGGAGCTCAGTGTTCTGGTATAACATGTAAGCAAGCTTTTATAACCAGGGAGCTCAGTGTTCTGGTATAACATGTAAGCAAGCTTTTATAACCAGGGATCTCAGTGTTCTGGTGTAACATGTAAGCAGTCTTTTATAACCAGGGAGCTATGTGTTCTGGTGTAACATGTAAGCAGTCTTTTATAACCAGGGAGCTATGTGTTCTGGTGTAACATGTAAGCAGTCCTTTATAATCAGGGAGCTCAGTGTTCTGGCATAACATGTAAGCATGCTTTTATAATCAGGGAGCTCAGTGTTCTGGTGTAACATGTAAGCAAGCTTTTATAACCAAGGAGCTCAGTGTTCTGGTGTAACATGTAAGCAGCCTTTTATAACCAGGGAGCTCAGTGTTCTGGTGTAACATGTAAGCAGTCTTTTATAACCAAGGAGCTCAGTGTTCTGGTATAACATGTAAGCAGTCTTTTATAACCAGGAAGCTCAGTGTTCTGGTGTAACATGTAAGCAGCCTTTTATAACCAGGGAGCTCAGTGTTCTGATGTAGCATGTAAGCAAGCTTTTATAACCAGGGATCTCAGTGTTCTGGTGTAACATGTAAGCAGTCTTTTATAACCAGGGAGCTCAGTGTTCTGATGTAACATGTAAGCAGCCTTTTATAACCAGGGAGCTCAGTGTTCTGGGGTAACATGTAAGCAGCCTTTTATAACCAGGGAGCTCAGTGTTCTGGTGTAACATGTAAGCAGTCTTTTATAACCAAGGAGCTCAGTGTTCCGGTATAACATGTAAGCAAGCTTTTATAACCAGGGAGCTCAGTGTTCTGGTGTAACATGTAAGCAAGCTTTTATAACCAGGGAGCTCAGTGTTCTGGGGTAACATGTAAGCAGCCTTTTATAACCAGGGAGCTCAGTGTTCTGGGGTAACATGTAAGCAGCCTTTTATAACCAGGGAGCTCAGTGTTCTGGTGTAACATGTAAGCAGTCTTTTATAACCAAGGAGCTCAGTGTTCCGGTATAACATGTAAGCAAGCTTTTATAACCAGGGAGCTCAGTGTTCTGGTGTAACATGTAAGCAAGCTTTTATAACCATGGAGCTCAGTGTTCTGGTGTAACATGTAAGCAGCCTTTTATAACCAGGGAGCTCAGTGTTCTGGTGTAACATGTAAGCAGTCTTTTATAACCAGGGAGCTCAGTGTTCTGATGTAACACGTAAGCAGCCTTTTATAACCAGGGAGCTCAGTGTTTTAGTGTAACATGTAAGCAGTCTTTTTTAACCAGGGAGCTCAGTGTTTTAGTGTAACATGTAAGCAGTCTTTTATAACCAGGGAGCTCAGTGTTTTAGTGTAACATGTAAGCAGTCTTTTATAACCAGGGAGCTCAGTGTTTTAGTGTAACATGTAAGCAGTCTTTTATAACCAGGGAGCTCAGTGTTTTAGTGTAACATGTAAGCAGTCTTTTATAACCAGGGAGCTCAGTGTTTTAGTGTAACATGTAAGCAGTCTTTTATAACTAGGGAGCTCATTGTTATGGTGTAACATGTAAGCAGTCTTTTATAACCAGGGAGCTCAGTGTTCTGATGTAACATGTAAGCAGCCCTTTATAACCAGGGAGCTCAGTGTTCTGGTGTAACATGTAAGCAGCCCTTTATAACCAGGAAGCTCAGTGTTCTGGGGTAACATGTAAGCAGTCTTTTATAACCAGGGAGCTCAGTGTTCTGGTGTAACATGTAAGCAGCCCTTTATAACCAGGAAGCTCAGTGTTCTGGGGTAACATGTAAGCAGTCTTTTATAACCAGGGAGCTCAGTGTTCTGGTGTAACATGTAAGCAGCCCTTTATAACCTAGAAGCTCAGTGTTCTGGTGTAACATGTAAGCAGTCTTTTATAACCAAGGAGCTCAGTGTTCTGGTGTAACATGTAATCAAGCTTTTATAACTAGGGAGCTCAGTGTTCCGGTGTAACATGTAAGCAGTCTTTTATAACCAGGGAGCTCAGTGTTTTGGGGTAAAATGTAGGAGGAGGGGGATCTGGCACATTCCCAGTCAGTGACGCGCTCTCGCCACACTGGATGCACTACCGCGTCCAGCCATTTAGTAAGGATGCCTGAAATGCGTGGAATATGGGGTGGGAGACCCGGAAACAATGAGTGAATGTGGGCATTTGCGGGGGGGGGGGGGGGGGTTACACAGCGGGGCATCCCAAACTTTATTGGCCAGCCCTAGAGTCTTTTAGACTACAAGGATGGCACTATAGCTGCCGGTCTTTTTGCATGGGAGGTCTTCAGAACTGCACACAGTATTCCAAATGTATTCTCACCAGGGCTGTATATAGCGACGTCACAACCTCCCTCTGCCTACTGGTGATGCCTCGAGCTATGCAGCCCAGCATGCTGCTTGCTTTTCCTACGGCCTGGCTACACTGTCCACTCATCTTGCAGCTTTCAGTAATTAAACCGGACCTTCAGCATAATTTAATGAAAAGGCCAAACCCTCAAAAAAAATATTCCCCAGCATCTAAAATTAATATATTTTAAGTTTTTAGTCAGTTACTTTTTACTCTTCCCCCCACTGGGCTGCAACTCTGTTCAGGACTCTATGATACGGGCGCCGCCATCTTGCCTCAGAAGCATCACATACTGAGGAGAGGAGAGTGGGATAAAGTACAGGGGGCGGGGTTATAGCTGTGCTTTGCACAGACAGAGCAGAGCTGGGGTCAGGAAAAGGACAGCAATCCCAGAATGCAGAGCGGCACGTGTCAGAAGACACCTGTTTGTAGGCTGCCTGATGCTTCATGAGCCGCCATCTTGGATGTTTAAAGGCTCATAATATGCAGTAGATGCAGGTAGGAGGATATTTAATGTGAGCAATCTGTATGTACAGGGTGCAGGAAACATATAAGATAGGCTCTTATTCAGGGTGAAGGTCCGGATTAATGTGGGCAATCTGTATGTACAGGGTGTGTGAAACATATAAGATAGACTCTTATTCAGGGTGAAGGTCTGGATTAATGTGAGCAATCTGTATGTACAGGGTGGGGGAAACATATAAGATAGGCTCTTATTCAGGGTGAAGGTCCGGATTAATGTGGGCAATCTGTATGTACAGGGTGTGTGAAACATATAAGATAGACTCTTATTCAGGGTGAAGGTCTGGATTAATGTGAGCAATCTGTATGTACAGGGTGGGGGAAACATATAAGATAGGCTCTTATTCAGGGTGAAGGTCCGGATTAATGTGAGCAATCTGTGTGTACAGGGTGGGGGAAACATATAAGATGGGCTCTTATTTAGGGTGAAGGTCCGGATTAATGTGGGCAATCTGTGTGTACAGGGTGGGGGAAACATATAAGATGGGCTCTTATTTAGGGTGAAGGACCGCTTTAATATCCCTTAATCTCTCTCCTTTGAAGACCTGGCTAACACAGTGCTGCCCATACGATACTATGAGAGGGGATTGCTTCCACCCAAGTGCTTTGATAGGCTGGGTCTGATGATGGGGGACCAGAAGCTGCAGCACCCATGACTCATATTAGAGCGAGTGCACTGTATGCTGCGGCTTATGGTGCACCGTTGAACAGGGATCTGGCCTGGGAGGTAAGTCCTAGTCAATGAGGAGCTGAAGGGAAAGTAATAGGGGGTTATTTGGGGTCACGCTAGGCCTCCACCCTTCTCTTGGACATACATTATGCAGATTTCCAGCCTCCCGGAGGCAGCAGAGTTCACCATAATGGCTGATTTATAAGCAAATAAAAGCAGCTTAGAAGCAGTCATTGCCGCAAACTATAGAATGTGACGTTAATAAACAGCCAGACCTCCTGACACATGGCCGCTGGTATGGTAATGGGTCAGCTCCCAAACACAGGAACAGGTTCCACAGCTTGTGTTCTTATGGGATGTTAGCACATCTAGTGTGGTGAGAGCGCACCACTGACAGCAGGGAGACATGGAATGATGCCAGCTACCACTCCTCTTACATTTTACCCCAAAACACTGAGCTTCCTGGTTATAAAGGGCTGCTTACATGTTACACCAGAACACTGAGCTCCCTGGTTATAAAGGGCTGCTTACATGTTACCCCAGAACACTGAGCTCCCTGGTTATAAAGGGCTGCTTACATGTTACCCCAGAACACTGAGCTCCCTGGTTATAAAGGGCTGCTTACATGTTACCCCAGAACACTGAGCTCCCTGGTTATAAAGGGCTGCTTACATGTTACCCCAGAACACTGAGCTCCCTGGTTATAAAGGGCTGCTTACATGTTACCCCAGAACACTGAGCTTCCTGGTTATAAAGGGCTGCTTACATGTTACACCAGAACACTGAGCTTCCTGGTTATAAAGGGCTGCTTACATGTTACCCCAGAACACTGAGCTCCCTGGTTATAAAAGACTGCTTACATGTTACACCAGAACACTGAGCTCCCTGGTTATAAAGGGCTGCTTACATGTTACCCCAGAACACTGAGCTTCCTGGTTATAAAGGGCTGCTTACATGTTACACCAGAACACTGAGCTTCTAGGTTATAAAGGGCTGCTTACATGTTACTCCAGAACACTGAGCTTCCTGGTTATAAAGGGCTGCTTACATGTTACACCAGAACACTGAGCTTCTAGGTTATAAAGGGCTGCTTACATGTTACTCCAGAACACTGAGCTTCCTGGTTATAAAGGGCTGCTTACATGTTACACCAGAACACTGAGCTCCCTGGTTATAAAAGACTGCTTACATGTTACCCCAGAACACTGAGCTTCTAGGTTATAAAGGGCTGCTTACATGTTACACCAGAACACTGAGCTCCCTGGTTATAAAGGGCTGCTTACATGTTACCCCAGAACACTGAGCTTCCTGGTTATAAAGGGCTGCTTACATGTTACACCAGAACACTGAGCTTCTAGGTTATAAAGGGCTGCTTACATGTTACTCCAGAACACTGAGCTTCCTGGTTATAAAGGGCTGCTTACATGTTACCCCAGAACACTGAGCTTCCTGGTTATAAAGGGCTGCTTACATGTTACACCAGAACACTGAGCTCCCTGGTTATATAAAACTGCTTACATGTTACCCCAGAACATTGGTTGCGCCTGCTCATCCAATCAGCTTCTCCGGCCGCACATATTAATGAGCCACTAGAGAAGCTATATGGAATCCCCACATGGGCAGTGCGTGCGGCATCACTTGTAACCATTTGGCTCAGCCACTCAGTTGGGGAGGGGGGAGCTGTGCACAGCCAAGAACGGATGCGGGCCCTGGCCAAGCATGTGTCCTGGGCTCAGCAAAAAAAAAAAGAATTGTGGTAAGAAACCAAGTGGTTTCACAAAGCGGGGCGTCCCAGTTCAGGATTCACCCGGGTGGGGGTTCTTAGGGCTTGCGCCATGGGATCTGGATACAGGTACGTTTTATGGCCATCCCGGGGGATTTATGATCTTAGGGGATAAATAACTACACACATTTGCCAAAACTGCAGCTCATCCAACTGGAGAAATGCTTCAGTAACGTATGCAGCTATTTCCTGTCCTCATTACAACAGCCTTAACGCTCAATTTTAGCTTTCGCAGCATTTTTTACTGTAGAGACTCCAAGTCTCTGCAAGTGTTAAAAGGCACTTGTGCTACTGCAGGCAAAGGTAATTGTTACACCATTGTGTCGGGCTACATTTGGCACTGTCCTAAACTGTACATCCGTCCAACTTCCAGCCCTGGATGGCTGCCTACAAGATGGGCAGATTGGCATCAGTGCCATACATAGGGCCCCCGATCAGCACCGCCTCCCCCCCAGGGCAGACACTCCCAGACCGGCAGAGGTGCATGGCGGACATGTGGTTTGCATGCCTGTGGTGGAGGGGGAGAGGTGCGTGGTGATGACGGAGAGGCGCAGCTGCAATGCAGCAAGGCGGAAAAAAAAGGCGGCATGGCTGGGTAAGTATGTACCGGGAGTACATACCAAAGAGGCAGTGAAAGCAGCTTGTACGGGGCCCCCTTGTTCCACAGGCCCGGGGGCAGGTGCCTGCAGTGCCCCTATGGTATGTACGTCCCTGGTTGGCATGTTGGCCTAAACATCCTCTGTAAGGCATTTTCAATGAGCCCTACCTGAACAGGGTAGAATATGGCCTGCAGCGTCGGCAGGATCTCCATAAAGAAATGGTCCCACAGCTCAGCCATGATCATCACACGGTTCTCACCTGGAAGGAAAGGAATATACAAGAGGTTTTAACAAGGTATACAGCACACCAACTAGGTGCCCCTTATTTGGAGGGACTGTCCCTCTTTTGAATCCATGTCCCCCTGCAGAGCCGCATAGTCAGAAGACACTTGATGTTTGCAGGCAGCCTGAGACTCTTGGATGTTAAAAGGCTCAGAAAAAAACAATAGGTGCAGGTAGGATGATTAATGTGGGCAATTAGGGATGAGCGAACTTTTGAAAAATTCGATTCGGCTGATTCGCTGAATTTTCCGACAAAATTCGTTTCGGTCCGAATTTATTCGCGACGAATCGCTATTAAAAACGGCTATTTCTGAGCTTCCTAGAGCCTCAATAGGGTTGTAAACCATTCTGCCTTGCTGTAACACGCATATGATGCGTGCTGGGTTAGTGAAATAATACTGTAAATAATTATGACATGCAGATCAGAGGCATCGCTATTAGAATCACAGAGCGGCACAATTGCAGAGAGTTGAGGTGGCATCACTATGAGGGGCCCCTATATTGCCTGAAAAACACACCCTGGAGCTGGCAGCAGCAGGAGCCCAAATATTGACTGAAAGACATCCTGGAGTTGGCAGCAGGAGCTCAAAAATTGGCTGAATGACACCCTGGAGTTGCAAGCAGTAGCAGCAGGAGCCCAAACATAGCTTGAAAGAGACACTGGAGTTAGCAGCAGGAGACCAAAAATTGGCTGAATGAAACCCTGGAGTTGCAAGCAGCAGCAGCAGCCCAAACCTAGCTTGAAAGAGACACTGGAGTTGACAGCAGGAGCCCAAAAATTGGCTGAATGACACCCTGGAGTTGCAAGCAGCAGCAGCCCAAACATAGCTTGAAAGAGACACTGGAGTTGGCAGCAGGAGCCCAAAAATTGGCTGAATGACACCCTGGAGTCGCAAGCAGCAGCAGCCCAAACCTAGCTTGAAAGAGACACTGGAGTTGGCAGCAGGAGCCCAAAAAGTGGCTGAATGACACCCTGGAGTTGCAAGCAGCAGCAGCCCAAACATAGCTTGAAAGAGACACTGGAGTTGGCAGCAGAAGCCCAAAAATTGGCTGAATGACACCCTGGAGTTGCAAGCAGCAACAGGAGCCCAAACATAGCTTGAAAGAGACACTGGAGTTGGCAGCAGGAACCCAAAAATTGGCCAAAAGACACACTGGAGTTGGCAGCAGCAGGAGGCCAAACATAGCTTGAAAGAGACACTGGAGTTGGCAGCAGGAGCCCAAAAATTGGCTGAATGACACCCTGGAGTTGCAAGCGGCAGCAGCAGGAGCCCAAACATAGCTTGAAAGAGACACTGGAGTTGGCAGCAGGAGCCCAAAAATTGTCTGAATGACACCCTGGAGTTGCAAGCAGCAGCAGCAGCCCAAACATAGCTTGAAAGACATCCTGGAGTTGGCAGCAGGAGCCCAAAAATTGGCTGAATGACACCCTGGAGTCGCAAGCAGCAGCAGCCCAAACATAGCTTGAAAGAGACACTGGAGTTGGCAGAAGGAGCCCAAAAATTGGCTGAATGACACCCTGGAGTTGCAAGCAGCAGCAGCCCAAACATAGCTTGAAAGAGACACTGGAGTTGGCAGCAGGAGCCCAATAATTGGCTGAATGACACCCTGGAGTTGCAAGCAGCAGGAGCCCAAACATAGCTTGAAAGAGACACTGGAGTTGGCAGCAGGAGCCCAAAAATTGGCCTAAAGACACACTGCAGTTGGCAGCAGCAGGAGGCCAAAATTTGGCCTAAAGACATAAATATGTTTTGCACCATTTGGAAAGTGTAAAACGTGGCACCATGCTGAATCTAGTTGCATGCATCAGCCATTGGTGGGTGGAAATCCTGGCTGATCCATCCCTGATTAATTTTCACAAAGGTGAGTCTCTCCACATTTTTAGTTGACAGACGAGTTCTCCTCGCCGTAACTATGGCCCCCGCCGCACTAAACACCCGCTCAGATGGTACGCTACTTGCCGGGCAGGACAGCTTTTCCAGGGCAAACTCAGCTAGCTGCGGCCACAAGTCAAGTTTGGCTGCCCAGAAGTCCAGCGGATCCTCAAGGTGTGTTGGCATGGTCATGTCAAGGTATGACATGACCTGCTGGTTTAGGTCCTGCTCCAGGTCTTCCTGCTGCTCATGAGTAGACTCACTATGCGGGTGTAGAAAGCTACTCATTAGCGACTGAAGACTGAGGCTGCTGCTGATGGAGCTGCTGCTGCTGCTCCTGCCACCCCCCCCCCCCCCCAGCAGCTATGGCAGTGGAAGGTGAGCGCAGAGGGCCCCTCGGGTCAGACCTGCGAGAGTATGGACGATGGCGCAGA
Organism: Gastrophryne carolinensis; assembly: GCA_027917425.1. Lineage (NCBI taxonomy): Eukaryota > Metazoa > Chordata > Amphibia > Anura > Microhylidae > Gastrophryne > Gastrophryne carolinensis. The sequence goes on from CM051241.1 coordinate 99,244,974, forward strand.
TAGGCATCGGCCAACTGACAACGTAGGATGTCTCTGTAGTAGGCCAGTTTGTCCTCCCTCTCAGTGGGTTTAAAAAATGCCCCAATTTCTTGCCGGTAGCGAGGGTCCAATAAGGTGTAGAGCCAAAAGTCATCCTGCTGACAAATGGAAACAATTCTGGGGTCACTACGCAAGCACGTGAGCATGCTTCGTGCCATTTGTGCAAGTGACTCGGAGGGACTACCTGTCCACTGCATACTGCCACGGTGTGTCTGAGTCCTCTGTCTCGCCTTCCTCACAACCCTCTAGCTCCTCTGGCTGCTCCTGCTCCTACTCTCCTGTCCGCTGACTAGATAAACCAGCCATTTCGGCAAGCCTAAACTGTGCACTGTGCCACTCCTCCTCTTTCTCCTCCTCCTCCAGTTCAGCTCCAACAGGGTTCATGTGGCCGTAAGATGTAGACGCCATGTCTCCAGTGCCCTGACCAGCCATGGTTTCCAACATGTGCTGTAGTACATGAAGCAGTGGAATCACGTTGTTCATCCCGTAATCCTGGCGACTCACAAATAAAGTGGCTTCCTCAAAGGGCCTGAGCAAACGGCAGGTGTCACGTATGAGCTGCCACTGGTTGACATTGAAGTTACACAGGGGAGTCCCCCTATCCGCTTGGATCATCAAGAAATCTGTGATGGCTTTTCTCTGTTCGTATAGTCTGTCCAACATATGCAGGGTGGAAACATCGCAAATCAGACTATGTTGGGGGCTACCGTTCTGACGCTGTAGTATAAGAAGGGTGTGCTTGGCGGTGTATGAGTTGCTCAAGTGCTTGCAAAGTTTCCTTGAAGTTGTTAGGATGTCTTGCAGATGGGGGGGAAGACTTCAGAAACCGCTTCACAACCAGATTGAAGACGTGAGCCATGCAGGGCGCATGGGTCAGCTTTCTTGTCGCAGCGCAGACAAAATGTTCTTCCTATTGTCGGTAACCATGGTTCCCATTTTCAGTTTTCTTTGAGTAAGCCATGTTTGGATTTCTTGATGAATAAATTTAAGCAGTTCCTCCCCTGTGTGACTCGGTTCGCCAAGACAAACCATGTGAAGCACAGCGTGACACCTCCGTGCCCTGCACACATGGTAGGCTGGAGGGGCACTGAGACTTGAGCCTACATTGGAGGGTGAGGAGATGGCGGAGGATGAGGAGGCCGAGTCGCACGGTGTCACAGGCACAACGGCCAGGGAGCACGGAGGCCGAAGCGGCGTGACCTGTCCAAATTGCTGCTGCTGCAAAGGGACCACATTCACCCAGTGGGCCGTAAACGACATGTACTGTCCCCGACTGTAGTTACAGCTCCAGACATCGGTGCTGCCATGCACTTTGCTACACACCGACAGGCTCAAGGACTGGCCCACCTTCTGTTCAACAAAAGTGTGCAGTGCTGGTACGGCCTTCTTGGCAAAGAAATGACGGCTTGGGACTCTCCACCTCGGCTCGGCACAAGCCATCAGTTCTCTGAAAGGTGCAGAGTTCACCACCTGAAAATGGAGCGACTGCAGCTCCAGCAACTTGGACAGGAGCACATTCAGCTTCTGTGCCGTAGGATGAGTGGGCGCATACTGCTGTCTCTTGGACATGGCTTCGCTGATGGATTGCTGGCGGGATGCATGACTTGGAGGAGGAGGAGGAGCAGGCAGGAGCATCTGGAGCGACAGAGGATGGGTATGACGCACAGCTGCCTTTGGCTGAGGTGCTGGAGCCTTGGCTGGCAGAAATTGGGAGCGGCGTGCCACTTGGTGAGGAAGCAGCCTGGACCACCTCTTCGGAGCCTCGGCTCTTCCAGGCCGCTTTATGGTGACGCATCATATGTTGACGCAGGGCCGTGGTGCCAACATTTGGGCCCTGGCCACGCTTCACCTTCTGCCTACATATCTTGCATGTGGCCATGTTACCCTCCTGCGGATGCTTGAGGAAAAACTGCCACACTGCCGAGTAGCTACTTTTCCCACCAACAGCCCGCACTGATTCACTGCTACTGTCGCCAACTCCAGGAACCCCTGCTCCACTACCTCCCGATAAGGTAGCCTGCCGCGCAGCAGGTGCTCTACCCCGGCCCCATTTGGCTCCAGGCTTTACAATTCTGCCCCCATGCTGACTGCCAACCATGCTGCTAACACCTTGCTGCCTCAGCTGCTGACTCCGGGGCAACCTGCGCCCCTCTTCTCCTGGTGATGATGATGAAGCCCCTTCTGCACCCGGCTCCCAAGTGCAATCGGCTTCATCATCGTCATCACCGAGTTGTGGCTGCACGTCACTGATGTTCTCGGTTTCCTCAACGGTGTCTGGCGCAGGAGCTGGAATGCTCGCAACAACACCCACGCCACTCTCCACATCACTATTTGTCTGCCTAGCGAAGGAAGCCACCTCCATTTCTTGGCTGGGCATTAGCTGCTGACTGTCCTCTAGCTGATCGTCCTCCTCACTAAAGAGTGGAGCTGAACCCAAAGCATAGGATACGTCGCTGGGGAGGGAACGGGATAGGACAGAGGCAATGGGAGGACAGGGACTGCTCTCGGGCCATGCCAACTCAGGGTTGTGTCAGAGGAACCTACCGACCCTAGACTGGGGGTGTCAGATGTAACTTGTGATGATGTGGATGACCACGTTAACCAATCTACCACGGCAGATGCGTTACTGGTGGAGACATAACCGCTAGCAGATACTGGCAGATCAGGTCTCTCACCGCGACTCCTGCTGCCACTCGCCCCTAGTCTGCTGCGACCTCTGCCTGCTGAATCTTGGCCTCTGCCACTCCTCTTTGAACATCCTGGCACTTGTCTGCCTGACATTTTTATGTATTTGAAATGCGCAACAGGAACTTAAAAAAATGTGTTTACTTTAAAAAGCAGAAGCTAAATAAAGTGAGATACTGCTTCTCTGCACCAGATACTATGAAAATTGGGAATATGGGATACCCTGCGGGCTGGTGTTTTTACAATACGCAAAAAAAACAATTAAAAATGCAATATATTAATAAAACAGAGCCTGTAGAAGCTGATTTAGTATAACAGATAGGGTGAAATGTGCTGGTTTGGGATGCCCATGTGGCCTGGTGTTTTTACAGGATGCACAAAACCAATTCAAAATGCAATATATTAATAAAACAGAGCCTGTAGAAGCTGCTTTAGTATAATAGATAGGGTGAAATGTGCTGGTTTGGGATACCCTGCAACCTGGTGTTTTTAAAGGATGCACAAAACCAATTCAAAATGCAATATATTAATAAAACAGAGCCTTTAGAAGCTGCTTTAGTATAACAAATAGGGTGAAATGTGCTGGTTTGGGATGCCCATGCAGCCTGGTGTTTTTACAGGACGCACAAAACCAATTCAAAATGCAATATATTAATAAAACAGAGCCTTTAGAAGCTGATTTTGTATAACAGATAAGTTAGGTGAAATGTGCTGAAATAGTATGCCCATGTGGGCTGGGGTTTTTACAGCATACAAAAAAAATAAAAACTAATCGAGTTATAATAACTATAATAACTCTATAATAAGAAATGCTTGTGTGTAACAGATAGGGTTAAATATGCCACTGCCAAGATGGGATGCACAGTGGCCAGGAATATTTACAGCACAAAAAAAGCAATTTAAAACTGATCTGGCAAATGAAGTGAAGTGAAAATAAAAAAAAAAAGTTTCCATGTCACTTTCTCCGCTGTCCCTGCCTGGATCGTTCCCGATTTTTCCCTATCTTTCCCTGGCTCTCCCTGGCACTGTGTGGGTCTCCCTGACTCTCCCTGCCTGTCTGTTAGTCTCTCCCTGTCTGCAGCAACCTCCGTTCTGTCTGCAATGCAAGGCTGAAATGCGCACAAGCAAGATGGCCGCCGTTTATATAGCACTGTGACGTCACCGGGCTTCCTGGCTGCTGATAGGCTGCATGTGACCTTCCCATGATAACTTGCCCCAGGAGACACGTCCGGACATGTCCATCCACCATTTTACAATGGCTGTAATTGAAATAAATGGAGTTTAAAGGAAAACTTCGATCGATCGAATCGCGGGGAAATTCAGATTCGTTCAGAATCGAATTTTTCCTGAAATTCGGAACAAATTCGGGTTCGTCCGGATCGATTCGCTTATCCCTATGGGCAATCTGTATGTACAGGGAGTGGGAAACATACAAGATAGACTCTTATTCACGGTCCAGATTAATGTGAGCAATCTGTATGTACAGGAGGGGAAACATGTAAGATAGGCTCTTATTCAGGGTGAAGGTCCAGATTAATGTGGGCAATCTGTATGTACAGGAGGGGAAACATATAAAATAGGCTCTTATTCACGGTGAAGGTCCAGATTAATGTGGGCAATCTGTATGTACAGGGTGTGGGAAACATATAAGATAGGCTCTTATTCAGGGTGAAGGTCCAGATTAATGTGAGCAATCTGTATGTACAGGAGGGGAAACATGTAAGACAGGATCTTATTCAGGGTGAAGGTCCAGATTAAAGTGGGCAATCTGTATGTACAGGGTGGGGGAAACATACAGGATAGGCTCTTATTCAGGGTGAAGGTCCGGAATAATGTGGGCAATCTGTATGTACAGGAGGGGAAACATATAAGATAGGCTCTTATTCAGGGTGAAGGTTCAGTTTAAAGAGCCCATCAGGACAAATTGAAAAAAAGGCACAGCCAAAAGATGCAGGAGATGCAGATGATGTTTAAAGTGGACCAACACCCAGGATTTTGACTATCCTGGGTTTTGGTCCACTTCAGGGGGGCACCCCGGTTAGGGGTGCCCCGCTGTGTAAAACCCCCCAGAAAGCCCCCAAAGCTCACCTCACCACGCTCCCACGTAGCCACGGACAAGCGGGTGACAGCAGCGGACAAGACAATGCGTCCGCCGCTGCCTCCCGCGCGGATGAGGTAAGTTTTTCGGGGGTTTTGGGGGGGTCCCTCACCGCGGGACATCCCGATCTCGGATGTCCCGCGGTGAGGGAGGTGATCGGCCCGGGAATCTTATAGATTCCCGGGCCGATCACCCCTGGGTGACAGTCCACTTTAAATCGGTGAGGGAGCCAGGAAAAAAGTTTAACGGCACCCTAGGAGGGTTACACACAGCAGGGCATGCAGATTTGGTTTGGCCCAGGGAAAGGCCAGGGGCAGCCGTGAAATAATTTAGGTTCCAGGGCCGGCTCCAGTGGGATATGTTTCATTTTAAAGTGGACCAACACCCAGGGGGGATCAGCCCGGGAATCTATAAGATTCCCGGGCCGATCAGATCCCTCCCCGCGGGGCATCCGAAACCGGGATGTCCCGCGGGGTGAAACCCCCCAGGAAGCCCACAATCCTACCTTTTCCACGTTCCAGCGGTGCATGTGCGTCCGCCGCCTCCTGCGCGTCCCTCTAGCAGGGCGCTCTCCCGCGCCGGCCGTTTGTGAATGCCCAGCGCGGGTGCGTTCCCTGTAAGAGGGACGCGCGGGAGGCGGCGGCGCTCTGCTTGTCCGCCGGCGGGGATTGGCTGCAGTGGTCACGTGGGAGCGGGGAGAGGTGAGTTTTCGGGGCTTTCTGGAGGGTTTCACACAGCGGGGCACCCCCGATCGGGGGGGGGATAGTCAAAATCCTGGGTGTTGGTCCACTTTAAAGGTAAAAAAAAATCTGAAATTTAGGGGGGAGAATATAAGATTAGGCAGGACTGGGATGTCTGTGGCCCACCAGTAGAACCCTATATTTAGATGCAAGTATCTCGGTCTTCTATTTATGGCCAATGCATAGAAACGAAACTGTATTGTCTGTGTGCGTGCACTTGGAATGCCACAAATTAGCTATAGGTAGTTTAGGTCTTAGTGATAAAGGACATCAAATAAGCCCCACTGGGAGAATTCCCTGGTAACCCTGTGGGCCAGTTTGAGCCTGTAGGAGATCATTTCACTTTCTGTATTCTCAATAAATCAATATGTAGGTAGGCGCACACCAATAATGATGATTTGCAAAGAACAATGTATATTTCATAAGAGGATAACAATTGCATGGAATATACAGACAATTAATTATATAAACATATATACACACACAATAGATCGGGTATGAGGGGTATATTATATCTTTGAGAAAAAGGATACACTCATATATAGAAATCCAGTCTACCCCGCTCAGCTTTCGCATGTGGAAAGCTGGGCAAATATTGATACTGTATAGATACTATGCTCTTCAATTTAATTATACTCATATGAATAAGCAATAATTTTCATTGACTCTGCTTTGGTCACCAAGTGTTTAACCCTGTAAGTGACTAACTTGAGGATCGCTGTGAGAGCACCAGACCATAATAGATATACCTAGAGGTAATATTTTACCCTATAGTCTCTTTAAATATCACATGCTCTGGTTACTGTTACTATAAGGTTATTTTGTCAGCTCCCTCAGCTGAACATACCTGGATTTCTATATATGAGTGTATCCTTTTTCTCAAAGATATAATATACCCCTCATACCCGATCTATTGTGTGTATATATGTGTATATAATTAATTGTCTGTATATTCCATGTAATTGTTATCCTCTTATGAAATATTAATTTTTCTTTGCAAATCATCATTTTTGATGTGCGCCTACCTACATATTGATTTATTGTTTTATTGTTAGGGATTATTGAGGGACCTAATCCTTGGAAGGTAGCACCCTATGCATTAATAACCTTTTTTTTTGGAGTGCCGACCACACTAATTAATTTTGTTACTTTCTGTATTCTCACCTTCATACAGCTTGACTTTCTCCTCCATGAAGGCCATTCCCTTAGACAACAGCTGGTTCTGCAGCACAAAACATTTGGTTACTAGTACAGTATATATACATGTAATAAAATACTTATACTAGGAGCCCCTTTAGCTTTCAGAACCCGCTCTGCTTATAGGCCATACCTATCAAATTCTCTTATCACCTCTTCCCCAGGAAGCCAGCCATCCATAACCCTCCAAAACAGACCAGGACCGCCCCCTCCCAAGCCCCCCCCCCCGGGGCCCTTCTACAATAAGGATCAGTGTCCCAGTTGTCCACCTTTAGCATGAGCCTCATTACAATATAGACCAGTGTCCCAGCTGTACACATTTAGGATGAGCTTCTTTGAAATGGGGATCAGTCACCCTGTTGCCCTCCTTTAGATCGGACACCTCAACAATAAAGATCAGCACTAGTGTTGGGCGATCCCTATAACATACCTCCCAAGTGTCCCTGATTTGGAGGGACTGTCCTCCTTCTGAGTCCATGTTCCCCTGTCCCTCATTGTTCTCATTTGTCCCTATTTGAGGTGTAACATGCAGATCTGCATCAATAAATGATTCATTTGCCCATTCAAAGTGTTTATATTGATGCAACTGTTACACAGGGGGGCGTGGCTTCATTTAACAATTGTCCCTCTTTCCCTCCCTGAAAAGTTGGTAGGTATGCTATAAGTTTAGGTTCGGCCTAACTTTGAACAAAAATTTGGTTCAGGTACCCGAACTTGACCTGAACCTGGTCCCCGTTGAAATCAATAGGCCCATAATGGCCCAAATTGACATAGGAGGGCCGACCTTGACAGGCGGGCCCCCCACTCCTCACCCACCCACTGGCCGTCCCCAAATATGTTACTTTAAATAAATAAATTGCGGTGGTGGGAGGTCCCCTTAAATTGGACCAAAACCCACCCTGAGACTCAAGCACACTGTCCTCCCCCAGGGCATTCAGATTTGGGATGCCTGGCTGTGTCACCTTCTCTCCCAGGCCAATGGCACTTGTGCGAGCAGTGGCTGAATCCTTGCTATCTTTTTAGCAGGGTGTGTGCCCGTGCCATAGGGGCGAGAGTGGATCCGAGCGTGCTGATTGGACGAGAGGCTGCACATGCGTCGTAGGACCGAGAAAGGGTGAGTGAGATTGGGCCACCTGGGGGGCTTCACACAGGGGGCATCCTGGATCGGGGTGTCCCGGGGGTAAGGACCAAAACCCAGGATACTCAAAATCCTGGGTTTTGGTCCACTTTAACACCAATTCAGAGTGTGGAGCAGCAGGAAGCAGCTGTACACTTACCTGAGCCGGGGCGATTGGGACTCTTTCCTCTATCAAAATGGCCACAGCCGGGGCTTTAAAAAGACGGACGCCCCTGTGAGTGGGAACACTGGCAGCTGGCACTAGAAGTGCTGTTAGCGGCTGTCCTCATGGAGGCGGCCATCTTTTCAAAGATGTGGCCGAGGAAAGGACGCCAAGTGGATTGTGGGGCTCAGGTAAGTGTACCTTATCGGGTATCAGGTAAGTGTAAGCTGCTTCCTGCTGCTGCATTAAGTTAGACTGGATGATGGGCTTCTGATCAACTAGCTTTTCCGGGTTCGGCCAAACATGGACTTCTGGCTGAACTACCGGTAGCACCTGAGCTGTCCACATTAAGGTCTGGGCCCCTTCTACCCCCTCTGCACCTAATAGAGATCAGCGTCCACCTTTTGTTTGGAGCTCTGTACAATAGCTATAGGTGTCCCTGTTCACTTTTTGGGCCTCTCTACAGTAGGGTTTGGTCCTGGGTCCACTATGCTACTGATGCACAAAAGGGGTGATTCAGCACTGTGAGTATTTTCTTACATTTTTAGTAAGAATCTCATGATTCTTTTTTCCCCTTGGGGCAAGTCAGCGTCATATTTAGTTGTGCAAATGCATATCTTCCAAGTGTCCCTGATTTGGAGGGACTGTCCATCTTTTGAGTCCATGTCCCCCTGTCCCTCGTTGTTCTCATTTGTCCCTCTTTGAGTTGTAACATGTAGATCTGCATCAATAAATGATTCATTTGCCTATTGAAATGTTTCTATTATTGTTGTATTGTAACTGTTACAGCTCCTATCCATCCCTCAATGAGGGGATGTGGCTTCTTGATAATTGTCCCTCTTTCCCACCCATAAAAGTTGGGAGGCATGCAAATATTTAAAAAAATTGCACAGCTAAATATGGTGCTAAATTGCACCTAGAAAGAAATAACTTGAGAAAAATACTATAACAGAAGTTATAGGGGTTAACCAGCAGTAATCGCGGTCAGCTTTTTTTCTTTTTTTTTTTTTATAAATTTTTATTTATGTATGCATTTCAATTACAACGTAGAGTTACAATTACAATTTACAACCGTCCCCTTATAGAGAGGAAACTTACTAATAACTAGCACTAAACATACACATATATAACCACATGTACAGTCACTCACACACACACACACACACACACACCACTCATACTCGCCTACTGTTGGCCTCATTTCTCTATCCAGATCCTCAGAGGCGGCAAGGCAGAGACGTTTCAATTTGGCCCCAGCGGGGGCTACAATAAAGATGAGTGAGGACACTTCTAGTCCCAGCACTGCAGTTAGCACTAGAAGTGTCCTCACTCATGGAAGCTGGCGGCCATCTTTCTGTAGCACCGGCTGGGGCCAAATTCAAACGCCACTGCCTCTTCGCCACCGCCAAGAGGGAGGGGATCGTGGGATGACGTGAGTTACAGTAGCACGGTTACTGCTGCACACTCTGCGAGGCCACAGATAAGCGAATGTGTATTTTTGATACTACCACAGTACTAGAGGAAAAATCTCTCATGGTGCTGAATCAACCTTATAATGTTAAGAATACAGAAGTGCCTAACCCAAGCTTCGTGATGAAATACGGTCAGGTAGCACAATCTTTAAGTGGAACAAAACCCGCTGTGGCTGGCGCTGGAATCTGAAAGACTCCAGGGCTGGCTGGCTTTCCCTGGGGGCATCCCAAAATGGGATGTCCAGCTGTGCCCTGATCATAACTCACCTGCTTCCTGGCACCCTCGGTGGCAGCCGCATCATCAGGCTCAGGGCTGTATTTACCATTAGGCAAACCTAGGCCTGTGCCTAGGGTGGCCACCTACAAGGGGGGGGGGGGGGGGGGGGGCTGATGTTACTACTATAGTAAAAAGTAAAAAGAAAAAAAAAAAGTTTCCACATTAAAGTGATCGCCAAGTCAAGAGTTACAAAATAAATATCGTTAACTTACATTACATGGAGTCCCTCCAGTGCTCTCATTCCTGCTATGTCTGTTTACTTAGTGAGGAAATCACTCAGCTTTCAGTCCACACCCCCCTGACCTGGTGCATCAATCAACCTTCAGTGGACCAAGAATGGAAACACCCCCCACTCCCAACGTCCTTATTGGATTCCTCTCTCCGCAGCTCTGAAACCCTGAATCGCAACGTCAGTACTGGGCATATGCAGGCAGGGCCGCTGCACATTGGGAGGGACCACCTAATTTCCTCTACCCTGGGCAGCCCCTATGCAGGGCTGTGCAGTAACCAGGACTAAGGGCTGTCACCCAGGGGCCGGGGACAAATTAGTCATTGGGAGAGACTTTTTTTCCTTCCATTATTTTTTCTTTTTATTCTTTAGCAGTATTTACCTCGCATGGAATCACACCACACCGCAATGGGCCCACTGATACTCTATCGCTCAAGGGAATTGAATATTGGAAGGCCCGTACAACTCACATTAGAGGCTATTGGTGCTGGCTGGGTGAGACAGCACCCCGAGGGGGCCAATATACACTAGAGCC